>OY856414.1:610818303-611418303 GCA_963693085.1 Alisma plantago-aquatica
TTCACCTAGGGTTGGGAGCATACCCTAGTAAGAAGAGAAAAATAGAAGATATCAACAAAGGTTGGTATGTGCATACTATAAAGAAAATTGAGCAATATAATGAAGTAAAGGACATCAAATGTAAAATGCTTCCTATAGAAAAGAAAAGTACCACCCAAGTCGGTATTAAGAGAACTGATCCACAATAAAAGAGATACTTGTCATTAAATCAACACATAAAAGTGGTGCCACATAAGCACATATGAAATTAGGGCACATAACCCCTAATCCATAATCCATAAACATCATCCTACATGCATGTGAGATAAACATAGCCCTAAAACAATATAGCAACAATGTCAGCCAAGCCTCATAAACTTGAAACCTGATAGAGAATGGCACATAACCAAACTCCCAAATACATATAAAGTGGGCCAAACCTCATAAATTTGAAACCCAGGTATGGGGCCAACTCCATCCCAATAATAACAAGGGCACATAACCCAAAAACCAATGCAATTACACTACTCTAGTGCTACTAAATCACATAGCATGTTAAATGTAGAGACAAGTAGAAAGTGTATTCAGATTATACCAAAGTAATCACCACAAAAATGACCAACATATACATCCACCTCATAAGTGGGCAAAAGACATCACATGTCATCATATAGAGTTCCAACATGAAGAAAGCATGTGAAAAGAATCCAAAAGAATATCAATGATCACAAGATCAGTAACAAGTACGATACTTCACATGAAGCATAATTTTAAAAGAAAAAGACATTGTGTATAGGCTAATGTCCTTGGGACTAAGAGAAAGAAAACATAGGTGAATTGCTCATCATTGAATAATAGGGTCTGCAAACATACATTTAGAGAGAAGAATTAGAAATTGATCAATATAGAAATAATGTGGGATGCAATCATACCTCTCTTCAAAGTAAAAAATGATCCAAATTCCAAACTAGGTCCAAGCCTAGGCCTCCAAAGATCCTATTAAACATTTACGTAGATATTGAGTCAATTTCTCATTGATTATACATGCCCCCAAAAATCACCTTTTTCTCAATGTGTGAATTAGGTTATAAAAACTATTCTATATTTTAGTTTATATTATTCTAAGTTCAAAACATATTTTATTATATTTTTCTAACTTATAAATATTTAATTATGAATTTTACAAATTATTACTTATATAGATTAATCCATTAAATTCACATATTTTCAACATTGGATTTAGGCAACAAAACCAACGCCATAAGATAGATCTTATTTTTTTGAATTCAACGATTATATTTTTGTAATTTTTGGATTAGTAGATAATTAGTTCTGATTTTTAAAAGTTCGACCAATCAAAAAATTAAGAAAGGCCAAATAAGAGTCAACCACGAGAGAGAAGGAGAGAGAGGGAGGGGGCACACACACTGAGTTGGCCCAATTATAGGCGGTGAACTCTGCCAACCCCACAGTAGGCTCGCGAGCTGCTCATCATAGAATAGAAAACAATATAGGGGGAAAAGACAAAATTACCCCTGGGAAAGTAAACAAAGAAAAATGCAACCGAGGGCAAACTGCCAAAACAACACATGCCATCTTCTTCGTATGCTCATGGCACGAGGAACATTCCTCAGGAAATCCCGACCTCCAATCAAAGTTGTGATCTTCCGCCAAGAGCACAATATAAGACTATTGCCCACCTCGTACAGCTTGCCAGGAGCCGAAGAAGTCAACCCTACTCTTGAGGCTACGAAAGGAACCCTTGGGGTCTAGGAACAGATCGCCGGAACAAGAAGAACATAGGAAGGAAAATGGAGACATGGAACCAGGAATCCAAAGGCAAAATGCACAAACCAAGATCAGGAAAACCTTCGTAATGACCTGTCGCTCTCAACCAATGTCTCGAGATGTTAAGATGATCATGGAGACACCAAGGTGACAAAATGATGATAAAGGTCAGCTGACGAGGTACATGTTAGATCAACTGGGGAGGTATCTAGGACCAAATACTTACAAAAAAGGAAGGAAAGAATCAGGGGATGGTAAGCTTACAAGCAATTGCTATGAGGAAACCACAGCTTCACAGGATATCTGGCCATAGCTGGCGGCGCACCTTGAGCTTGCGATAGTGACACAGGGTGATGGGGAATAAATTGGGCATGTAGCAAGGCTTTATGGTGACCCTTGGTGGTAGCTATACAATCCGGTTTATATAAGATCTATCGGGGAGGAGTCCAGAGACCAAGGGAAGTAAATACCTAATCGGTAGGATTGGGCATTTCCTTGTTAGGGCAAGAAATCCCAAAAAAGTTGGGATGGTTTAGTGCTTCTGATCCTCACAAATCTGTTGCCGAAAGAATCGAGTAAAATGATGTATGGTGGAGAGAGAACAGAGGAGAACAAGGACTCCCAGAAAAACTGCTATGGTCGGTCTCCTACTTGAGGTAGAAGACGATGCCTGGACCGTCATATCAGGAAATCAATGACCCATATCAACCAAAAATTCATAATAAGAAACCAAGGCGCGTGACAAAATCAAATAATTTAGTAAAGTGAAATTGTATTTAATTTCCTTTTTCTCTTTCTTCATTTAAGGGTCCAAACATTATCCAATTTAAGTAAAATTTTGCACATGTTAATTAAAGCATGTAGATTCTGATTATGCAATTACATCTGCCTTTTAAGAACTTTTGATGTGTTAAATAAATCAAATACTATTTTTTCATTCCTCATGCATTAATGACTTTAAGATTTTCCATCATTTATGAAACTTCACGCACAAGTCATATTTAATGTGTTGGATACAAATTTACCATTAATTTTACATGTTGAAGAGGTTTGTATATTAATTTAATATCTTGAAGGTTCTACACATTTTCTCTCTCCTGAATTCCCATGTATATTAAAGATTATCCAAATTACATGAAAATTCATCCAAAGGCTATATTTATTATGTGGATTATGAATCCAAGGTTATTTTCCTCTTTTGGAGTCATTTATTATTTTATTTGATATTTTGGGGAAAACACATATCTTCTCTATCCAAAATGAATTAAATTAATTATTATTATGTGAATAATGTGAAACTTGACTCCCAAGGGAACTGGACCCAAGGAACACGATTCTTAACTTAGATTCCACATTTGAGAATTTTTTAACAAGTTATGTCACAATTAATATTTGTGGCTTGTTATTATTATTACCATTATTCATCCAATTATGCTTCATCTTTTCATATTATCACCAAAGGAATTATGTAAAATTATTTTGCACGAGATATTATGAAACCTTCCATCATGTGACATTTTTATGTGTCCATTATTGGCCTAAGACTAATGTGAGAACATTAGGTTTCATTAAGGTGATATATATATACATTAGCTTATTAGGGTTATAATAAACATCTTTTAGGTCTAACCTCAACCTTTTTTGGCTAAGTCCCAAAGGTCAAGGCTCTAGGGTAGGGTCCAAGATCTGGTATGTTACAACACTCTACCCCTTAAAAGGATTTTTCCTAAAAATCTATTGATCCAAACATCAACAACCAACCAGTCTCCACCGCTAAAAAGGTTTAACCTAAAAAGTCAATCTAATCAACATTTAGGGTTACCCACATATCAGTTAGTTGTGAATGTTTTAGAGATTTATGTTGTTCATGTATCCAACTAAAAACTCAAAACCATCTAGGGTTGAGTTTTAGGTCCTCATGTCTCTAACTTAACAAACCTAAGATACAAAAATTCATAGGGTACAAAGGGTAGGTACACTACACTTTAGTATTATCTCACATATTCCTAGTCACTTCTTCAAAACTAGGGTTAGGATTTATCTATCAAAACTTCTCATGTCATATAATTGTGACTTAGTTTTAGAAAACTTTGATGAAATCCAAAAAAATTTGTACATATAATAGTATAATTGAAAATATAATTTTCTTCTAAAAATCATGCGATAAGAAACAAATATGAGTTCAAAATCAATGCAGAAACCAAGTCACAATTTTCCATAATAAGATCTCCTCATCCTACTTAGATTTCATCCATAAAACCTAATTTCATCCTCAAGTCAACCCCATTGCATATAAGGATTCATATCACTAAAGACCTATATGGTAGGGTATGATCATCTAACCTCGTCACATTATTAGAGTTTTACTCATCGTGATTCTAATAGATACTTCATCTCAACCTTTCATCATTTATGAACTTCTTAGGTAAGATCTAGGGTAAACATCTCACCTAAAGGGTGACTATACATGAAAATGGTTTGAACTAGGGAGACAAAATTGAAATAGTCAGATTTCGACTACCATGGGCTTTGATGCCATGTTGTAAGGAGTGGGACCCAGAGGGGATCCATTCCCTACTTAATATTTGAGGAATATTACCTCCAGTCCAAGCACACCTAAAATATATGTTGGAGTGGGTGTAAAATTTCCAAATCTTATTAATGGTATTCAAAACAACCAAAGTGTAGCAACGGAATAAAAACATTGACTTTATTTAGTTTCACATATGGTTATAGAAGAACATCTTAAACTTACATGTAAGGGTACATCATAAGGATCCATGTAGAGGGAAATCTAAACCACATCAAGATTGTTTACAAGCTTTAACTCCTTTAGATAAGTCCATATCTTCATACCATATCCTCCAAATCTTTCACCTAGGGTTGGAAGCATACCCCAACAAGAAAAGAAAAATAGAAGACATCAGCAAAGGGTGGTATGTGCATACTAAAAAGAAAACTGACCAATATTATGAAATAAAGGACATCAAATGTAAAAGGCTCCCCATAGAAAAGAAAAGTACCACCCAAGTGGTTATCAAGAGAATTGATCCAAAATAAAAGAGATACTTTCCATTAAGCCAACATATAAAAGTGGTGCCACATAAGCACATATGAATTTAGGGCACATAACCCATAATCCATAAACATCATCCTGCATGCATGTGAGATAAACATAGCCCTAGAACAATATAACAACAATATCGGCCAAGCCTTATAGACTTAAAATCTGATAGATAATGGCACATAACCAAACTCCCAAATACATATAAAGTGGGCCAAACCTCATAAATTTGAAACCCGGGTATGGACCTCCATCCCAATAATAACAAGG
This sequence comes from Alisma plantago-aquatica, assembly GCA_963693085.1. Taxonomy (NCBI): domain Eukaryota; kingdom Viridiplantae; phylum Streptophyta; class Magnoliopsida; order Alismatales; family Alismataceae; genus Alisma; species Alisma plantago-aquatica. The sequence continues at coordinate 610,823,405 of OY856414.1, forward strand.
GCACATAACCCAAAAACCAATGCAATTACACTACTCCAGTGCTACTGATTCACATAGCATGTTAAATGTAGAGGCAAGTAGAAAGTGTAGTCAGATTATACCAAAGTTGTCACCACAAAAATGACCAACATACACATCCACCTCATAAGTGGGTAAAAGACATCACATGCCATCATATAGAGTCTCAACATGAAAAAAGCATATGAAAAGAATACAAAAGAATATCCATGATCACAAGATTAGTAGCAAGTAGGGTACTTCACATGAAGCATAATTTCAAAAGAAAAAGACATTGTGTATAGGCTAATGTCCATAGGACCAAGAGAAGGAAAACATAGGTGAATTTCTCATCATAGAATAATAGGGTCTGCAAACATACATTTAGAGAGAAGAATTAGAAATTACTCAATATAAAAATAATGTGGGATGCAATCATACCTCTCTTCAGAGTAAACAATGATCCAAAGTTCTAACTAGATTCAAACGTAGGCCTCCAAAGATCTTATTAAATATTTATGTAGATATTGAGTCAATTTCTCAATGTGTGAATTAGGTTATGAAAACTATTCCATATTTTAGTTTATATTATTCTAACTTCAAAACATATATTATTATATTTTTTGACTTATACATATTTAATTATGAATTTGACAAATTTATTACTTATTTAGATTAATCCATTAAAACCACAAATTTTCAACATTGGATTTAGGCGACAAAACCAACACCATAAGATAGATCTTATTTTTCTAAGTAGATAACTAGTTATGATTTTTCAATGTTTGACCAATCAGAAAATTAAGAAATGTGAAATAAGAGTCAACCACGAGAGAGAAGGAGAGAGAGGGAGATGACACACACACACACACACACACAAAGTTGGCCCAATCACAGGCGGCCAACTCAATCGACCCCACAGCAGGCTGGCGAGCCGCTCAACACTGAATAGAAAACAAGATAGGGTGAAAAGATGAAATTACCCCTGGGAAAGCAAACAAAGAAAAATGCAACCGAGGGCAAACCAGCCAAAGAAACACATGCCATTTCTTTGTATGCTCATGGCGCAAGGAACATTCCTCAGGAAACCCCAACCTCCGATCAAAGTTGTGATCTGCCAGCAAGAGCACAATATAAGACTATTGCCCACCTCGTACAACTTGCCAGGAGCCGAAGAAGTCAACCTGATGCGTGCTATTTCAGCACATCTTTTCTGCGAATTATTAAGCTTGTCACATAGAAATACCCCTTTCATCTCGTGAAATTGCACAAATTGATATTTTCTTATTTTTATCACAAATCTGACAATCATGTGCATTTTAATGCAGTTTCAGGACCTGAGCCGATCGACTGGTTTCTTCAACCGATCGTCTCACTGCATCAAACCGATCGTCTGACTATCTGAAACGCTCGGTCCGCCTTCAAGCGTCGATCATTCATCTCATCAGACGACGGCTGAGATCGCCCGATTCTAGCTACCAGACGCCCGACTGATGCCCATTGTTGAGTAGCACTGAGCGGTTTCAACGCGCCGCCACCCTAATTAGGGTTGGCAGCCGATCGATGGGCCGCGTGCTCCAGAACCTTCCAACCGATCAGTTGGTTCCTGAACTGGTCGGTTGGCGGCACGCAGATAGCAAAAATCCCCGCCGCCAACCTCAAAATAACCCTAAACCTAATGTATAGCCCCCTCCTTCTCCTATAAAAGGAGGGGCACTTCCTCCTCTTGAGGCATCTTGGATTTCTTGTATTTTGGAATTTTGAAGCAATTAATCTTGTAATCATCTTCTTATTATGCAATAAAGTAGGTTTTGGTTCAATCATAGTTCTTTCATTCTTGTTCTTGTCTCTTCTTTCCGCCTTAGTCTTAATCTACTTTTCTCCGTGCTTTATTTCTGGAGCGAGGAACAAAGAACTAAGTCATTTCATTATCTCTAGCATAAGGATTAATCTCCTGATTTTTGGGCTAGACTATGGATTTTGTACTTTCTTCCTCCGTCTCCCCTTTCTCCATGAGTGAGTAGACTTCTATCTAGGCAAGGGGAATAACCCCTTAGCCATAGTTTTAACGACTTCTTCTTAAATGACTAGATGGTAATCGATTTTAATTGAATAATTGATCTTTGGATCGCATGTTAATCCGGATAGATATGACCATGGAAATCCGGATTTAGAACAATAAAATCGATTACATAGACGTTTTGATATGACCGTGGATTTTCATCTTTTAGGATGATAAACTAGGAAGCATGAGCACCAGGACCAATGGGCTCATGTGAAGTTTACCTCTTGTGAGTTTTTAAATTCATAAACCTTCATCGAATCGTCATTTTAAGAATTAGTTGTTATCGCCTAGGCTAAGGTGGTGAAAACCCCTATGAGCCTCGATTTCCATCACTTGATTTAATCACCGCATCCTTGTTTTCTTTAATTCTTAGTCTTTCATTCATATAGTTTTGCTTGTGTTAACAATCTTCTTACTTTTTCCTTGTGCATGTTTATTCTTGTTAAGTGCATTTCTTCTTGCATTAGTGTAATCAATCAAACCCCCAACTGGACTTTACTTTCTGCTTTAATAAAAAGAAAAATACCAAAAATAAATAATAAAGTTTTTTCAATCTTTGGGTTCTAAGAACAATCTCTTAAAATTTGTCCTGTGGGATTGACCCTTCTATACTACCCTTAAAACCGGAAGTAAAAAAGGTTAAAACTCTAGGATTAACCATCTTAGTGATTGGTATTGCAAAACGATGATTATTAATTTGGCGCCATTGCCGGGGATTACAGATTGTTTTCTCAAACCCCAAAACAATTTTGAATTTTTTTTCTTTTTTTCATACCTTCCGAGTAACATTCCGAAAGTGTACTCCTCTTTCTTCTGAGTTTCCATTCCGGCAGTACGTTTTTTCTGCACACGAATAACTGCTTTAATTGTGCATGCGACGTCCGACCGACGATTTCCAACCGTTTGATCCGGAAATAGAAAGGACTTTTCATCGTCTAAATCGTCAAAATCTAGTGAGAATGAATGAAGACGAGGTCGCCCGTAGGATCGACCAAGCTCTCGCAGCTCAAAGAGAGCTCATCCAAGCCGAACAAGAGGAAAGAGAAGCCACTTTACGAGCAGCCTTTAGGGCCGAGCAAGAAACCATAGAAGCCGATAGGAGGGAAGCCTAAAGGCAAAAACAATTAAAAGACTTTTCTGTTCCCAAAACGGCCTATGCGCAATATCCGGTTATACCCCCCGACATTATTGCTCCACAATTCGAAATCCGAACACTATGGATCACCATGATGCAAGCCAACCCCTTCTCGGGCAACAATGGGGAAAGTTGCCAAGATCACCTTCAAAGGTTCATTGACCTTTGTTCTTTGAACAAACTCCCGGGTGTCTCTGAAGATGCCATCCGCCTTAGGTTGTTTAAGTATTCCCTCTCTGGCCAAGCTAGTAGCTGGTACAACACAATGGAGAGTGAAGAACATGTCACAACTTGGGAAGTTCTACAAAGCAAGTTCCTTGAAAAATTTTATCCCCCGTCTCTCACCTATGAACTTAGGGGTCAAATAACTCATTTTTCTATGTCCCCAGGGGAGTCTTTAGGTGAAGCCTAGAAAAGATTCAAAGACTTACTTAGGAAGTGCCCCCACCATGATATCTCTCAAGCCCAACTCATAGAGATTTTCTATCGTGGTGTTGATGATGATACCAAATTCTTTCTTGATTCCTCATCTGGAGGAAATTTCATGCATCAAAGTTTGACTAGCGCATGGGAAGTAGTCAAACGGGCTTCCGAAACAAGGGCTAGAAGAGGGATTGGCAGAATCCTTAAGGTAGCCAAGGCAGAAGTTAATAATGATATCCGAAGCATAGCAGAAAGCCTAAAATTAATTGCCTTAAAACAAGATTGGTTAGAGTCATCTTTGGTCACCCTTAGGGAGTCACCCCATCAACTAAAGGCCATGGATTCCCTTTGTGGTATTTTCCAAGGATACGACCATACCACACTCCATTGTCAATACCTCTACAACACGCCCATGCAACCTGAAGTAGGACAACAACCAGAAGACCTCAATTCAATTCATACAATACCAGGCCAAGGTTACTACAATCCCAACCAACCTAGAAACCATCCTGGTTTTCAATACGGGAACCCTTCAAGCGTCGAGAACTCTAACCAACTTCAACAAAGACCTCCCTACCCGCAAAGTAACAATCGACCACCACCTGGATTTCCATACAACAATCAAAGAAATTTTGGGAATCACCAAAATCGACAACACTACCAACAATTCCAAAACCTAAACCTTCCACCCCAAAATCTAAACCAACCTCAACCTCCCCAGCCACCTCAAAATGCCCCCCTCCTCCTCCCCCAAGTCATCCTAGCCTGGCAAGCATAGAACAAATCCTCGTGGCCATTCAAGCCCATCAAAAGGAAACAGATGCATAGTTGGCCCGTCTGTTTGCCCAACAAAAACCTCCTGTTGGGACTTTTGCAGGGCAGCCTGAAAACAACCCCAAACATCCTGAACAACTCAAGGTTGTCTCTACTCGTTCGGGAAAGGTGCACCCCCCTCCCCCTCTAGAAAATTCTTCAGACCCACCTTTAGAATTTGAGGATGAAGACATGGTAGTTGTCGAACCCGAAGCCACACCCAAACCATCCGTCCCCGAAACTCCTCAAGAGGAAGATGAAGAACCAGTTTACAAACCCCGACCTCCCTATCAAGCCCGCCTCAAACAAACAAGACTTGATGCCCGCTTCATGAAATTTAGGGATGCTATGAAAAAAATACATGTCGACATTCCCTTACTTGATGCTTTGGCAGACATGCCTGCCTGGTCCAAGTACATGAAATCTCTCTTGACTAGGAAGTATGTTACCAAAGAATACGAGACTATTAAACTTGCTAGGACCACATCAGACATTATCCTAAGTAAGATGCCTAAAAAATAGAAGGATCCAGGTTCTTTTGGAATAGGATGCTACTTGGGTGACAATGCCTGTAGAAAAGGCCTAGCAGATTTAGGAGCCAGTATATCCATCATGCCATATAGTCTTTGCAAAAGACTAGGATTCAATGACATGTTACCCACAGCCATGACCATCCAACTAGCAGACTCATCCACAACTAAACCCATGGGAATCATAGAAGAAATTCCAGTTAAAGTTGGAAATGATGCATACGTCCCTTGTGATTTTGTGATCATGGATATCAAGGAAGACTTACGCTACCCTCTCATTTTCGGACGTCCCTTCTTAGCCACTGCTCGTGCCTTAATTGATGTTGAGGTTGGTACCATTTTGTTAAGACTAGGGAAGCAAACCCTACAGTTTAGGGTGTTTGAAAGCATGAGGGGACCTAGTCTTGAGGAAGAAGTCTACCTCCTTGATTGCATTGATGAATTAACCCAACTAAGGCAAGAATGGGAATTAGTTGATGATCCCTTACGCACTACTCTCACCATCCCCACCGAATGTGATTTTGACAATGAACCATCAAATCAACTCAAAATTCATTTGGACAACTTTGAGGAAATCCCATGTGCTAAGATTGAAGACCGTAAAATGATCTCCACCATAGAAGAACAACCTGAACCGCCAAAGGCCCCGGAAATGAAGACTCTCCCCATAGGCTTGAAATATGTCTTTCTAGATGAACAACAATTATGCCATGTTATTATCAATTCTGACCTTACCATTGAACAGGAAAACATGCTTATGGGAGAACTTAAGAAAAAGAAAACAGCCTTAGGGTACAAAATCACGGATTTGGTTGAGATAGATCAATCCATCTGCATCCACAAAATCCCAATGATTGAAAATAGTAAACCATCCCGAGACCCGCAAAGGAAACTCAACCCAAACATGAAGGAAGTTGTTCGTCTTGAAGTAATTAAACTTTTGACTGCAGGAATCATCTACCCCATCTCTGACTCTCCCTGGGTCAGCCCTCTCCAGGCCATCCCCAAGAAAGGTGGGACCACAATCATTAGGAATGAGAAGAATGAGCTCACCCCCACCCGTACCGTCACAGGGTGGAGGATGTGCATTAACTATAGGAAACTTAACAAAGAAATTAGGAAAGACCACTTCCCTCTTCCCTTCCTCGATCAAGTTCTTAAATGGTTAGCTCATCAACAATACTTTTGCTATTTAGATGGCTACTCAGGTTTTTATCAGATTCCCATTCATCCTGAAGACCAAGAGAAGACCACTTTCATATGCCCTTTTGGTACATACGCTTTTAGACGAATGCCCTTTGGCCTGTGCAACGCACCAGCCACTTTTCAAACATGTATGTCTGCCATTTTTTCAGGGTTAACTGAAACTGTCATGGAAGTGTTCATGGACGATTTCTCTGTCTATGGAGACAGTTTTTATTCTAGCCTTCAAAATCTCTCTCTTGTCCTTGATAGATGTATTGAATCTCACTTAGTCCTTAATTGGGAGAAGAGTCACTTCATGGTCAAGGAGGGTATTGTTCTAGGCCACAAGGTGAGCAACCAGGGCATTGAAGTAGACCAAGCTAAGATTGAGGTCATCACCAAGCTGCCTCCCCCAACCTCAGTCAAAGACATTCGAGCCTTCCTGGGACACGCCGGTTTCTATCGGCGATTCATCCGTGATTTTTCCAAAATCACAAAACCTCTCACCAATCTTCTTCAAAAAGAGGTGCCTTTCCAATTCGATGCATCATGCATGGAGAGCTTTCTATGTTTGAAAAAGGCTCTCACCACCACTCCTATCATCTGTGCTCCTGACTGGGCGTTACCCTTTGAAATCATGTGCGATGCTAGTGATTTTGCTGTAGGTGCCATTTTAGGACAACGAATTGACAAAAAACACCATGTCATTTATTACGCGTCCAAGACCTTAGATGAGGCTCAGCGAAATTACACCATAACTGAAAAAGAAATGCTAGCCATTGTCTATGCATTCGATAAATTTCGCTCATATCTTGTTGGTTCAAAGGTAGTTGTTTACACTGATCATGCAGCTATTCGCTACCTCATGACCAAGAAAGATGCCAAGCCTAGACTCATAAGATGGATTTTGTTATTGCAGGAATTTGATCTAGAAATCCTAGACAAAAAGGGATCTAAAAATGTCGTGGCTAACCATCTCAGTAGACTCAGCTATAGCCCTATTGATGCAAATCCAATAAATGAATCCTTACCCAATGACCAATTGCTCAAGATAGACTCCCAATTTCCTTGGTTTGCTGATTTTGTAAACTATTTAGCTGTAGGTGTATTGCACCCCGAGTATACGGGACACTCTAAAGCTAAATTTTTACATGATGTGAAAAATTATTATTGGGATGAACCTTATTTGTTTCGACTTTGTGCCGATGGTTTATATCGTCGTTGTGTATCCCATGAAGAAAGCATCGCCATTTTGGAACAATGCCACTCTGGCCCCTATGGTGGTCACATGAGTTCCCAAAAAATGGCTAGAAAAGTCCTACAATGTGGATTCTTTTGGCCCACCATCTTCAAAGACTCATATGATTATGTGCTTTCATGTGACCAATGTCAAAGGATGGGTAATATCTCCAAGCGCGACCAAATGCCTCTCACCTCTTGGCAGGAATTAGAGATTTTTTATGTTTGGGGAATCGACTATATGGGCCCATTTCCTTCTTCTTATGGGTTTACTTACATTTTAGTCGCAGTCGATTACGTGTCAAAGTGGGTTGAGGCCATACCCACTAAAACATGTGACTCTAAACCTGTTAAGAAACTTTTTAAAGATATCATTTTTCCTCATTTTGGAGTCCCTCGCACCGTCATTTCTGACGGGGGATCCCATTTTTTGGAGAAAAGTGTTGAGGATCTTTTGAAAAAATATGGGGTTTATCACAAATTTGCCACTCCTTACCATACTTAGACCAGTGGGCAGGTAGAAGTATCCAACAGACAAATAAAATCAATTTTAGAAAAAATTGTTGGACGCACTATGAAAGATTGGGCGTTAAAAATCAATGACGCCCTGTGGGAATATCGTACTGCCTACAAAACACCCATTGGCACCACCCCTTTCAGACTGATCTACGGTAAGTCATGTCACTTACCAATAGAACTAGAGCACAAAGCAAGCTGGGTCATCAAAAGTTTAAATTTTGACCTTTCCATGGTGGGAGAGAAACGTTTTCTCCAAATGAATGAACTTGATGAACTTAGGATGAGTGCCTACGAAAATACAAGAATCTACAAGGACCGAACCAAAATGTGGCATGATGGTCACATCAAGCGCAAAGACATTAGAGAAGGGGATCAAGTTTTAGTTTTAAATTTAAGATTATGACTTTTTCCTGGAAAACTTAAGTCAAGATGGTATAGGCCCTACATTGTCAAGTGTGCTTATCCCCATGGCGCTTTTCTTCTCTGGGATAAAGTTCTGTACTAGTTTAAGGTCAATGGGCACCGTCTTAAAAGATATATCACCACTGAAGATGTTGTCACTTCAGACTCAACCAAATTTCCACCTTTGCAGGATCTGAACCTCACTGACCCTTCACCTCCCCCAGATTCCAATTAATCTGATCTTGGTCGAGCCACAACGTAAAATAAGGCGCTAGTTTGGAGGAAACCAAACACTATCTTCCCTTCTTGTTTGTTTCATTGTTTTCATTTTTCTATTCTGTTTTTTCCTGTTCCTTCTATCGCGCCGATCGGTTCGCGCTTCTAGACGCTCGTTTCACGCTTCCATACAATCGGTTTGCAACACCAGACACTCGAATCATCCGCGGACCGTTCCGCAAAACCCTGAATGCGGCCTCTGTCCTTTCAGTTTTGTGTTGACGCCCGAGGCAGACCATCCGATCGTTTGGCTATCCAACTGATCGGCTCGTGGATCCATTGTTCTATTTAACACTCCAGACGCGAGGTCTTTCTTCCATCTCTTCACAAACCCTAGTCGCCACCCTGCGTAGCTCTGCCCATTCTTCAGCCGGTCACTCGTAGCTCCGCCCGTTCTTCAACCGCCCGCGCCGACGGCGACACCGCTCGTCTCGATTCACAGACAATCGACAGAGCCCCCATCGCCGCCGCCTCTCTATTTCTAGTTCTCAGCCGGACGTCTCACCTAAGCCGGCCGTCTGGCATTCAGACCGCCCGCTCTCACCTGAGCCAGCCGCCCGCCTGGTTAGACCGCCACCCACCTGAATCCACCGCCGCCCGTCTCGCTTTCCAGACAACCGACGGAAGCCGTGATCCCAGTCATCCGTCTTAGGGGCCGAAACGCCCGATTCAGCCGCCCGACGATCGATTTGGTCTTCCAGACGACCGACCGCGTCCACGTCGCCACCTCCTCAACAGATGGCCGAAGCCAGATCAGCCGAGTGCTCAGGTCACCTCAGTCGACCGTTGGTCATTCCAGCCGCCCGTTTCAGCCGCCGAAATGACCGTTTCCGCTCTCCAGACGATCGGTTGAATCTCCAAACGACCGATTGGCTTTTCCAGATGATCGGTTGAATCTCCAAATGACTGATTGGCTTTTCCAGACGATCGGTTTCTCCCAACAGTTGTGATGTTCAACCATTTTCACAAGGGCAAAGGCAAGGCCCCTGCATCCTCTTCCAGGGATCCTCCCCGTCGTTCCAGTTCTCATCCCGGAATCCAATTCTGCACACCATCTCCTACGGGTGAATCTTCCCCTGAGTTAGCCGAGGAGATGCTTCGGGACATTGACGAGGCAGATGAGCTTCTCCGCGAGATGGAGGGAACTCAAAAAGCCGCCAATGATCCAGATTTGACCACCCCCCGCCCACCCCGTATATCACCTATTCCGGGTAGCTATGACCAGTTCACTAGCGCTGACCACCACCAACGTTATGAGGATATGCCCGCAATTGGTGTTTCTCTTCCTCGTTTGGCGTGCGGCACAGCCCTTGATGCTTGGGGCATCCACGACGTCGTCGACGATATCCTCCGCAGAAACCACATGCTTCACTTTCCCTACCATGTCACCTCCATCTACTGTGATCTTACCCTCAATTTTTGAGCACTTTCCGCAGGTTACACAATTCTTTCGGCAACTCGAGCTGTAAATACCAGATTTTTAGGGAAAATCTGGAATCATCTGCCAAGCAGATCACTTCTTTTATCCTCGACGGCAGGGATGACTATTGGCTGGAACAATGTATGGCGCGGTCTCATGACTCCTACCCAGACCATTACGACAGAGACAAGTTTTGGGCAGAGATCACCGAGTTTCTTCCCCGTCTTCCTAGTGGGCCCAAGGCCTCCTGCATTCACAACCCGGTGGTTCGTTACGTTCACCGTATTTTGGCTTGCACCATTTTCAGTCGGGAAGGTACTCAGGGTGCAATTACTCAGGTAGAACTTTGTGCCCTTTGTGTCTTTTACATGAAGAACCTTTTAACTGGGGCAATGCTATCATTGAGCATTTTAGTACCCAAGCTAGCCGAGCCACTTCCTCTTCTTTTTGCATTGGCCACTATGTTACCCAATTCGCCATCTTTTTGGACTACACCCACATCGCCTTTCCTCCCCTTGAGCTCAATAATCACCTCATCAACACTCACTATCTGAAGAATAGTAGGTTTATCCGTTTGGGCACCGAGGACATTTTTTACCTTTTGTTCAAAGACACTCAGGTGGTCCTCCAGCTCCCATTACATTCGCGGTTTGCAGCAGCAAACTACGTTTACGAGTTGACTGATTTACCAGGCCATATCCAGAGATTCTACCTGGAGCATCCAGATCCAGACACCTTCCCCGAGCCACAGCCTCACAGGAGGAGCCTCTCTTTAGAGGCACACGACGACGACACTGGTCCGCCACCGCCACCTTCCAGACGTCGCACCAGGCGGTGACCAGATGAGGACTCCGGTCCTTACGGCTTCTACGAGGTCCAGACTCAGCTGGATGAGATTCAGCAAGAGCAGCAGAGACAGGGCCACCAGCTCAATCACATGTACCTGATGCAGCGTTCGTAGGAGTTTTGGCATGTGGACAGCGGTCACTATGCCCCTAGTCGACCAGCTTATTATGAGTACGGAGCACAACAATGTTATCCAGGCCCTGATTCTCCTTATTGGGCAAACTACTACTCTTCCCACCAGCAGCACCCTCCACCGCAGTGATTCTTCCCTCCATCTCGCTCTTAGAGTTTGCTCGGGTCGAGCAAATTTTTAAGTCCGGGGTGGGGGTGGGTGGTACGTGATCCACCCTTTATCTTCCCTTTTCAACATTTCCTTCTGCATTTTTATTTATTTTCTTTGTTTACTTTCAAACATTAGGCCTTTATCTAGTCGGCCGAATGTTGTACCTTATCTTCAAAATCAATTGCATTATCAAATATATTTCAAAAAAACTTTGCAATATCAAGTTCCCTATGATCATGATAGCAATTTTTGGAAATGGTGGCAAGCCTTAGAGTATCAAATAGAATCAATTGTAGATTTTCTTAATTTTAGCATTAGATTAACTTATTCTTTTTACTCTCATATAATGTAGCTACATGTCTCTTTATATCTTATGCAATGACAACTAAAAAAAAAGGTTTTTGGTTGCACGGGAAAAATAAATCGCACGCCAAACCCTAAAGTCCGGGGTGGCATGCCCTTCTTCCATACCCCACAAAGGGGCGTACCATCAAAAGATGCCAAAAAGAGCACACACAAAAAATTGTGGTCAAGGTAATCACAAGTCCATGAAAAAATTATATCCCAAGTCGAATAGAGGAGGGACTTTTCCGTCACACCTCAAATTCTCTATTCCTGTGCAACAATCAACCCAATGAAAAAAAATGAAAAATGAAAAAATGATGAGTGTCGAAGCGCAAGTTAGATCAAGATTGTCTTTACAAAGTATGAGTTTAAAAAAATAAGTTATGAAAAATGTTTTCTTGAGAAACATAGTGCTTGCAATTTGTGGTTCTAGGAGATGGGTCGCTTGGCCATGAAAAGGATAGAAGAATTGCTAATCTAGGGAGGATGAACTTGCTGATCCAAATTTTTTGAATCATTTTGATTTTTCAATTGCTTGAGGACAAGCAAAACTTTAAGTCTGCGGTATTTTGATGCGTGCTATTTCAGCACATCTTTTCTGCAAATTATTAAGCTTGTCACATAGAAATACCCCTTTCATCTCGTGAAATTGCACAAATTGATATTTTCTTGTTTTTATCACAAATCTGACAATCATGTGCATTTTAATGCAGTTTCAGGACCTGAGCTGATCGACTGGTTTCTTCAACCGATCGTCTCACTGCATCAAACCGATTGTCTGACTGTCTGAAATGCTCGGTCCTCCTTCAAGCGTCGATCATTCATCTCATCAGACGACGGCTGAGATCGCCCGATTCCAACTACCAGACGCCCGACTGATGCCCATTGCTGAGCAGCACCGAGCGGTTTCAACGCGCCGCCACCCTAATTAGGGTTGGCAGCCGATCGATGGGCCGTGCGATCCAGAACCTTCCAACCGATCGGTTGGCGGCGCGCAGACAGAAAAAATCCCAGCCGCCAACCTCAAAATAACCCTAAACCTAATGTATAGCCCCCTCCTTCTCCTATAAAAGGAGGGGCACTTCCTCCTCTTGAGGCATCTTGGATTTCTTGTATTTTGGAATTCTGAAGCAATTAATCTTGTAATCATCTTCTTATTATGCAATAAAGTAGGTTTTGGTTCAATCATAGTTCTTTCATTCTTGTTCTTGTCTCTTCTTTCCGCCTTAGTCTTAATCTACTTTTCTCCGTGCTTTATTTCTGGAGCAAGGAACAAAGAACTAAGTCATTTCATTGTCTCCAGCATAAGGATTAATCTCCTGATTTTTGGGCTAGACTATGACTTTTGTACTTTCTTCCTCCGTCTCCCCTTTCTCCATGAGTGAGTATACTTCTATCGAGGCAAGGGGAATAACCCCTTAGCCGTGGTTTTAACGACTTCTTCTTAAACGACTAGATGGTAATCGATTTTAATTGAATAATTGATCTTTGGATCGCATGTTAATCCGGATGGATATGACCATGAAAATCCGGATTTAGAACAATAAAATCGATTACATAGACAATTTGATATGACCGTGGATTTTCATCTTTTAGGATGATAAACTAGGAAGCATGAGCACCAGGACCAATGGGCTCATGTGGAGTTTACCTCTTGTGAGTTTTTAAATTCACAAACCTTCATCGAATCGTTGTTTAAGAATTAGTTGTTATCGTCTAGGCTAAGGTGGTGAAAACCCCTACGAGCCTCGATTTCCATCACTTGATTTAATCACCACATCCTTGTTTTCTTTAATTCTTAGTCTTTCATTCATATAGTTTTGCTTGTGTTAACAATCTTCTTACTTTTTCCTTGTGCATGTTTATTCTTGTTAAGTGCATTTCTTCTTGCATTAGTGTAATCAATCAAACCCCCAACTGGACTTTACTTTCTTCTTTAATAAAAAGAAAAATACCAAAAACAAATAATAAAGTTTTTTCAATCTTTGGGTTCTAAGAACAATCTCTTAAAAGTTGTCCTGTGGGATCGACCCTTCTATACTACCCTTAAAACCGGAAGTAAAAAAGGTTTAAACTCTAGGATTAACCATCTTAGTGATTGGTATTGCAAAGCGACACTTATCACAACCCTGCTCTCGAGGCTGTGAAAGGAACCCTTGGGGTCCAAGAACAGATTGCCGAAATAAGAAGAACATGGGAAGGAAAATGGAGACATGAAACCATGAATCCAAAGACAAAACACACAAACTAAGATCGAGAAAACCTCCGTAATGACCTGGCACTCTCAACCAATGTCCCGAGATGTCCAGATGATCATCGGGACACCAAGGTGACAAAACAATGGTAAAGGTCAACCGACAAGGTACATGTTAGATCAAATGGGGAGGTATCTAGGACCAAATACTTACAAAAAAGGAAGGAAAGAATCGGGGGATGGTAAGCTTACAAGCAATTTCTATGAGGAAACTACAACTTCATAGGAGATTAGGCCATAGCTAGCGGTGCAACTTGAGTTTGAGATGGTGACCCAGGGTGATAGGGAAGAAATTGGGCGTGTAGTAAGGCTTTATGGTGACCCTTGGTGGTAGTAGTACAATCTAATTTATATAAGATCTAGCAGGGAGGAGTCCATAGACCAAGGGAAGTAGATACCTGATCAGTAGGATTGGGTGTTTCCTTGTTAGGGCAGGAAACTCCAAAAAAGTTGGGATGGTTTGGTGCGGCTGATCGTCACGAATCGGTTGCCGAAAGAATAGAGTAAAACAGTGTACGGTGGAGAGAGAATGGAGGAGAAGAAGGACTCCGGGAAAAACTACTACGGTCGGTCTCCTACTTGAGGTAGGAGATGACGCCCAGACCATATGATCAAGAAATCAATGGCCCAGATCAACCAAAAAATCATAATAAGAAACCTAGGTGCGTGACAAAATCAAATAATCTAGTAAAGTGACATTGTATTTAATTTCCTTTTTCTCTTTCTTCATTTAAGGGTACAAACATTATCCAAATTAAGTGAAATTTTGCACAGAGGCTAATTAAAGTATGTAGATTCCAATTATGCAATTAGATTTACCTTTTAAGAACTTTTGATGTGTTAAATAAACCAAATACTATTTTCTCTTTCCTCATGCATTAATGACTTTAAAATTCTCCAAATTTTATGAATCTTCACCCACAAGTCATATTTAACATGTTGGATACAAATTTGCTATTAATTTTATATGTTGGATAGGTTTATATATTTATTTAATATTTTGAAGGTTCTACACACTTTCTCTCTCATGAATTCCCATGTATATTAAACATTATCCAAATTACATGAAAATTCACCCAAAGGCTATATTAATTATGTGGATTAAGAATATAAGAATATTTTCCTCTTTTGAAGTCATTAATTAATTTATTTGATATTTTAGGGAAGACACAAATCTTCTCTATCCAAATTAAATTAAATTAATTATTATTATGTGAATAATGTGAAACTTGACTCCCAAGGCAAATGGGACCCAAGGAACATGATTCTTAACTTAGATTCTACTTTTGAGATTTATTTTAACGAGTTATGTCACAATTAATATTGTGGCTCATTATTATTATTACCATTATTCATCCAATAATGCTTCATCTTTTCATATTATCACCAAAGAAATTATGTAATATTATTTTGTACGGGATATTATGAAACCTTCCATCACATGACATATTTTATGTGTCTATTATTGGCCTAAGACTAATGTGAGAACTTTAGGTTTCATTAAGGTGATTTATACATACATTAGCTCATTAGGGTTATAATAAACATCTTTTAGGTCTAACCTCAACCTTGTTTGGCTAAGTCCTAAAGGTCAAGGCTCTAGGGTAGGGTCCAAGATCTGGCATGTTACAACTACATGGGTTTACAAGATCACAAAGAGGCATGTGGGAAAAAACTATTAGCTTGGGTGGCTTAGAAATTTGGCAATATCTTGAACAGAATAAAAGAGTCACTGGCAAGACTTAAGGAGGCTCAAGATCTACCTCCACATAACTTTATGTTGGAGCTGTGTTCAAAAATATCTAAGGAGTTACATGAGTTGTAGAGGTTTTAGGAGAGTTACTGGCACATAAGGGCTAGAACAAATGTAATGAGGGATGGGGACAAGAACACACACTATTTCTACTGTAAAGTGGGCTAGAGGAGGAAGAGAAATATGATTACATGACTGATGGCTGTAGGGAATCAATGGGTTACAAAGGAGGAAGGCATCCAACCATAATCATTTATTTTTTCAATGAACTTTTCTCCAGATTGAATCCTTAACATTTAGAGCTATATGCAAAAAAAAAAATTATAGAGGAGGAGGTGGTAGTTATAGTGGGCACGCCAAGGGAGGATGAAGTATGAACTGCACTCCCACAAATGCACCCAACGAAGCACCTAGACCGGAAGGAATGAAGGCAATTTTTTCACCAAACTTTCTGGGATATGGTGAAGAAGGAGGTGATGTCTTTCATCCTAGTGGTGGTAGGGATGGAGATCCTTAGAGGAAATCAACAAGACATGATTGCAATCATATAGAAAATTAGAGTTCAAAGAGGATTGCTAATTTTCATCCTATTAGTCTTTGTAATGTCTCTTGTAAAATAATCACCAAAGTCCTGGTTGATAGAATCAAACTACTGATGGGGAAGATGATTTTGGAAAACCAAAGCACTCTTATGAAAGCTAAAATTATTACCAATAATGAGCTTGTGGCTTATGGATGTTTCATATGATAAAGAGAACACAAAAGGCAAGGAAGTTTTATCGCCTTGAAGCTTTATATGAGCAAGACATATGATAGAATTGAGTGGACTTTTCTATATGGTGTGATGGACAAGATATGGTTACTGCATAGATGGAGAACAAAAGTAGGTGAGTGCGTCTCTAGCATATCACACTCAATCATCATCAACGGGGCAAGAAGATGATCTATAAAACCTATAGGAGGGCTATGCAAAGGTGACACAATCTCTCCTTATCTATTTCTTTTCTTCAAAAGTTCCCTTTGTTGATCCCTTTTAATACTACACATGAAGGAAAAATCCATGGGTCCAGGTCTAGTCATCATGGGCCTACAATTTCTCACCCTTTTCTTGTAGATGACAATATAGTGTTATTGATGACTGCCCCTGAAGAGTGCTCATTATTAGTTGCAATTCTCAACCAATATGAGAGAGCCTCTTAACATAAGATTAATTATGAGAAATCAAAGGTGGCCTTCAACAATAATGTATGTATGGAAAGAAGAGAGAATATGACCACAATTCTGAATATGGAGGAGGTGGGCATACATGCCAAGTACCTAGGACTCTAACGGTGATGTGGAGGTCCAAGAAGTTGGTTTTCTCTTCTATCAAGGAACATACCTGGAAAAAACTACAAGGGTGGTAGGAGAATCTATTTCAAGACTATGGAACGAAGTCCTTATTAAGGTGGTGATTTAGGCAATCCCGACACACTACATTGGAGTATTTAAGCTCTCAGAGAGTTTCATCAATGACCTGTAATTCTAGGGTTTCTCTGAATTTGGAAGTTTTATGCATCACGATTGCACATTTTTTGTGGGGTTCAAGGAAGGGGAGAGGGAAATTCACAAGATGAATTAGAACTCTTTATGTGACAAAAGGCATAGGGTGGTATGGGTTTCTAAGATTTTAGATCTTTCAATGACACACTTCTTGCTAAATAAGGAAGAAGTTTCTTTACAAACCCAGATTTGCTAGTTAGTAGAGTGATTGGAGCAAGATGCTAAATGGATGATAACTTGTTAGAGGCACGAGTAGGATTTGTTCCAAGTTGCACATGGAGAAACATTTGGGGTGGCATACAATAGATAAAGCGAGGGCTGAATTGGAGGGTGGGTAATGGATAGCATATTATAATTTACATGGATAGATGGATCCTAGGGATTGTGAGTCGATTGGATAGGTACAAACATGGGTGGAATAGAAGGGGTATGTAAGGGAGTTTTTGGCTTGAGAGAGAAGTTCCTGGTATGTTTGTGAGGTGGAAAGTAGATTTCCTCCATAGTTCGCAAAGTAGGTGCTAGACACTCCTTTAGCCTCAAGGGGGAAGGTCAGTGGAGTGGACTGGGAACCAGATGACGAGGTGTCTTCTTGGTAAAATCAACATACCACTTTCTATATACACACAAATAGAACTTGGGAGGAGTCTAGGAGCTTACAGTCCCCGTGGAAGAGGCAGTTAGCCTAAAAAATTATACATTTCCTATGACAATACTACATGGGAATACTACTAACAAAGGCTAAAGTGAAAACAAGGTAGGTGGTAGTTGATAACTTGTGTCCACAATGTAAGCTAGAGACAAAAGACATCAATCACACCCTTTTCTATTGTACTTAGGAGAGGATGGTTTGGGCATTAATCCTAGGAGTTAGCGTAGTTGAGGCATGATGGAGGCTGAAGTATGCATAGGGTTATTATTGCATGACAGGGAGGAAGAAGTAGTAACACTGATGTGTGTATCTTGGACTCTTGAGAACAAGCAAACTTGGTCTCCAATTGGATAATCTTGTAGCTAAGTACACTTTATACCATAAAGGTAACACGAAACCTGTGACATGGGCTATGAGCAGGCAACACAAATAGTGGAGACCCCCACATCAGAGTTAGTGAAGCTAAAAACTGATGTGGCATGGAAGCTGGGTACCTATTGTGGTATCAGGGTGTCTGATTGGGATGGAAGAGGTAAGATATTCATTACAACATAGATACCCATGGACTCTTGTTCATCGAAACTCATGCCAGAGGCAACAACGGTGAGTGAAGCAATGAAGCCCTATGTCAGGCTCGACTTCTATAAGGTCCAGATACAGACTAACTATGAAAGTCTTGTTAGGGAATAAGGAAGGAGGTAAAGGTAAAGGACATGGTGATGTAGTTATCAAAAGAGTTCATGCATATTGCAAAGAGGATTGAAGCTCTCAATGTTGATCATATATATAGGGAATGTAATGAATTAACTCATTACCTAGTTATTTGGGCCCTTTGGCATGGTTGAACCATGACTGGTCTAAGGTCCTTTTTACCAGGGCATCACTCTAATACCTAAAGTAGATATGAGTTAATAATATGAGCTTGGTGGTTATATATATATGCCATATATTCATTACCCGAGTTGGATAACTAAGGTTAATTAAACGTGGATACAATTTTGTAATAGGGAGGCACCGAACTGTAATGAGACGATTGAATTTGTAATACAATGACTCATTTTGTAAAAACATCATCAATTTTGTATTTTGGTCATTGAAGATAGTAAAAATGTCATTTCTAAAAAAAATTCCCGCTCCGAATTTTAACCAGCAGTGAAAATTTGTAACCAGAATGCCAAAAAATATAACCTAAATGCTCAGGTTGTAACCATAATTGTTGGGTAACTTATTTATATTTCCTAACTGGGTAGTTATATATATAATGGCATGTACATAATAGTAGTTATCTAACTCTATTACAAGCCCACTAAACAGAGATAAACTATAGTTGCCTACAACTATGGCAACAACTCTTGATCCATTATCTACTCATAGATCTATCTCTCCCTTCAGTAAGGTTTACTTCTTTTCAGATCATGTATATTAGAATATATGTGAGAACCACATTGGTATGTAATACCCAAGATGAAGAGAAGACAAGTTTATCTCTGTTGCATATATACCTAAAATAGAGATCTCTACTTCCTCCTCCTTCTTCTTTAGTTCTGTTACCATAGAGAAGGTAAAGAATATTTATTTTGGATAAGTCTCTTTCCTATCTCCACCTATCTTGTCAAAATTCAAAAGAAATGAGATCAGATGACTGTCATTAAGTTTCTTGCTGGTCTTCACATGAATATTTTGGAGTTAGAAGTCAGATTTTGATAGGGACAAAGCTTTCCTCTCTGGTAGAATCACGTCAACATGTTTCTACAACCTTCCTGGAGCAAAATTCTTCAGCCTATCCTATCACAGATTCATCTTCCTTTGTCCCATAGAACACAACCAATATATTTACCAAAGGATGATCATGGTGGGAGAGGGGCATGCTGCTCTAGGGGGAGTGTAGTTACTAAGGCAACACACGTTGTTGGGTTCTGACACATTATGTTGTCACATTTTTGTAGCACTTGCAGATGTCTCTAGATCTGGATCTCATAGATATATTTGTGCACAAATAGTGCACAAGGAAGAAACAACTAGAGTGGAGATGATTTTTATAGAGATGGATCCAGGTGAAGATGATTTCCACCGTAGATATGTTTCCATGGAGATGATTTCTATGTGATAGTGGATGGAAATGATGTGGATTACGGTGAAGATATTTTCCACAATAGATATGTTTGCATATAGATGACTTCTTTTAAAAAGTGGTCAGAGAAGATATCGATCCGAATTGAGATGATTTCCACTGTAGATATATTTACAAAGATATGAATTATATTGGAACTTGACCTCTACCGTAGAGAAGAAGTGACCAATGGGGACGTTGAAGAAGATAAAGTCACCACCTAGAGAACTCAACTACTTCTTTCTAAGAAAGGATCAAGATGCTCTGATACCATGTTACCAAAGAGAAGGTGGGGAATATGTTGTGTGAATTATAGACAAGAGAGATAGTCTTTATATAGGACTATGGGTGGCTGGAAATACCCATTTACACAATGTTGGACTAGTCTCAATATATAAGAGTATAAAAAAACATATACGCTTGAAATGTTCCTCAAAATCAAGAAGAGCATTTCTTTTCCAATGCCTAGACTGAGAAGGGTGACAATTGGCTTCCTTGACTTCTCCTCCTTTAGCTTTAAGTGACGGTACTTGGACTTTGGGATAGCTTCATAACTCTTCTTATATTTTCCCTTACCCTTTGGCTTGCCCTTTCCTTTGTTGACCATCAACATAAACTTTGGGAAGTCTTTCTTTGTATGAGTCTCTTCAATTCTCAACATGCCAAGAAACTCTAACATCGGTCAAACAAAATTGTTCATATTGTAGTTCATGACAATTTGAATATAAGAATCTGGCATGATTGTAAGATTACATCAGTGTCCAACACTTGACCTATGGGTGATCTCAATCTATCTAGGCTTTCCATGTACCCAATCAAGTTGAGTACATGTGGCCCAACTGGATCACCTTTAATTTTGTTTTGTGTACTTAAACAAGGCCTTTGAAACATCATGCATCTCATGCCTTTCTTATTATTAGAACATATTTCATGAGATGTGTGGATATATATATAACTCCCATGTTCTCACATTATTTACGAAGATGATGATTCATAGAGCATAGCATGATGTACTTTATATCAACATTGTCATTGGTCTGCTTATGGTAATGTTTTCCTTTCAGCTCGAGGCACATTTGGAGTTGGTTCCTTTGGTTTTGATGTTTCCTGGACATCAAGTTTACACTAATGAGTTAGAAAAATTCTTAATCTTCTATGCCAATCATGGAAGTTATTACCTTTCACTTTTCTTTTTGAAGTACTAATCACAATGAGAAACTGTTATTTGTGTTTTCCATTGGATCTACAAAGAATATGTTTGTACAAATCAACAATTTGATTTGAAAATTAATTTAATTTGATTATATTCATTTGACCTCATATTAATAATACTACCTCTATTTTGATCAAATTAGTAGACCTAACTATTAATTTGGAAGATTTCAACAAGCATCTTCTAGTGAAACAAGATTCAAAATTCATAATACATACCGTTATGAGTCAGATAGTTGATCACTCAAAATTTAACTATTTAGGTAGGTAATGATTATTGACTATATCCAATACAAATCTTGAATAGATGATGGATCAACTTCTTTTCATAAATCATCTTATGAAGTATGTGACATCTTTATTCCTCTTGGTGCTTCATCCTATTAAGATTATCTAGTCAAATCCAACCCAAAGGCCAATACAATGAACTATATGTTGGATCCTAGATGGGTGATTAGATGCTCTAGAGGGGGGGGTGAATAGAGCTGAAAGCACTTCAACAAACTCATCAAACCTTCAAGATATATCAAAAGATAAGGTTGCTAAATAGGTAATTTGAGTGCAACTAAATCATGCATAGCAAGGATAAGAGAGATTGAACATGCACCAATTAGACAAGCTATTTAGAGTAGTTCCACACTTCAAACTAGAAGTGTGTCAGTCCACTTGCCTAGAGAGGTCAACCTCTAGGACTTCCAACAATTGCACTCTTATATTCACTTATAAGACTTACAATACATGACCAAAAAAGGACTTACCTATCCAATACAAAGAGTCTTCAACCTTACCAAGGACTTACCCACTTTGCAAGGAGTCTTCGGCCTTCTCCAAGGACTTACCCACTCTTGCACAAGTCTTCGGCCTTGTAGGAATTACCCACTCTTCTTGGATCTTCTGCCTTTGGCTTCACCTTCACTTGGAGAAGCTTCCACCAAGGTCTTACCTACTTGAGCTTGAGTCTTTTGCCTTCTCCTAGGGCTTACCCACTCTAGCTCCAAGTCTTCTGCCTTGATCTTCACCAAGGGACTCCTTCCCTTGTTCTTCTTCACCTCTCTTAGATAAGAGAGAGAACCTTCATCTTCATGATTGCAAATGAGAGATGGGGAGGTGGTGGAAGTGAGAGCCTCACAAGATATACATGTAGGACTAGCTCTCTTACAGATTTCCTACTCACTCTAATGGATGTAGCAAGTGATTAAGCTTAGAGAGAGAGAGGAGGCTGTAGGAAGCACTCAGCTATAGAATAGGAACCTCACAAAGAGTTTGCAATGAATGCTCTTCCTTGGAATGAAGCCCAAGGGGTCGTATTTATAGTTGGGGATGCCTCTTAACCTTTGGGAACACTTGTGAATGAAAACTAGCCGTTTTGTGGCTTGCAACGGATCTATTTTCACTTGTTGCAACTCCACAACGGCTAGAAACACTTTTCTGCACTTTTCCGTACAGTGCAATCGGTCGAGTTTTAATATGTGTAACTCGACCGATCAAGTAGTCTACTACCCAATCGGTCGAGTTATGTGAGTGCACAACTCAACCGATGCAATATTCAAAAAATCAGTCAAGGTGGATCGGTCGAGTTTCAGGGTGGGAAACTGGACCGATTCAATCTTCAAAAAATCAGTCCAGGTGGATCGGTCGAGTTTCAAGGTGGGAAACTGGACCGATCAAGTGCCTGTAAATGATTTTTAAAGTTGCATCTAAAGTGCTCTAATATTCGATCTAAGTGTTCATGATATTTTTCTAAGATTAATTACAAGTCATACAATCATTACAAGTGATTTACAACATGATTCTAATGGATATACATCATATTACAAAAACGTGCACTTGTATGACTTTGACTTGTCTTTTCTCCAATTTGAGATGCGCAAGTTAGGGCATTTGGAATGTGTCTATACCTAATCTGAAATCACTCAAGTAGAAGCATTAGACACCAATATGTGGAATGGTTAGTCATCATCAAAACACGGGTTTAGTCAATTTAGACGTGAGTCAACATTGACCTAATTGACCTTGAGTCAACAATCTCCCCCTTTTTGAAGATGACAAACCATTCCATAAATGTATTGAAAGCATTTAAGTAAATTCATACCTTTGGATAAACCTAGGGGTTTCAATAGAATGGAGTTCATATGCTCCCCCTCAATTGATGCGCATGGAGTTTTCATACTCCCCCTCAATTGATGCTATTTTTCCTGTATGGTTAGCTTTCATAACATTTATAGAAACTATGTCTTCTACTCATATATGTCTACACATATATGTCTCCTCCCCTTTACCTTCTCCCCTTTACATGGACATTCTTCTCCTCTTCATGTAAGACATGCCTTCTTCCTCTTTTTAAAAGAAGACATTACCTTTCTCCCCCTTTGTCATTTCAAAAAGAGGGGTTATGAAGAAATAAGAAACATCACTTGTTAAAGAGAAAAGGAGATAACACAAATATATATAAGGAGAGTAGAAGAGCATAGATAGGAGTTTGTCCAAGCATAGAAAGAAAAGCAAGTTAAAGCATATACTTGAACAACCCAAAAATACAAGATGAAGTGCTGCAGAAAATAATAAATCGCAATTTTGACCCTCAAGATGATGGAATTTGACCAAAAACCATCGGAGCTCATGGCAAAGCGATGAGTCTTGCTCAGAAGGTCGTTTCTGCATGAAAAACACTAGTCTTGCACCAAAAACTGAAACTGGAGCAAAAGCTGCATAAAATCCAAAAATACTCCAATTTCCACATATCATGTAGATCTATGTACCCTGCATCACAATGTTATGCAAGCAACTCAAGATAGTAGATATGAAATTCAAGGAACAATCTTGATCATGTATGAGACAAGATACAAGCATAGCATGTAGATGATCAAAGATGCCAAATTATAAACAGGGTTAGAACTACATGTATATGAACTACTAGTAGATGATATCACAAGTTAGGACTACTAGTAGGGTCTAGATCATAGAAAGGGATACGAAAAGATACACAAGATAAATCAAGCTATGAGTAGATGAAGAGATATATCCAAACAAAGAGATAAGCAATTTTAGAAGCATGAAAGGATATAACTCACTAGATATGCATCCTTACCATAAGATGATTACCCCTAAGAACCTCAAAGTTGTATCAAACACAAGATATACAGCTATATAGATGTAACAAGTTAGAGCACAACGGAAGCTATTTAAGACACAACCAAGAGATCCAAAGAGATCATCATCAAAACCTGCAAAACAACTCAAAGCAAGTAATTGCAAGATATAGATATACCAATTTAGAGCAATTAGAAAGATAGAGTTGTGAGCAAGATAGGCAATTTAGAACATGGCAATATGCATATATAAAGGTACCAAATGAGAGTGCCAAAGAATAAGGCTATTGGTTGAGAAAATCTAGTTGAGAGGGAAATTCTCACTCAATAAGCCAACTGTATATTCTGTGCACAGTGTTATCGGTTGAGTTCTGTGCATTGGCAACTCGACCGATGACAACTGTTGGCAACACCCATTGGTGCCTATCGGCCGAGTTTCAATAGGGCAAACTCAACCGACATAGCAGCTGTCAAAAGGCACATATATATCATAAAAACACATTTAAAGGCATGCTAAAAATACAAACCATATCCAAACATGTCTAAGCGAGTTAGTAATGCACTATAGAAGCATTAGAAACAGTTTTTGAGCAAGAGTGTGAAGAGAAACACAAAATACCACTTTTGACTCAAAAACCATATGTATAGTGCACACTAACTTGACAAAAATAAGTTAGGGTAGGTTATAATCAATAAAACATTTACCTTTGTGCTTACCATTTCCTTTTCCACTTGTTGTCACCCTCTACACATCTCACCTTTCTTCTTTCATGTGGATTGAGAAGTCAATTTGCAATTACCTACAAGAAGAAAGATGAAATGGTCCCCAATCATGTTTTTGGGTCCGGAGGGGTTAGTTTAGCAACCCAAGTCCTATTGCTTTTGGGTGCTTTCCTAAAAGGACAACAAGTAGAATAGTGACCAATTTCATTGCAATAGTTGCATGTGCCCATAGTCTTAGAACTAGAGGATTCTCCATGGAATATTGGAAGTCCTTTATCTTTGTTGTTCCCTTGACTACTATCATATCCTAAACCATGTCTACCAATTTGTTTAGTAGTATAGTGTAGGATATCATTAAGATTCTTTTTACCCACTAAGAATCTTTGCAAAGAAGATCTCAAACTGTCATTATCATGCTTAAGAGAAGCAATAGTAGAAGACAATTGATTAATATTATCTCTAGCATGTAAAAGATCATTTTCTAAGTAAAGAGATTTAGTTGAAAGAGAATCTCTATCAATATGAAGAGCAGCAACATCATTCTCTCTATTTGTAGAACTAGAACAAGATTCATGCCCATTGATTTTAGCAAGCAAGGAGGCATTTTCTATTTCTAATTCATGCAAAACAAAATCTTTGTCCTTGTTTTTAGATTTAAGAACATCAATGTCATGCATGAGAGAATCAACAATTAAAGTATGCTCTTCATTAGAACTAGGCATGAGTGGTTGAGCTTCTAGAAATTTTATCTTATCAAGCAAACTAGCATTTTCAAGTTTAAGAGAGTCTACTTGGCTAAGACAATCATTTTATCATCAAGCAAGCAAGAATTAGCATGTTCAAGATCATTTAATTCTACATACAAATTATCAACAATTTTAGCAAGCTTTTTCCTTTTCTTTTGAGAAGACTTAAGAGAGGCACAAATATCATGAATAAGATCAATCAAAGATTCTTTATCTAAAGAGTCTAGATTTACCTCACTTGAGTCTTCACTTGTTGAAGCTATAAGAGCAAAATGACATTCTCCTTCATCACTAGAGCTTGAGCTTGATCCTTCACTTGAATCTTCACTTGAGCTTGAGTTGGAGGAGCCACTTGAGCTTGATTGCCATTTCTTCTTGTGAAGATGGATCTTTTTGCCTTGTGGGCAATCTTCCTTGTAGTGACCCTTCTTTCCACATGTGAAGCACCAGATGGAGGAGGACTTGCCTTTGTAGAATCTACCCTTGGAGTACATGGCATCTTCTTCAACTTTAGAGGATGGAGAAGCTTGATCAACAATAGCCTTGATTTGAGCTTTGATTTCAGCCTTCTTCATTCTCTTAAGTTCTTTCTCTTCTTGTCTTTCTACTTCCTCCCTCTTGTCAAGTGTAGCTTCATGTGCTTGTAGATTTCCAATGAGCTCTTCAATAGGAATATCCCTAAGAGACCTTGCTTCTTCAATAGAAGTCGCCTTGGATTCCCACCTCTTGGGGAGAGTTCTAAGGATCTTTGAGTTGATCTATCCACTAGACATAGGATGTCCTAGAACAGCAAGACCATTCAAGATGGTGTTGAGCCTTGAGTACATGTTGGCTATGCTCTCCTCCTTTCCCATCTTGAAGTTCTCAAGCAGCCCTTTGAGCATGTAGACTTTGGTTTCCTTCACTTGATCTGTCCCTTCATAAGTGATGCAAAGCTTTCTCCATACCTCATAAGTCGTCTCACAAGAAGATATCCGGTTGAACTCAGTGGGGGTCATGGAGGCATATAGGATATGCATGGCTCTAGCATTCAAGGTAGCTTTCATCAAGGCAACTTCATCCCATTCTTCAATCTTTGTCTTTGGTTGCATGTATGGGCTATTCACCATTTGCCACATCTCAAGACTTGATCCTTGGATTTAGAATTGCAGCCTTCTTCTCCAATAGAGGAAATTGCTCCCATCAAAGATTGGTAGGCTGATTCTCCCTCCTTGTTAGTCACCCATCTTCTCCTACTTGTTGAAGTATGCTTGGAGAAGACCCGCTTTGATACCAATTGTTGGATCCTAGATGGGTGATTAGATGCTCTAGAGGGGGGGTGAATAGAGCTGAAAGCACTTAAACAAAACTCATCAAACCTTCAAGATATATCAAAAGATAAGGTTGTTAAATAGGTAATTTGAGTGCAACTAAATCATGCATAGCAAGGATAAGAGAGATTGAACATGCACCAATTAGACAAGCTATTTAGATTAGTTCACACTTCAAACTAGAAGTGTGTCAGTCCACTTGCCTAGAGAGGTCAACCTCTAGGACTTCCAACAATTGCACTATTATATTCACTTATAAGACTTACAATACATGACCAACAAAGGACTTACCTATCCAATACAAAGAGTCTTCAACCTTACCAAGGATTTACCCACTTTGCAAGGAGTCTTCGGCCTTCTCCAAGGACTTACCCACTCTTTCACAAGTCTTCGGCCTTGTAAGAATTACCCACTCTTCTTGGATCTTCCGCCTTTGGCTTCACCTTCACTCGGAGAAGCTTCCACCAAGGTCTTACCTACTTGAGCTTGAGTCTTTTGCCTTCTCCAAGGGCTTACCCACTCTAGCTCCAAGTCGTCTGCCTTGATCTTCACCAAGGGACTCCTTCCCTTGTTCTTCTTCACCTCTCTTGGACAAGAGAGAGAACCTTCATCTTCATGATTGCAAATGAGAGATGGGGAGGTGGTAGAAGTGAGAGCCTCACAAGATATACATGTAGGACTAGCTCTCTTACAGATTTCCTACTCACTCTAATGGATGTAGCAAGTGATTAAGCTTAGAGAGAGAGAGGAGGCTGTAGGAAGAACTCAGCTATAGAATAGGAACCTCACAAAGAGTTTGCAATGAATGCTCTTCCTTGGAATGAAGCCTAAGGGGTCCTGTTTATAGTTGGGGATGCCTCTTAACCTTTGGGAACACTTGTGAACAAAAACTAGTCGTTTTGTGGCTTGCAACGGATCTATTTTCACTTGTTGCAACTCCACAACAGCTAGAAACACTTTTCTGCACTTTTCCGTACAGTGCAATCGGTCGAGTTTTAATATGTGTAACTCGACCGATCAAGTAGTCCACTAACCAATCGGTCGAGTTCTATGAGTGCACAACTCGACCGATGCAATCTTCAGAAAATCAGTCAAGTTGGATCGGTCGAGTTTCAGGGTGGGAAACTGGATCGATTCAATCTTCAGAAAATCAGTCCAGGTGGATCGGTCGAGTTTCAGGGTGGGAAACTGGACCGATCAAGTGCCTGTAAATGATTTTCAAAGTTGCATCTAAAGTGCTCTAATATTCGATCTAAGTGTTCCTGATATTTTTCTAAGCTTAATTACAAGTCATACAATCATTACAAGTGATTTACAACATGATTCTAATGGATATACATCATATTACAAAAACGTGCACTTGTATGACTTTGACTTGTCTTTTCTCCAATTTGAGATGCGCAAGTTAGGGCATTTGGAGTGTGTCTATACCTAATCTGAAATCACTCAAGTAGAAGCATTAGACACCAATATGTGGAATGGTTAGTCATCATCAAAACACGGGTTTAGTCAATTTAGACGTGAGTCAACATTGACCTAATTGACCTTGAGTCAACAATATACACCCTACTTTGGCAGACCCACATACTTATTACTACATCTCTCCAATATAGATGGTGCACCATGCTTCGGTATGTTCACACATAGTTGATCAAGATTTTCACATGTATTGCACAATGGAAGACATATTAAACATTGATATTATATTGAGAGATTTGATATAATAGTCATATGTATCCAATCACCAATATATTAATGTATGTATCATAACTATAGGAAATGGAAAATAGTACGACATCTTGAGCCAATGAAAGTTGTATAAAAACAATGAAGAGATTCACATCTAATGTAACCTAAATCTACCTTTTCATAGTTCTTTAGTCGCCTGATTGGCAAGCCAGCCTCCTAATTGGATCCCCTATTTGTACATGCCTTTGGTTGTTGGTGCAGTCATCACTTCATCTTCATAACGAACCCTCCAAGGACCTTCCTTATTAGCATGGGATTCTGATCATCTCATCCTCACCGCCATCATTCACTAGTGATGCCGATACATCACATTTTACATAGAGAATGTAGAGAGAGAAGTAAGTCATGCAAGCCATATACACGTTACATTATTTTGAATCACCATAAAAAACCAGGATTTACATGTTATAGATCACAAGAATGCACCACATGACCTAACTTCCATATCCAAATTCACAAAAAAATGATTTCAAAGGCGTCACATTGGTTTATGTAATACATATATACCATTACATATATGATAGTTTATGATTAACATTGATACAAATGCACAATATTTGTCCAACAAATTATTTGTGGTTGAAAACCCAAATCGGTGAGAAAGGCATACAACGTTGACTCTGATACCATTGTAGGGTTTTGGTGGGAGGGGGAACACCAAAAGTACAAAAAAATCTTAAGTTAAACTCTTAGACAACAAATCCATCATAAATATAAAATATTACTATAATAAAGACATAGAAGGGGTATTGCATATCCCTTAGCACACATGTTTTGTCCAACAACTAGACAAGTCTTATGATGCTGTAGATCTTGCACTTTTAAAATTAGATCCAAAGTGGTTGTTGTTGTTGTTGCCATGTTGTTGCAACAACAACTTGCCTTCTTCTTGAAGAATTTGCTAGTTCTCAAGCCTCCATCACAGGGACTTAGCCTCTACACCATTAATGTAGATTTAAGAACTCTTGGTGCACCACCTTGGTTTCCAAAAGGAAGAAGAACTCATAGTTGTCGACGTGCTAGTGTATCTCGCTTCATGCTCCTCGTATTGCAGGTTGTTGTCCATGGGGGTGAGTTTTTCTATAATTAAGAGTAAGAAATCTTAAACACACTTGTCTCATAATGTATGTGTCTCCCTTTAGACGCCCAACCCTTTATATTTCTTGAACTAGAGTAAACTATTGAGATTGTCTGAGATTAATATCATATATTTACTTACATGCGCATGACCGTGTATTTCATAGTTTCACTTATCAAGTGTCTGGGATATCACTGCAATGAAGAGACAAATTCTATCTATCATCACTCACAATAATACACAACTACAAAAATGCACCCAATCACCACATGTATCTCAACCTTTATTCAGAGTCACGTTAGGCCAGTGTTTAAGTACAAAAAATCACATGTGACTGTTGTAGTGACCTCAGGTCTAAGGATCACAGTCACCACTGTTACATTGAGATGTGACTCTGACTTACCATGACATGACTTCCACGTGTCATTCTTAAAGTGGGTCTATCTAGTACAACTTGTTCTTTAACAAGTACCCATGTATGTTAGTTGATATCTAGTATCATGACTAAAGAGACATAATCATCACTCAACATACACACATGTAACATCCTAAAATTTTCAAACCTTATAAAATGACCCCAATTTAAAACCCTAATTTGGGTTGCTTCGAAATTGATGATTAAAACATATAATAATGTTATGATGGTTCCCAAATATGTTACATAAAGCAAATTCGATAATTTTTGAACTTAATTGAAAATCAATATCATCAAGATAACCCTAATTATTAAATAAGTGACATTTAGGGTTTAACATGAAATTTACCCAGTAAAAGTTCTTATTTTGGCCTAATAATTTTACCATAAGTTGATGTTGATAATTTAATGATTTACCCAAATTTCTATCCTCAAATTCATTTTAAGTCATTCCATATGATTAATTAAACATTTATGCTAAAAAGAGAAATATAATAAGCTAAGATGGTCAAATCAGGAAAATAACTATATTTCTGGGTTCCTTGTGTCCCAATTAAGTAAGACACAAAGTTTTATAAGATTTGGAGCCTCCTAGCTAATCCAATTGAACTTAACAAGAAAATAACCAAAATTTAATATATATAACCCTAACATATCTAATTTGATATGGACTTCGGTCCATTGTTTATTTTAGGGTCACGCTGACCCAGCTAGGCTGGACTCTCACGGATCCAGCCGCACGTGGGGAGATCGTCTCCTCCACCCGAGTCCTACGCAGAGCAGACTCCTCAGTTGCGGCTCTCCTTCGTGATCGCAATCTCCCACGCCGCTCTACCTCAGTACGAAATAGTTGGCTTTTCACAATCCTCAAACCGAGCCGGACTCCCTCATACCTTTTTTTTTCGGGTTTCATCTAGTAGATCTCCCACTCGATAAGAACTCCCCCTCTCTTCCCCTGTTCCCTGTTCTGGCTGGACTTCTAGCTTGCCCAGACCACCGCCTATATATGTCTGACCACGAAAATGTTCTACAGTCATCAAGGAACCGTTTTGTGCTGCCCCTTTGCCGCCTTGCTCGCTCGGGTTTGCTCCCCAACTCAGTCTTGCTCCAGCTATCTTCGGCGGCTTGCAACAATACCCTATATGTTTGAGTGGAGCGGTGATGCTCCAATCATGTTCTGAAGGATCCCGAGCAGCCTTATGTGCTTCCGTTTCTCCCGATTTTTAGGTAATTCGAGTTATCCTAGTTTCCCTTATTTTTGCCTAGTTTCAAATCTCGTGGTGAATATGGCTACTCTGATTAGTTCTTTACTTGGTTTTGGTGTGGGTAGCTCTGTCGCGAAGCTCTAAACTCTTCTTTGTCGTTGGATTGCTGCTGTTTTGGCTCTCGTTGAGTTTGATCTTTCGCGATGTGGGCGCCATGTTTGAACCTGCTTCTAGGGCTACTGATCATAAGAGAAGCTCATGGCAGGCTCCCTGAGTTCATCAGGCCATGACGAAGGTGCCTAGCACCACAATTTTCAACAACTAGGTCTTGATCGTGATTCTCCTGATCGCACAGTTCTTTTCAGTGTTCATCGAGGTTCTTCACTTCTCACCTGGGAACACAGATCCCAGGTGATGTTTTTCCAATTTTACCCACCATGTCACGCCTATAATCATAAAATAGGGTATCGGCATATCGGTCTTTCTGGTTTTGTATTATCCGATCTTCAGGTAATTTTAAGTGCTTTTTTTAAAGTGCTTTTATCTTGCTCCTGATTGGTCAGGCCTTAATAATTCATAACTTCTTATTGTATCGTCCTATAGAAACGAGTCCTATATGAAAGTTGATCAATTTTTTGAGATCTACATGATGGAATAACTTTTAGAGCCTATTTTTATGCCATTTTCCCCTGTTTTGATCAAGAACCCCAAAACCCTAGAAATTAGGTTGAATATTAATTATTAATGGATGATAATTGCTTTAACAGGGTAATTATGGTTTCTTAACCCCAAGAACGTGTTTAGGGTTTCATAAACCTAAGGAGAGCATCTAGGTCTTCTCTAAGAGAGAGGTAAGTGGTCCATGCACTTTGAACATAAATATTTGATTGATTGTATATGTATATATGCATAATGAATGTTGAATGTCTTATTTACTGTTTTAATTGTTAAAAGTCATTGAATTTATACTAATCTGAATGCCATGTTTAATGTCAATAATATTGTATCATCTTCATGTACATTAAGAGTAAATTTAAAGTTAAGTTTTAAGAGCAAAGTAAGAGTTTTAAGAGAAAGATAATGATTAAAAGATAACTTATATAAGATCCTCACCAAGAGGCTCCTCAGAGCAAAACTAAGAGGCAATTAGGTGCATAAGAGAAGAGGCACTCTGGTGCAACCCAAGAGGCACTTCGGTGCATAAGAGAAGAGGCACTTCGGTGCAAAACCCGAGGATTCTTATATAGGTCAAGATAAAAGACATAATTTAAAAGCAATTGTCTCTTTTTAAATGTTTAATTGTTTAAAGTTTATTTCCGCTTTACATGTTTCTTTGAGATATAATATGTTCAATTCCACTTACCATTTTGTTTGATGCATGGTTGGGGGCGTGATGCCCACAGGAAAGGAGAAATGTCAAGGTCAAATCTAGTTGAGGACCAGTTGAAGAAGGAGCTCTAGGACATCTCAGATCAGACCTGGTGGGGTGCCAACTATCCATAGATTAGATTTCCTTTATGTTTATGAATCGTGTGTTTTAGTTTTAGCGTGAGTTTATGAGAAAGTGTAGTATGTTTAAGAGTAATCATGTTTAGTTTTATTCGTGTATGGTTTATGTTGAGGACTTGAGACATGAGAATTGAAAATTATATATCCTGTGTTGGTTTAATTAAACTTTATTTTTATGCAATGATAATCATGTTTGTGACATCCCAATGAGATATATGCTTCTGCTTAGTGTTGTGCATGTTTTAGAAATTGGGGTGTTACAATATGGTATCAGAGCGAAAAATATAGTTGGCCACCATGCTTTTCTCAAAATCTCATATAGTTTATGTTCCCTCTTGTAGATGGCTCCCAAGAAGAGATCTGATAAGGGTAAGGATCACGTAGATGGAGAAGGAAGCTCTTCCAATGGAGAAAGTGATCATAGTGCTTCTGGAGGGGCTAACCCTAACGGTAACCCTAATGCACCTCTAGAAGTGCTTATCAAGGCTCTGAATGATGCTATCACTGGACAACAAGGAAGACCACATCAACTGAGGAACCAGGAGTTGACCTTAGTTGACTTCTTGAAGACAAGCTAGATTCTTTTTCTGGAGAGGAAGAGCTGGATGTGGTGGGCAAAGCAGAAAGCTGGTTGCAGAACATGGAGCATTGTTTTCATGACCTAGATTGCCCTAACCCATCTAGGGTTCGTTTTGGGACTCACATGCTCAAAGGTGCTGCTAGGTCTTGGTGGGAGAACTTGCTAGGTTCTCGTGAAGCTGACGCTCCTCCATTCACATGGGAGGAATTCACAGAAGCCTTTAAAGACCATTACATATCTGAGGCTATGATCGAGAAGAAAGAAGAGGATATTCGCAACCTTCGTCAATGTGGTGATATGACAGTCACACAATACGCCATGAATTTCGGAATCTTGCAGAAGTATGGAGATGATTATGATGAATGACGCAAGACAAAGAAGTTCATTAGATGTCTCAAGGAGGATCTTAGCTTTGCTTTGTCTGGATGAGGACACTGCACCGTGCAAGGTGCCCTGGATGCTGCCCTTGAACTAGAAGACCACCCAGGAAGAGCATGGAAGAAGGATAACCACTCCAACAACAACCACCATAATGACAAGAAGAGGAAGGCTCCAGCTGAGGTTGTTTCAAATCAACCTGCCAAGACCCAATGTGCCAAGTGCTCCAAGTATCATCTCGGAGAATGCAGGTTTGGAACCGGAGTGTGCTATGCATGTGGTAAAGCAGGCCACATTAGACCCAACTGCCCCAAGTTTCAAAAGAAAGAGCCCAAAGTCAATGAAGCACCTCGAGAGAAGCGACATGCTAGAATCTTCACCATGGTGGATGACGATGAAGATGATAAGAATGAACAAGGTATTGTTTAAGTTATTAAATCTCTGTGAGGTTATAGTTGTAGTTAGACTTATCTTATGTATGAACATGTGTAGGATTAAGAGTTAAACCTTTTCATGTTAAGGATAAGGAAAACCCTAAGGTGGGTAGAACTCTGAAAATTTCGAGGATGAAATTTTTATAAGGTGGGTAGAATTGTAACATCCTAAAATTTTCAAACCTTATAAAATGACCTCAATTTGAAACCCTAATTTGGGTTGCTTCGAAACTGATGATTAAAAAATATAATAATGTTATGATGGTTCCCAAATATGTTACATAAAGCAAATTTTATAATTTTTGAACCTAATTGAAAATAAATATCATCAAGATAGCCCTAATTATTAAATAAGTGACATTTAGGGTTTAACATGAAATTTACCCAGTAAAAGTTCTTGTTTTGGCCTAATAATTTTACCATAAGTTGATGTTGATATTTTAATGATTTACCCAAATTTCTATCCTCAAAGTCATTTTAAGTCATCCCATATGATTAATTAAACATTTATGCTAAAAAGAGAAATATAATAAGCTAAGATGGTCAAATCAGGAAAATAACTATATTTTTGTGTTCCTTGTGTCCCAATTAAGTAAGACACGAAGTTTTATAAGATTTGGAGCCTCCTAGCTAATCCAATTGAACTTAACAAGAAAACAACCAAAATTTAATACATATAACCCTAACATATCTAATTTGATCTGGACTTTGGTCCATTGTTTATTTTAGGGTCACGCTGACCCAGCTAGGCTAGACTCTTGCGGATCCAGCCACGCATGGGGAGATCGTTTCCTCCACCCGAGTCCCACGTAGAGCAGACTCCTCAGCTGCGGCCCTCCTCCGTGATCGCAATCTCCCACACCGCTCTACCTCAGTACAAAATAGTTGGCTTTTCACAATCCTCGAACCGAGCCAGACTCCCTCATACCATTTTTGTTCGGGTTTCATCCAGTAGATCTCCCACTCGACAAGAACTCCCCCTCTCTTCCCCTGTTTCCTATTCTGGCTGGACTTCTTGCCCAGACCACCGCCTATATATGTCCGACCACGAAAACGTTCTACAACCTTCAAGGAACCGTTTTGCGCCGCCCCTTTGCCGCCTTGCTCGCTCGGGTTTGCTCCCCAACTCAGTCTTGCTCCAGCTATCTCCGGCAGCTTGCAGCGACGCCCTAGATGTTCGAGTGGAGCGGTGACGCTCCAGTCATGTTCTGAAGGATCTCGAGCAGCCTTCTGTGCTTCCGTTTCTCCCAATTTTCAGGCAATTCGAGTTATCCCAGTTTCCCTTCTTTTTGCCTTGTTTCGAATCTTGTGGTGAATACGGCTACTCCGATCAGTTCTTTACTTGGTTTTGGTGTGGGTAGCTCTGTCGCGAAGCTCTGAACTCTTCTTTGTCGTTGGATTGCTGTTGTTTTACCTCTCGTTGAGTTTGATCTTTCGCAATGTGGGTGCCATGTTTGAACCTGTTTCTAGGGCTGTTGATCATCAGAGAAGCTCACGTCAGGCTCCCTGAGTTCGTCAGGCCATGATGAAGGTGCCTAGCACCACAATTTTCAACAACTAGGTCTTGATCTTGATTCTCCTGATCGCACAGTTCTTTTCAGTGTTCATCGAGGTTCTTCGCTTCTCACCTGGGAACACAGATCCCAGGTGGTGTTTTTCCAATTTTACCCACCATGTCATGCCTATAATCATAAAATAGGGTATGGGCATATCGGTCTTTCTGGTTTTGTATTATCCGATCTTCAGGTAATGTTAAGTGCTTTTATCTTGCTCCTGATTGGTCAGGCCTTAATAATTCATAACTTCTTATTGGATCGTCCTATAGAAATGAGTCCTATATGAAAGTTGATCAATTTTTTGAGATCTACAAGATGGAATAACTTTTAGAGCCTGTTTTGAAGCCGTTTTTCCCTGTTTTGATCAAGAACCCCAAAACCCTAGAAATTAGGTTGAATATTAATTATTAATGGATGATAATTGCTTTAATAGGGTAATTAGGGTTTCTTAACCCCAAGAACGTGTTTAGGGTTTCATAAACCTAAGGAGAGCATCTAGGTCTTCTCTAAGAGAGAGGTAAGTGGTCCATGCACTTTGAACATAAATATTTGATTGATTGTGTATGTATATATGCATAATGAATGTTGAATGTCTTATTTACTATTTTAATTGTTAAAAGTCATTGAATTTATACTAATCTGAATGCCATGTTTAATTTCAATAATATTGTATCATCTTCATGAACATTAAGAGTAAATTTAAAGTTAAGTTTTTAGATCAAAGTAAGAGTTTTAAGAGAAAGATAATGATTAAAAGATAACCTATATAAGATCCTCACCAAGAGGCTCCTCAAAGCAAAACTAAGAGGCACTTAGGTGCATAAGAGAAGAGGCACTCCGGTGCAACCCAAGAGGCACTTCGGTGCATAAGAGAAGAGGCACTTCGGTGCAAAACCCAAGGATTCTTATATAGGTCAAGATAAAAGACATAATTTAAAAGCTATTGTCTCTTTTTAAATGTTTAATTGTTTAAAGTTTATTTCCAGTTTACATGGATTGCTGCTGTTTTGGCTCTCGTTGAGTTTGATCTTTCGCGATGTGGGCGCCATGTTTGAACCTGCTTCTAGGGCTACCGATCATAAGAGAAGCTCATGGCAGGCTCCCTGAGTTCATCAGGCCATGACGAAGGTGCCTAGCACCACAATTTTCAACAACTAGGTCTTGATCGTGATTCTCCTGATCGCACAGTTCTTTTCAGTGTTCATCGAGGTTCTTCGCTTCTCACCTGGGAACACAGATCCCAGGTGATGTTTTTCCAATTTTACCCACCATGTCACGCCTATAATCATAAAATAGGGTATGGGCATATTGGTCTTTCTGGTTTTGTATTATCCGATCTTCAGGTAATTTTAAGTGCTTTTTTTAAAGTGCTTTTATCTTGCTCCTGATTGGTCAGGACTTAATAATTCATAACTTCTTATTGTATCGTCCTATAGAAACGAGTCCTATATGAAAGTTGATCAATTTTTTGAGATCTACATGATGGAATAACTTTTAGAGCCTATTTTTATGCCATTTTCCCCTGTTTTGATCAAGAACCCCAAAACCCTAGAAATTAGGTTGAATATTAATTATTAATGGATGATAATTGCTTTAACAGGGTAATTACGGTTTCTTAACCCCAAGAACGTGTTTAGGGTTTCATAAACCTAAGGAGAGCATCTAGGTCTTCTCTAAGAGAGAGGTAAGTGGTCCATGCACTTTGAACATAAATATTTGATTGATTGTATATGTATATATGCATAATGAATGTTGAATATCTTATTTACTGTTTTAATTGTTAAAAGTCATTGAATTTATACTAATCTGAATGCCATGTTTAATGTCAATAATATTGTATCATCTTCATGTACATTAAGAGTAAATTTAAAGTTAAGTTTTAAGAGCAAAGTAAGAGTTTTAAGAGAAAGATAATGATTAAAAGATAACTTATATAAGATCCTCACCAAGAGGCTCCTCAGAGCAAAACTAAGAGGCAATTAGGTGCATAAGAGAAGAGGCACTCTGGTGCAACCCAAGAGGCACTTCGGTGCATAAGAGAAGAGGCACTTCGGTGCAAAACCCGAGGATTCTTATATAGGTCAAGATAAAAGACATAATTTAAAAGCAATTGTCTCTTTTTAAATGTTTAATTTTTTAAAGTTTATTTCCTCTTTACATGTTTCTTTGAGATATAATATGTTCAATTCCACTTACCATTTTGTTTGATGCATGGTTGGGGGCGTGATGCCCGCAGGAAAGGAGAAATGTCAAGGTCAAATCTAGTTGAGGACCAGTTGAAGAAGGAGCTCTAGGACATCTGAGATCAGACCTGGTGGGGTGCCAACTATCCATAGATTAGATTTCCTTTATGTTTATGAATCGTGTGTTTTAGTTTTAGCGTGAGTTTATGAGAAAGTGTAGGATGTTTAAGAGTAATCATGTTTAGTTTTATTCGTGTATGGTTTATGTTGAGGACTTGAGACATGAGAATTGCAAATTATGTATCCTGTGTTGGTTTAATTAAACTTTATTTTTATGCAATGATAATCATGTTTGTGACATCCCAATGAGATATATGCTTCTGCTTAGTGTTGTGCATGTTTTAGAAATTGGGGTGTTACAATATGGTATCAGAGCGAAAAATATAGTTGGCCACCATGCTTTTCTCAAAATCTCATATAGTTTATGTTCCCTCTTGTAGATGGCTACCAAGAAGAGATCTGATAAGGGTAAGGATCAAGTAGATGGAGAAGGAAGCTCTTCCAATGGAGAAAGTGATCATAGTGCTTCTGGAGGGGCTAACCCTAATGCACCTCTAGAAGTGCTTATCAAGGCTCTGAATGATGCTATCACTGGACAACAAGGAAGACCACATCAACTGAGGAACCAGGAGTTGACCTTAGTTGACTTCTTGAAGACAAGCCAGATTCTTTTTCTGGAGAGGAAGAGCTGGATGTGGTGGGCAAAGCAGAAAGCTGGTTGCAGAACATGGAGCATTGTTTTCGTGACCTAGATTGCCCTAACCCATCTAGGGTTCGTTTTGGGACTCACATGCTCAAAGGTGCTGCTAGGTCTTGGTGGGAGAACTTGCTAGGTTCTCGTGAAGCTGACGCTCCTCCATTCACATGGGAGGAATTCACAGAAGCCTTTAAAGACCATTACATATCTGAGGCTATGATCGAGAAGAAAGAAGAGGATATTCGCAACCTTCGTCAATGTGGTGATATGACAGTCACACAATACGCCATGAATTTCGGAATCTTGCAGAAGTATGGAGATGATTATGATGAATGACGCAAGACAAAGAAGTTCATTAGATGTCTCAAGGAGGATCTTAGCTTTGCTTTGTATGGATGAGGACACTGCACCGTGCAAGGTGCCCTGGATGCTGCCCTTGAACTAAAAGACCACCCAGGAAGAGCATGGAAGAAGGATAACCACTCCAACAACAACCACCATAATGACAAGAAGAGGAAGGCTCCAGCTGAGGTTGTTTCAAATCAACCTGCCAAGACCCAATGTGCCAAGTGCTCCAAGTATCATCTCGGAGAATGCAGGTTTGGAACCGGAGTGTGCTATGCATGTGGTAAAGCAGGCCACATTAGACCCAACTGCCCCAAGTTTCAAAAGAAAGAGCCCAAAGTCAATGAAGCACCTCGAGAGAAGCGACATGCTAGAATCTTCACCATGGTGGATGACGATGAAGATGATAAGAATGAACAAGGTATTGTTTAAGTTATTAAATCTCTGTGAGGTTATAGTTGTAGTTAGACTTATCTTATGTATGAACATGTGTAGGATTAAGAGTTAAACCTTTTCATGTTAAGGATAAGGAAAACCCTAAGGTGGGTAGAACTCTGAAAATTTTGAGGATGAAATTTTTATAAGGTGGGTAGAATTGTAACATCCTAAAATTTTCAAACCTTATAAAATGACCTCAATTTGAAACCCTAATTTGGGTTGCTTCGAAATTGATGATTAAAAAATATAATAATGTTATGATGGTTTCCAAATATGTTACATAAAGCAAATTTGATAATTTTTGAACTTAATTGAAAATAAATATCATCAATATAGCCCTAATTATTAAATAAGTGACATTTAGGGTTTAACATGAAATTTACCCAGTAAAAGTTCTTGTTTTGGCCTAATAATTTTACCATAAGTTGATGTTGATATTTTAATGATTTACCCAAATTTCTATCCTCAAAGTCATTTTAAGTCATCCCATATGATTAATTAAACATTTATGCTAAAAAGAGAAATATAATAAGCTAAGATGGTCAAATCAGGAAAATAACTATATTTTTGTGTTCCTTGTGTCCCAATTAAGTAAGACACGAAGTTTTATAAGATTTGGAGCCTCCTAGCTAATCCAATTGAACTTAACAAGAAAACAACCAAAATTTAATACATATAACCCTAACATATCTAATTTGATCTGGACTTTGGTCCATTGTTTATTTTAGGGTCACGCTGACCCAGCTAGGCTAGACTCTTGCGGATCCAGCCACGCATGGGGAGATCGTTTCCTCCACCCGAGTCCCACGTAGAGCAGACTCCTCAGCTGCGGCCCTCCTCCGTGATCGCAATCTCCCACGCCGCTCTACCTCAGTACAAAATAGTTGGCTTTTCACAATCCTCGAACCGAGCCAGACTCCCTCATACCATTTTTGTTCGGGTTTCATCCAGTAGATCTCCCACTCGACAAGAACTCCCCCTCTCTTCCCCTGTTTCCTATTCTGGCTGGACTTCTTGCCCAGACCACCGCCTATATATGTACGACCACGAAAACGTTCTACAACCTTCAAGGAACCGTTTTGCGCCGCCCCTTTGCCGCCTTGCTCGCTCGGGTTTGCTCCCCAACTCAGTCTTGCTCCAGCTATCTCCGGCGGCTTGCAGCGACGCCCTAGATGTTCGAGTGGAGCGGTGACGCTCCAGTCATGTTCTGAAGGATCTCGAGCAGCCTTCTGTGCTTCCGTTTCTCCCAATTTTTAGGCAATTCGAGTTATCCCAGTTTCCCTTCTTTTTGCCTTGTTTCGAATCTTGTGGTGAATACGGCTACTCCGATCAGTTCTTTACTTGGTTTTGGTGTGGGTAGCTCTGTCGCGAAGCTCTGAACTCTTCTTTGTCGTTGGATTGCTGTTGTTTTGCCTCTCGTTGAGTTTGATCTTTCGCAATGTGGGTGCCATGTTTGAACCTATTTCTAGGGCTGTTGATCATCAGAGAAGCTCACGTCAGGCTCCCTGAGTTCGTCAGGCCATGATGAAGGTGCCTAGCACCACAATTTTCAACAACTAGGTCTTGATCTTGATTCTCCTGATCGCACAGTTCTTTTCAGTGTTCATCGAGGTTCTTCGCTTCTCACCTGGGAACACAGATCCCAGGTGGTGTTTTTCCAATTTTACCCACCATGTCAGGCCTATAATCATAAAATAGGGTATGGGCATATCGGTCTTTCTGGTTTTGTATTATCCGATCTTCAGGTAATGCTAAGTGCTTTTATCTTGCTCCTGATTGGTCAGGCCTTAATAATTCATAACTTCTTATTGGATCGTCCTATAGAAACGAGTCCTATATGAAAGTTGATCAATTTTTTGAGATCTACAAGATGGAATAACTTTTAGAGCCTGTTTTGAAGCCGTTTTTCCCTGTTTTGATCAAGAACCCCAAAACCCTAGAAATTAGGTTGAATATTAATTATTAATGGATGATAATTGCTTTAATAGGGTAATTAGGGTTTCTTAACCCCAAGAACGTGTTTAGGGTTTCATAAACCTAAGGAGAGCATCTAGGTCTTCTCTAAGAGAGAGGTAAGTGGTCCATGCACTTTGAACATAAATATTTGATTGATTGTATATGTATACATGCATAATGAATGTTGAATGTCTTATTTACTATTTTAATTGTTAAAAGTCATTGAATTTATACTAATCTGAATGCCATGTTTAATTTCAATAATATTGTATCATCTTCATGCACATTAAGAGTAAATTTAAAGTTAAGTTTTTAGATCAAAGTAAGAGTTTTAAGAGAAAGATAATGATTAAAAGATAACCTATATAAGATCCTCAGCAAGAGGCTCCTCAAAGCAAAACTAAGAGGCACTTAGGTGCATAAGAGAAGAGGCACTCTGGTGCAACCCAAGAGGCACTTCGGTGCATAAGAGAAGAGGCACTTCGGTGCAAAACCCAAGGATTCTTATATAGGTCAAGATAAAAGACATAATTTAAAAGCAATTGTCTCTTTTTAAATGTTTAATTGTTTAAAGTTTATTTCCAGTTTACATGGATTGCTGCTGTTTTGGCTCTCGTTGAGTTTGATCTTTCGCGATGTGGGTGCCATGTTTGAACCTGCTTCTAGGGCTACTGATCATAAGAGAAACTCATGGCAGGCTCCCTGAGTTCATCAGGCCATGACGAAGGTGCCTAGCACCACAATTTTCAACAACTAGGTCTTGATCGTGATTCTCCTGATCGCACAGTTCTTTTCAGTGTTCATCGAGGTTCTTCGCTTCTCACCTGGGAACACAGATCCCAGGTGATGTTTTTCCAATTTTACCCACCATGTCACGCCTATAATCATAAAATAGGGTATGGGCATATCGGTCTTTCTGGTTTTGTATTATCCGATCTTCATGTAATTTTAAGTGCTTTTTTTAAAGTGCTTTTATCTTGCTCCTGATTGGTCAGGCCTTAATAATTCATAACTTCTTATTGTATCGTCCTATAGAAACGAGTCCTATATGAAAGTTGATCAATTTTTTGAGATCTACATGATGGAATAACTTTTAGAGCCTATTTTTATGCCATTTTCCCCTGTTTTGATCAAGAACCCCAAAACCCTAGAAATTAGGTTGAATATTAATTATTAATGGATGATAATTGCTTTAACAGGGTAATTACGGTTTCTTAACCCCAAGAACGTGTTTAGGGTTTCATAAACCTAAGGAGAGCATCTAGGTCTTCTCTAAGAGAGAGGTAAGTGGTCCATGCACTTTGAACATAAATATTTGATTGATTGTATATGTATATATGCATAATGAATGTTGGATGTCTTATTTACTGTTTTAATTGTTAAAAGTCATTGAATTTATACTAATCTGAATGCCATGTTTAATGTCAATAATATTGTATCATCTTCATGTACATTAAGAGTAAATTTAAAGTTAAGTTTTAAGAGCAAAGTAAGAGTTTTAAGAGAAAGATAATGATTAAAAGATAACTTATATAAGATCCTCACCAAGAGGCTCCTCAGAGCAAAACTAAGAGGCAATTAGGTGCATAAGAGAAGAGGCACTCTGGTGCAACCCAAGAGGCACTTCGGTGCATAAGAGAAGAGGCACTTCGGTGCAAAACCCGAGGATTCTTATATAGGTCAAGATAAAATACATAATTTAAAAGCAATTGTCTCTTTTTAAATGTTTAATTGTTTAAAGTTTATTTCCTCTTTACATGTTTCTTTGAGATATAATATGTTCAATTCCACTTACCATTTTGTTTGATGCATGGTTGGGGGCGTGATGCCCGCAGGAAAGGAGAAATGTCAAGGTCAAATCTAGTTGAGGACCAGTTGAAGAAGGAGCTCTAGGACATCTGAGATCAGACCTGGTGGGGTGCCAACTATCCATAGATTAGATTTCCTTTATGTTTATGAATCGTGTGTTTTAGTTTTAGCGTGAGTTTATGAGAAAGTGTAGGATGTTTAAGAGTAATCATGTTTAGTTTTATTCGTGTATGGTTTATGTTGAGGACTTGAGACATGAGAATTGCAAATTATGTATCCTGTGTTGGTT
Organism: Alisma plantago-aquatica; assembly: GCA_963693085.1. NCBI lineage: Eukaryota > Viridiplantae > Streptophyta > Magnoliopsida > Alismatales > Alismataceae > Alisma > Alisma plantago-aquatica. Next base: position 610,866,952 of record OY856414.1, read on the forward strand.
TAATTAAACTTTATTTTTATGCAATGATAATCATGTTTGTGACATCCCAATGAGATATATGCTTCTGCTTAGTGTTGTGCATGTTTTAGAAATTGGGGTGTTACAATATGGTATCAGAGCGAAAAATATAGTTGGCCACCATGCTTTTCTCAAAATCTCATATAGTTTATGTTCCCTCTTGTAGATGGCTCCCAAGAAGAGATCTGATAAGGGTAAGGATCACGTAGATGGAGAAGGAAGCTCTTCCAATGGAGAAAGTGATCATAGTGCTTCTGGAGGGGCTAACCCTAACGGTAACACTAATGCACCTCTAGAAGTGCTTATCAAGGCTCTGAATGATGCTATCACTGGACAACAAGGAAGACCACATCAACTGAGGAACCAGGAGTTGACCTTAGTTGACTTCTTGAAGACAAGCCAGATTCTTTTTCTGGAGAGGAAGAGCTGGATGTGGTGGGCAAAGCAGAAAGCTGGTTGCAGAACATGGAGCATTGTTTTCGTGACCTAGATTGCCCTAACCCATCTAGGGTTCGTTTTGGGACTCACATGCTCAAAGGTGCTGCTAGGTCTTGGTGGGAGAACTTTCTAGGTTCTCGTGAAGCTGACGCTCCTCCATTCACATGGGAGGAATTCACAGAAGCCTTTAAAGACCATTACATATCTGAGGCTATGATCGAGAAGAAAGAAGAGGATATTCGCAACCTTCGTCAATGTGGTGATATGACAGTCACACAATACGCCATGAATTTCGGAATCTTGCAGAAGTATGGAGATGATTATGATGAATGACGCAAGACAAAGAAGTTCATTAGATGTCTCAAGGAGGATCTTAGCTTTGCTTTGTCTGGATGAGGACACTGCACCGTGCAAGGTGCCCTGGATGCTGCCCTTGAACTAGAAGACCACCCAGGAAGAGCATGGAAGAAGGATAACCACTCCAACAACAACCACCATAATGACAAGAAGAGGAAGGCTCCAACTGAGGTTGTTTCATATCAACCTGCCAAGACCCAATGTGCCAAGTGCTCCAAGTATCATCTCGGAGAATGCAGGTTTGGAACCGGAGTGTGCTATGCATGTGGTAAAGCAGGCCACATTAGACCCAACTGCCCCAAGTTTCAAAAGAAAGAGCCCAAAGTCAATGAAGCACCTCGAGAGAAGCGACATGCTAGAATCTTCACCATGGTGGATGACGATGAAGATGATAAGAATGAACAAGGTATTGTTTAAGTTATTAAATCTCTGTGAGGTTATAGTTGTAGTTAGACTTATCTTATGTATGAACATGTGTAGGATTAAGAGTTAAACCTTTTCATGTTAAGGATAAGGAAAACCCTAAGGTGGGTAGAACTCTGAAAATTTCGAGGATGAAATTTTTATAAGGTGGGTAGAATTGTAACATCCTAAAATTTTCAAACCTTATAAAATGACCTCAATTTGAAACCCTAATTTGGGTTGCTTCGAAATTGATGATTAAAAAATATAATAATGTTATGATGGTTCCCAAATATGTTACATAAAGCAAATTTGATAATTTTTGAACTTAATTGAAAATAAATATCATCAAGATAGCCCTAATTATTAAATAAGTGACATTTAGGGTTTAACATGAAATTTACCCAGTAAAAGTTCTTGTTTTGGCCTAATAATTTTACCATAAGTTGATGTTGATATTTTAATGATTTACCCAAATTTCTATCCTCAAAGTCATTTTAAGTCATCCCATATGATTAATTAAACATTTATGCTAAAAAGAGAAATATAATAAGCTAAGATGGTCAAATAAGGAAAATAACTATATTTTTGTGTTCCTTGTGTCCCAATTAAGTAAGACACAAAGTTTTATAAGATTTGGAGCCTCCTAGATAATCCAATTGAACTTAACAAGAAAACAACCATAATTTAATACATATAACCCTAACATATCTAATTTGATCTGGACTTTGGTCCATTGTTTATTTTAGGGTCACGCTGACCCAGCTAGGCTAGACTCTTACGGATCCAGCCACGCATGGGGAGATCGTTTCCTCCACCCAAGTCCCACGTAGAGCAGACTCCTCAGCTGCGGCCCTCCTCCGTGATCGCAATCTCCCACGCCGCTCTACCTCAGTACAAAATAGTTGGCTTTTCACAATCCTCGAACCGAGCCAGACTCCCTCATACCATTTTTGTTCGGGTTTCATCCAGTAGATCTCCCACTCGACAAGAACTCCCCCTCTCTTCCCCTGTTTCCTATTCTGGCTGGACTTCTTGCCCAGACCACCGCCTATATATGTCCGACCACGAAAACGTTCTACAACCTTCAAGGAACCGTTTTGCGCCGCCCCTTTGCCGCCTTGCTCGCTCGGGTTTGCTCCCCAACTCAGTCTTGCTCCAGCTATCTCCGGCGGCTTGCAGCGACGCCCTAGATGTTCGAGTGGAGCGGTGACGCTCCAGTCATGTTCTGAAGGATCTCGAGCAGCCTTCTGTGCTTTCGTTTCTCCCAATTTTTAGGCAATTCGAGTTATCCCAGTTTCCCTTCTTTTTGCCTTGTTTCGAATCTTGTGGTGAATACGGCTACTCCGATCAGTTCTTTACTTGGTTTTGGTGTGGGTAGCTCTGTCGCGAAGCTCTGAACTCTTCTTTGTCGTTGGATTGCTGTTGTTTTGCCTCTCGTTGAGTTTGATCTTTCGCAATGTGGGTACCATGTTTGAACCTGTTTCTAGGGCTGTTGATCATCAGAGAAGCTCACGTCAGGCTCCCTGAGTTCGTCAGGCCATGATGAAGGTGCCTAGCACCACAATTTTCAACAACTAGGTCTTGATCTTGATTCTCCTGATCGCACAGTTCTTTTCAGTGTTCATCGAGGTTCTTCGCTTCTCACCTGGGAACACAGATCCCAGGTGGTGTTTTTCCAATTTTACCCACCATGTCATGCCTATAATCATAAAATAGGGTATGGGCATATCGGTCTTTCTGGTTTTGTATTATCCGATCTTCAGGTAATGTTAAGTGCTTTTATCTTGCTCCTGATTGGTCAGGCCTTAATAATTCATAACTTCTTATTGTATCGTCCTATAGAAACGAGTCCTATATGAAAGTTGATCAATTTTTTGAGATCTACAAGATGGAATAACTTTTAGAGCCTGTTTTGAAGCCGTTTTCCCCTGTTTTGATCAAGAACCCCAAAACCCTAGAAATTAGGTTGAATATTAATTATTAATGGATGATAATTGCTTTAACAGGGTAATTAGGGTTTCTTAACCCCAAGAACGTGTTTAGGGTTTCATAAACCTAAGGAGAGCATCTAGGTCTTCTCTAAGAGAGAGGTAAGTGGTCCATGCACTTTGAACATAAATATTTGATTGATTGTATATGTATATATGCATAATGAATGTTGAATGTCTTATTTACTATTTTAATTGTTAAAAGTCATTGAATTTATACTAATCTGAATGCCATGTTTAATTTCAATAATATTGTATCATCTTGATGCACATTAAGAGTAAATTTAAAGTTAAGTTTTTAGATCAAAGTAAGAGTTTTAAGAGAAAGATAATGATTAAAAGATAACCTATATAAGATCCTCACCAAGAGGCTCCTCAAAGCAAAACTAAGAGGCACTTAGGTGCATAAGAGAAGAGGCACTCCGGTGCAACCCAAGAGGCACTTCGGTGCATAAGAGAAGAGGCACTTCGGTGCAAAACCCAAGGATTCTTATATAGGTCAAGATAAAAGACATAATTTAAAAGCAATTGTCTCTTTTTAAATGTTTAATTGTTTAAAGTTTATTTCCAGTTTACATGTTTCTTTAAGATATAATATGTTCAATTCCACTTACCATTTTGTTTGATGCATGGCTGGGGGCGTGATGCCCGCAGGAAAGGAGAAACGTCAAGGTCAAAGCTAGCTGAGGACCAGTTGAAGAAGGAGCTCTAGGACATCTGAGATCAGACCTGGTGGGGTGCCAACTATCCATAGATTAGATTTCCTTTATGTTTATGAATCGTGTGTTTTAGTTTTAGCGTGAGTTTATGAGAAAGTGTAGGATGTTTAAGAGTAATCATGTTTAGTTTTATTCGTGTATGGTTTATGTTGAGGACTTGAGACATGAGAATTGCAAATTATGTATCCTGTGTTGGTTTAATTAAACTTTATTTTTATGCAATGATAATCATGTTTGTGACATCCCAATGAGATATATGCTACCGTTTAGTGTTGTGCATGTTTTAGAAATTGGGGTGTTACAACACCAATCTTACGTATCATTGTTTCCCTATAATATCCATAGAAATAACAGACTAGGGACACACCAACAATAGTAGTATTAAGTATACATATGATTTCACTTTCAGGTCCTCAACCCAAATCACAAGTCATCAAATCAAAATTTTTTTGGACATGATTACATTCATTCATTATCTCAATAATAAAACAACAGCATATTGTCTTTATTAATAATCAAAATCATATAAAATGTATTACAATTGTCACATGACAGCTCTAAGGACATACAACCACATGGTATCTTAGTATAGCTCTAAGAGAGCATGTACTACACCCACATCGACAAAATAAGTCGATAGTTTGATAGAATCCTTGTTGTAATGTGTGAGAGTTTTTCAATGTGGGTTTATTTCCCTAAGTGGCACCAACTCCACTTAAGGCTTACAAATGGTTTGTGTGTTGCAAGTTCAAAGGAATTTCTTAGTCGATGAAGGAAATAATTGCACAAGAAACAACTACTATACATGGAAGGTGCACACAAGCTAAGCATTGAGGTTTTGTGAAGCAGTTGATGCCATGGATGTGATTTCTTTCATTTGGGTGTTTGTCTAGTTGAGGAGATGGGATAACGCAACATCCTAGGGCTAGTTTCTTTCAACATGATAGCTAGCAAGATGCCTAATTATGACTCACTTAACCATGACTTGTGGACTTCAACTTATCACAAGATAGAAGTGCTATAACCATCACATAATTAACATGTAGTTGTTTAAAAGGAAGGTGGCCGGATTCTAACATACAAAATAAGCAATTACTATGGCATTAGTCGGTAGTATTTAAACCCCCACTAGAATATATGACAATATTTGACGTTAAGCGGTGTACATTTAGATCTTCACCGTGACAATTTGACATCATTTTGTATAATGAGAGTCCCACACACTAAAATCATCAAAAGAGATTAAGAGGTCAACTACCGTGTAACGCTACCTAAAAACTTGAAAGGGACGGGAAAATTAAGGAGCAAAAAACAGTTGTCTCACCAACCACCATTGCCCACAATTCAAATTGAACGAGTACCTGGTCGCCCAGTCTGAAATCTGCTTATCACGTCAACGCATCAGCTCATGGCTAATACTCTCTCCTGGAAATGGTAAACCTCTAGGCAATTACGCCTTGAATTCTTTACTGCATCCGTGCGCGAGGTGCGCCTTCACACTTCCAGCAAGCGTAAATGCAAATAAATTTCCACACATTTTATGCAAGTCTTAGATGTGATTTTTATCATTAACTTTGACCATGAGGCTTTTGGGTTCTAAGGTCGCTAAGGGGCCGTTTGCGCTCCACTTTTTCAACTACCCGTATTTAATAAGTAAGTTTAGAACCGGTGGTGTTGTTTGAGTTCCCACGCTGCAGCGTATATCAGTTCGCGAGCTTGTCCAGTGAGCCAGAAGCAAGCCCGGAGCGACAGCAACGTGGTGATCAAGAAGTCTGCCAATTTTGACGTGTTTCGCAAATATTATTTTTAGTTGCTAAATGGGAACAATGCAGTATTTGTTAACACCACCTAATAAATATAATACAGCTGTTGCCGTATAAGAATGCCGCATTTAGAAATTTTTGTCCCAAACTAGGCCTAATTGTTTTTCTGGTTTCATCCGGTGGAGTGTGACAGTAAATTGCCGGCACTCAGTGAGTCATGGACTAAAGTCTAAAAGCAGTCTTGTCACCCGACGCAATTTGTCCCAAAGTGACAAAAGAAAAAGAAACGCGTGTTCGGTTGCATCCCGTTAGTTGCAGCCAGCCTATAGGTGTTGGTGTATTGTATAGGTGTGTGGGGTGCAGGTTATTTGGAGTACAGCAGGCAAAAGATGTAAGATGACAGAAAATGGAAGAAGGTGCTGTTGCTCCGTTGGCAGCTTGTACAGTGCTGGCAAGTCTTTGTTTATATATGTGAAGGCGGGAGACAAGATAAAGCTTATTCAACATGTGAATAAGTAATAAGTTGGACCATCACTAGGAACAACAACAAGTTGTGGATGTCGGAGTCCGACGGTGTTTGCGTGTCTATGGACTTCGACGCGATTTCTTTTTGTCGCCGGGTGCATTATATTGGGCAAGTAAAACTGGATAGCTAACGATTCGTTTTCAAACGGATCAGTTTTGTCACCGGTGGGTTTGTTAGGTGATCGGTTTGTTTTCGGTTTTAGTACATTATCAAATTTTATTTAAAAGGACAATTTACATCGAAGAAGGAGACAAGCGGACAACTAGCTGCGTCGCAACAAAACCGATTGATGGATATTGGTTCAGTTCCTTTTGAGGGGTCTGGTTTCACGTCCTACATATAATGAGATCCCCACCAATAGTTCAAATACAACATCCTAACGTTTTTTTATTTTATTTCATTACTTGACGAAGCTTGAAGATAGTTAAAAAGTTAAAGCTTCAACAAACTCAGTGAATGAGGCATTCAACAACATTTATATTCACTCCAAGGAATACAATATGCTCATTTCAAGATGGTTACGACAGCTAAGCATGGACCACATAGTCTACTCTGACTTTGGGATAAGTAGTTAAGGTTGATAAAAAGAGGCTACAAATCAAAATTTATTGTGTAAGTATGTCTGTATGTTTGGATGTATGTATGTATATAGGTTGTTAGGTATAAGTCATTTGAAGATAAAACATATGCAATGAAAGAAAAGAAGTTCACAAGCTTATTGATTGACTAGTTGTTTTCCATCTATAATTCAAGCATGTGAATTTAGTTTTAGTTCAATATGCATACACATTAGCATATGACGCACCATCAACATTGACTTTTGATTGTGTTTCATAAGACTCTCATATGAATTTGTAGAGTGTACACTTATTGCATGTTGATTATACACAAGCTCACCTGCACTATGTATAAAATTTCATATCTGCATGTATTGTCTGCTCTATAAATTTAGAGACAAAGGCCATATGTGACCAGATCACACCCACCTTTGATACTTCTGATATTACTAGTCATCATCATCATCATCTAAGCCTCAATCCCAACTATGTTGGGGTCGGCTACATGGATCCTTCGTTTCCATTCAGCTCTATCATGGGCAATATTCTGATTGAGATGTAGAGATTCAAAATCTCTCTTTATAAGCTCATCCCATGTTAATTTAGGCCTTCCTCTTCTTCTATTTATAGTGTTTGGATCAATAGCATTGCTTCGTATAGGCGCACTAGTAGGTCTGCGTTGCACATGTCCGTACCATCTGAGTCGGCCCTCACGCAACTTGTCCTCAATGCTCGCCACCCCAACTTTATTCCTGCTATAGTCATTTCTCAAACGATCTTTTCTTGTCTTCCCACACATCCATCTCAGCATACGCATTTCAGCCACGTTCATCTTGTTGAGACCTTGTTTCTTCACTGCCCAACATTCACTCCCATAGAGCATGGCTGGTCGTATAGCTATTCTATAAAACTTACTTTTTAACCTGAGAGGGATCTTATGATCGCATAAAACTCCAGTTGCACTCCTCCATTTCAACCATCCTGCAGTGATCCGGTGACAAACATCATTTTGGACATCCCCGTCTATTTGAATAATAGAACCCAAGTAACGGAATTTATCACATTTTGGTATATCTACTCCGTCCAACTTGGCTCCATCATTCACACTGCGTGATTGGCTGAAATTGCAATGCATATACTCAGTTTTGCTCCTGCTAATCATCAATCCATTTGATTCCAATGCCTTTCTCCAACGTTCAACTTTATCATTCAATCCATCTTTTGTTTCGTCAATCAAAATAATATCATCAGCAAATAACATACACCAAGGAATATCATCCTGAACAATCTTTGTTAACTCATCCATTACAAGAACAAATAGATATGGGCTGAGTGTGGATCCTTGGTGTACCCCAACTGTGATAGGAAAAGTTGGTGTCTCTCCTCCAGGAGTCTTGACACTTGCAGTAGAGCTATCATACATGTCTTTGATCAAGTCAATGTATTGGATAGGTACACCCTTTTTCTTCAAAACCATCCATAACACTTCTCTGGGTACTCGATCATAAGCCTTCTCTAGATCGATAAACACCATATGAAGATCTCTTTTGTTTGTCTATACTTCTCCATAAGCCTCCTTATCAGAAAAATAGCATCTGTTGTTGATCTACCAGGCATGAAACCAAATTGGTTGTTTGATACATGCGTTATAGATCTTAACCTCTGCTCAATAATCCTCTCCCAAAGCTTCATCGTGTGGCTCATCAGCTTGATACCTCTATAGTTTGTACAGCTCTGAACGTCACCTTTGTTCTTGTAGATTGGGACTATAATACTATTTGTCCACTCATCCGGCATCTTCTTAGTCTTCATGATCTTGTTAAAGAAATTTGTTAACCATGTAACTCCCTCATCCCCCATACTCTTCCATACATCAATGGGACTTCTGATATTACTAGTAAAGATGTTTATTTTACACTTCTATGTTTTGAAATATTTATAATTCGTATACACAAATGTGACCAGTAAACAAGTAATATCGAACTGCATAAAGGTGTATTGGTTGGTTTCCCTTGAAGAACACTTAATACTGCTGTTTTATTTGTAAACTATCTAAACTGATATAGGGCCAATTAGTTGGCAGGTTTAAGTGTAAGCAGAACATGACCAAACTATACCCACGGTCCCACATATATTACATACCTTATCAAGTTGCAACATATCCTGTATATATATGGAAAAAAAAATCCATATAGCACACTTTGCTAAAAAAAATTTACCCAAATAGCACCATTTCCAACTTATTTCCCAAACTAGCACACTTTCAGACTAAAACGCCACACTAGTTGGCGTTTTACTGTCTCGGGAACCAAAAGCGCCACTTTATTTGGCGTTTTCAGGCTGGCGGAGATAGAAGCGCCACTTTATTTGGCGTTTTACGATTGCGGGGGTGAAAACCGGCACATAAAGTGGCGTTTACAGGGTTGAGGACAGGAAAGCGCCACATGGACTGGCGTTTTCAGAAAAGGCGCCACAAAGGTTGGCGTTTCCCCGAGTGAGCAGTACCACCGCAACCCTCCTCAGCCAGTTCCCTATCTCGCGTCCCTCCTCCTCCTCGTCCTCGAGTCTCGATGCCAAGAGACAATGGGGTAACGTCCACCAAAACCAGGTCCTGTACTTTCCTGTTCCCTCCACCGTTGCCGCTGATGTTAGCAGCCAGAATAGCGGCCCCATGCGCGACAGCCTCATCAGGATTGACAGACTTGCAGAGCTCCTTGCCGTCATAGAATTCCTTCATCATCTGCTGCACTTTAGGGATCCTCGTCGATCCGCCAACGAGGACCACTTCATCTAGTTGGTTCTTCTTCATGCCCGCATCCTCCAGGCACTGCTCGACGATCTCGACGCAGTTGTCGAACAGGTCCGCATTGAGCTCCTCGAACTTTGCACGAGTGATGGTCGCCTGGAAATCAACCGCCTCGTGGAGGGCGTCGATGTCAACGGAAGCCACGGTGGCGAAGGACAGCATCCTCTTCGCCTTCTCGCACGCCGTCCGCAGCCTCCTCAGTGCCCTAGGGTTGCCGCTGATGTCGGAGGCCACCTTACTGTTTTTCCTGTTGAACTCCAACACAAAGTGATTCACCAAGCGGTTGTCCATGTCCTCCCCACCCAGATGGGTGTCCCCAGCGGTGGTCTTAACCTCGAGAACATCATCCTCGATGGAAAGGACCGTGACATCGAACGTTCCACCACCCAGATCGAATATGAGGACGTTCTTCTTCTTGCTATTTGTTCCATTGCTTTGTGGCTCACCACCAACCATCTTGTCGAACCCATACGCCACGGCAGCCGCCGTGGGTTCATTGACAACCCTCATGACGTTAAGTCCGGCAATGACGACAGCGTCCTTGGTGGCCCAGCGCTGCGAGTCTGTGAAGTACGCAGGCACTATGATGACCGCGTCATGTACCGTCGTCCCGAGATAGGACTCGGCGCTCTCCCGCAACTTGCGGAGGATCATGGAAGATATCTGCGCCGGCGTGAACTGCTTCTCCTTGCCGAGGATCATGGAAGTGCTCCCATCAGCAACTTGTGTCCACCCAGAGCCACCTGAAAACGCCAGTCCATGTGACGCCTTTCGTGAAATGTGGCGGTTTTCACCCCCCGCAATCATAAAACGCCAAATAAAGTGGCGTTTCTATCTCCGCCAGCCTGAAAATGCCAAATAAAGTGACGCTTTCGAGACAGTAAAACGCCAACTAGTGTGGCGTTTTAGTCTGAAAGTGTGCTAGTTTGGAAAATAAGTTGGGAAGGGTGCTATTTCGGTAAATTTTTTTTAGCAAAGTATGCTATATGGTTTTTTTTTTCCTATATATATTTGGTGCTGCCCTGAAGTTTATCCTGTGCGAAGCTACAATGTTCTGCATTGCGTGCGGTTGAATTGCCTTCCAGTTCCACATGCGAAATATACGGGTGCTTCACCAAACCCAAGTTCTGGTTAACTTTTTGTGTGCAAGTAACAACCTTATCCCGTAATTTGCTACGTAACTGCTATCAGGGGAACCGCTAAAAGGGGAATGGAGCCGAATTGGATAATATAATTATATATGCATGATATGTTAAGATAAAGTAATAATAAAGAAAAGCATTCGACCTCACCAAACCGTCGTTGCTTGTAAGCTACCCTTATGATTATCAACCCCGCTAGTAAACTACCTACTTTATCGTTAAGACATTAACAAACCAGTGCCTTCTTTGCACATCGAACAAGACTGTTCCATCTCTTTTTATAGTTGTTCACTATTTTTTTTAAGGCTGTAGTTGTTCTCTATTTAAATGTCCATGCTTTTGCTTAAATCTCAACGCACAGCGGGCTTTGTAACTGAACCTCTCCGCTTTCAAATTATTGGCAAGTTGTTAGGTGTCGCTCTTTTAGCCGGCAAAGTGTAAACTTATCAAACTCGGTGGTAAGTGCCATATTGACATATTTATATGCCCTTGCTTGCACGGATTTCGTGATTGGCTGGTGAGTTGTTAGTTATTCATCCATGTTTATACCTTTAAAAAGAATAAGTTCACGCTGCACTCTCCTTGATTCTTTCTTTTCTCACAAATTTTCTCAACTTTTTTATATTTATTTAATTTTATATTTTCTGTTTCATGATAAAAGAACAAAAAGATGATCATTATCCTTTTAGGCAGTTACGAGGATTATTATTATTTTTTTGGGAAGTTTTATTTTCAAATATTTAATGTAAGATAAACATGTTCAATGGGACATGATTACCAACTTTTGAGAAGTTTTATTTTTTAAATATTTAAAATAAACATGTTCATTGGGGCACGTGTATATGCACGTGTGTGTTGCTAGTCTTAAATAAAAGTTAATAGCTGCCGCCTGTCGGGCTTTGATGTTCCATGGCTTGATTGCAGGCAAATGACCAGATTATTCAACTGGCGGATAAGATTTGAAGTCCAAGGTGAAGCTTACAGTAAATGAAGATTCCCAAGCATAAGTCAGACTGATTCCATCGAAGTCAAGGCGGCTTGGACTAAAAAGTTTGTGCATCGGACGTAGACTAACCCTGAAGTTGTACGATGTAATATAAGATTGACAAATATGGATGACATGCATATGCACATGCGTTGGATCTCGTGAAGTTTTTTTTTTGTGTGTATGTGTGCAAACAAGTCAATCTTGTTTGTGACTTAATAGTAAAATTCTCGGACTCACTTTAAAAATATTTAACTTTCAACAACTAGCTTAGCCTAGAGAGACATCCCAAGTGATAGCCCTACAGAAAAGCAAGTTGAGCATGCTTAATAAAAACATTCTTGTTTGCATTAATAAAACGACCATGTCAATATATCAAGCTATCTCAATGTAGACCGAGCTGAGCTCACAAGCAGAATATCACTTGGCATGGAGAACTAGAATTTTGCACACATTTGAACTTGGTATATTTGCATAAGATGAACCTAGTTTGAAGCAATGCAGTGATAACTAACCATCAACAATGCAAAAAAAAAAGGTTTCATGGGTCAATTTACTTCACCAAATGACAACATGGTCAAAAGACAAACATATTCCACAACTTTGTTGTTGAGCTACTTTTTTGGAGCCAAACATTCTCAAGTGTCATGTTTGCTAAAGACCACCAATGGGGCACACCCGTATTGACCAACCTTGGGCGCCAATCTTAGAAAAGAATCACTTATATTGAGCTTAAATTGGGTCCATCCTATACAATCCATACATGATTCTCATGGATGTCATTTCGTAATTTTGAAAAGTAAAAAATATCTCATATACTATAAATTCATTTCAGAAACAACCCTATACCTTCAAGTATATAAAAAGTCTCAAAAAACAAATTAGGGCATTAACATCCATGACCACAACACCATGTTTTGACTTCTATTGGGCACACGTTGGACAAGTAGGAAGCCATTCGAGATTATAAGAGGGGATGTTCTAATTGTCACTTGCTAAATTTGGTGGATTTGTCCCTTTATTAGTGAATATTGATTGATAGGCATCTTGACCAAGCCTAGGGACATTATGATATATCTTCACTATGTTCTCACTTCTTATGGGTTTTTCTTTCATTTCAATGTCACGTAGGCTTCTCTTCAGATTAAATACAAGCCCGTTTGGGTTCCCATGTAAACTATCCTATCTATGCATGTAGAAAAGAATTTGATTAGTTATGTTTCAATTATTGCACAATTTCTTTACTAAGGACACTTTGATTGGTCAAATGCTTTAATTTTATGAAGACAAAACTCATACTAAGAGAGAAAACTCATGAAAGTCTCAAGCATTAAGATTTTGCACCGATTTGTAAGATTAAAGAGAGGGATTATGGAATCATTTCCTATGTTTGACGAAGTAGGTTTAGTGACTCCATGTAAATGGGTAGAGTCTCTCTTTATCACAATTGTGACATGTATAGTAATTGCAGTTATTAATAGAAGTAATGTTATTAACATATTTATATACTTAAAAGTTGAATTGTATAGATATACCTTCTGGGGGTAAGCTCAATACATATTTCTATATTATATCAAACAATTTCCAATTTGATACACTGCCCTTGTATAAGCTCAGAATGACCTAGCCAATTGAAATACACTTACCTATTTGATATGCTCTATTCTTTTGTGAACAATCTTTGCTTTCTATATCTTCACATTCATAAATGGTGGTATTCCATGCTAGACCAGGTCAACGAGTGGGAGAGTTAGCTTTGGGACAAACACTATAGGTGTAGGTCTCTATAGATTTTGTAAAAATGACCAATTTTAAAGGGATGGAACAATTTTAAGCTAAAGTTAAGCTATCAAGAAAAATTTCAACTCACATGTGTCTACACAATTTATAATTTAAGGTACCAAGTCTTGATTTTACAAATTTTTACGTCAAAAAATTATAATGCTACTTTACTGTCTGCTTTTTCCTTTTGAAAATTTATAAATATTTGGTGATGCATTCTTTTGATCTGTAAGCATTGTACTCCTTCTCATTAAACAACCAAAAGATAGTTACATATGTGTGACTATAGATGATCAAATGACCTATTTATACAAATATAAATCATTTGCATCATCATATATTTGCTTCCACCCATTGTTGACGAATGTATCCCTATCTTCAAAATAGTTTTTTTTCTAGACATCCCACACATGGAAAAGAATGGTTATAGCAAGGAGGGAGTCTCTCTTGTTCTTCAAGAATGATATATCCTCAACTTTTTGAGGCATTATCTTCAGGGTCGGGCTAGCTAGATGCTGGATTTGTTTTGTGAAGGTACATCTCCACAACAGGTGGTCCATGCTCTCTTCAACTTCACAACATAGGCAACACCTAGATCCACAACTAATACCTCTAGATTTTAGGAAATATATGATAATTAGAATGTTTTGGAAGGCCTTCCAAGCAAGAATGATGAATCTTCTGGGAGCACCTATGTAAAGAAGTGAAACCACCTCTCCACTAAAAATTTGAACAATAGAACCTCCAGTTCTAACACACTTCAAAGGTATGCTTGGAGTGGGTGTAAAATTTTCAAATCTTTATTAATGGTATACTAAACAACCGAAGTGTAGCAGCGGAATAAAAACATGACTATATTCAATTTATAAAATAAGGTAACACCTTAAACTTACATGTAGGGTACATCATAAGGATCCATGTAGAGGAAATCTAAACTACATCAAGATTGTCTCCAAGATTTAACTTCTCAATCTAAGTCCATATCTTTAAGCTATGTCCTCCATATCCTTCACCTAGGGTTGGAAGCATACCCCAACAAGAAGAGAAAATAGAAGACATAAACAAAGGCTGGTATGTGCATACTAAAAAGTAAAATGAGCAATATAGAGGAATAAGAACATCAAGTATAAAAATAAGATTCTTCCCATAGAAGAGGTAAGTACCACCCAAGTGGGAATCAAGAGAAACAAATCACAATAAGAATGATACTTGCCATAAAACAACATAAAAGGATTGTGCCATATATACATCCACTACCATGGTGGGAAATGAAGCACAAGTAGGGAACACACCCCACAATCAATATCATGCATGCATGTGAGATAAACATAGCCCTAGAACAATATAAATACAAAGGCAGCCAAATATCACACATCTTGAACCTGGTGAGACATGGGCCAAGAATCACACATCCTGCCCTGGCATGGGGAATCACACATCCACCACCCAAATATATATAACATGGTCCAGGAATCACACATCCTACCCTGGCATGGGGAATCACACATCCACCATCCAAAATATCACAATGTTGCCATAAATCATAATGAGACAAAACCAATGCACTTATACTACTCTAGTGCTACTGAATCACATAGCATATTAAATGTAGAGGCAAGTAGAAAAGTATAGTCAGAAAGATACAATGTTGCCATATCACACAATGGACAAAACATGCATCCACAAATAAACATCCACATCACAGTGGGTACATATCATCAACAAGTCTATCAAGCACCATAGCACAAGATAAGATATCAAGAGAATATCCAAGACCACAATAAGAAAGATAGTTCACACAAAACATGATATTAAAAGATAAGAGCAATGTGTATAGGCTATTGTCCATAGGACCAAGAGAAAAAAAAACATAGGCTAATTTCTCAAAAGAATAATCGGGGATTCAAACATACCTTAACTTCAGAGTTCATATAAGTACAAGTCAGATCTAGGTTCGAAACCTAGGTTCCAAAGCACCTATAAATCACATATGTAAATTTTGTGTCAATTTCATATACATTATTCAAACCCTAAAAACCACATTTTAGTTTATGTTATTAGGAGTCCATAACATATTTTGTTATATTTTTCTGACTTATAAATATTTAGTTATGATTTTTATAAGTTAATTCTTAATCAATTAGATACATTGAAATCACATGTTATTAAACATTGGATTTAGCCATCAAAACTAATATCATTAGACAGGACTTATTTTTCTGATTCCAATGAGTATTTATCCATATTTTTCTGACCAGTAGTTCATTAGTTATTAATTTTACAAAACAGATCAATCACAAAAACCAGAATAGCCAACTAGGCTCATAAAAGCGTGCTAGAGAGCGCTGAGTGGGTCCACTTATAGGTAGCCACCTAGCCTGGGCCCACTGTCAACGGGGATCTGGACTACCAAAGCCAAAGAAGAAAAATTGAGCGGGGAATGACTGATTTACCCTTGGTTGGAAAAACAAAACAAGCAGGAAGATGAGAGACAGTTGGGAAAATCATGACAGACGTTCTTGCCTTCCCAAGCTTCATGCTATGGCTGCGAGAAGCAACCAGGCCAGAGTGAGGAAACTGGAAAAACCAAAACCAAGGCGTGACTATTCTACTTCATATGACCGCGAACACCTCGACGAAGGCGGTCGTAAGCACACCGGAGCGAAGGGAGGCCGACACACGAAGAATCACAGTAGAGGACATAACTGATGGAGAAGATGGCAAAAAGAGGGAAAATGAAGATACTCACCATGGTACCCAATTGGTTGGGTCATAAGCTCCAAGGAAGCATCAACAACAAATTTGGATCTTCTCCGATGACGGAGAGGGCCCCAGACTCCATTCTAACAAATCAACAGCTGATGGAAGCAGCCGAAGTAGGGTAGCCCTGAGCGAAGACCAAAGAGGCCAAGCTAACAATGGAAACCAAGACCAGGGACCATAACGAAGGTAGAGGAAGCAGAAAATACAGATACATTGGCTTAAGCAGGAGACAGACCTCACACGGAAGAGAAACCGGGGAGGTAGAGGAGTCCCCTTGTTGACTGGAGGGTAGAGAAGATGAAACTAAAACTTATATAGGTCGGTTCAAAGCTGACCAACCTAAATCGCGTGACCAAAAAGAGTGGATTAAAGTAGTCAGACTTTTAAAGAGATAACCCGACACTCAGGCCCCCACAACGATACCGGGGTCCAATGTAGCAATCGGGGTCAAACACAGGGACAAGGTTGGCCATGTTAAGAACGCGGAATCAACACTCTCTATACTCCAGCTTAAAAGAGGATTAAAAAGTGTTCCCCAGGGAACGGTAGTTCGAGAACAGGAACAATAAGACAAAAGAAGTAAAAGAAACAAACTGTAGCTAGTATGTGGAAAACTCGGGTTAGGGCTCTCCAACCAAGGCGTCTCTCCAACAAGCATACTATCTCTCTCTCCTGCATACTCATATCAAGATTACGAGCAACCAAAAAGTTGTCTATTCCACTCTCTCTCGAGATGAGGATAGATCTAAGCCTAAAAGAAGCCTCTCTCTTGAGATGACAACTCAAAAGACTCGCGGCAAAACATATAGTTTGAAGCATATAGCATTTCAACACTCTCGTGCATTCATACTACTCCTTGACACAGGATAAAAGGGATATTACTCTCTCGAGATATCATCATCAAACATCATAAGATGGTAGCTAAGCATACAAGTGAAGCATTAAAACAGGTGTAAGGAGATAATCTTGATAAGAATATGTATATTCAAAAGAAAGAAACAATATACATGTTGGGAGAGCCTTAGTGGCTACCCCCAACCCAAGTTATGGAGCTTAGCTGCTCATGCTTGCGGGTAACACGGCGACGCTATAGAAAGATAGATCCATGAGATACCACGAAGAATGGAGGGGAGTACAGCATGGGGGAAAGGATAGATCTAGAGAAGAAGAAACGTGATACTACACAATACTTCTTCAGATCTGGATGTACCACGGGGATGTCTCCTTCTCTTGAAGAAGTGGTGGTGCAAGAGGTCATCTTCTCTCTCCTCGGCTTTTGCTCCGGAGATCCAAGACTGATGGGTGGTCGGCAACGGGTCTGGGATGCGGCAGTACTTCGTGGTATCAGGATCAGATCTCTTTGATCTGATGCTTTGACAAGACAGGTGGGGGCACTATTTGTAGGTGCCTTCCACCGACTTAAGACCGCGGTCGCAGTCTTTCCACCGAATTAAAACCGCGGTCGCGGTCTTTCCTTTATTCCTCCTTGGTCGCGGTCATTGGAGAGGCCGCGGTCTCGGTTTGCTGACTCCTGAAATCATCAAAACAAGGCTTTAGTCAAGAAGATAGATAAAATGTCTGCAAAGTTGACTAAAGTTATTCTAAAGGAGGTGTAAAATATATATAAAAAATATGTAAAGTGCGGTGTTATCAACTCCCCCAAACTTAGAATCAAGCCTGTCCTCAGGCTAAATGCAGGTTCGAGCACCCAAAGAGAGAAAGGATGAACAAGAATAACATAATAGCACGACTGAAATATCTCATTCTTGCATCAAGACTGTTGTCGCATGTATACAATCCCTTAGGTCTCAATCTCTCCCCTTAGACTAAGGGTTGCATAACCTCGTATTATTTGTCATAACCTTCTATTGTAAAAGGTTTCTCCTTCTCAACTCATAACCCTCCCTTAGCTAGCATCCATACTAGTGCCACATCTTTTCGAAAGGTAGCCTCCGCACCTATTCTTTATTTTCAGAGAGCCCTATGCTAATGTGTATAGGTAGGCTAGAAGCTTTAAGGTGTTTCCTATACCTCTCGAACTCCTCACCCACAACCGTCGTAAGAACAGTGTTGCCCTTTTTGGGCTTCTGACTTTAAGTCTGGTGGTATGTGAAGTTCCATTCAGGATTGAAGGTGTGTAAGCTTGGCTTCCAGTTTCCATTTATGGGAACGACATATCTGCATTCATGAGTGCAACAATATACCGGCCAGGCAGGAACTTTTGGCATCTTTTAGGGCACATCTCTCATATTCTTCTCATTATTTTGTTTGATTTTTGGCTTTTTATCTCTCCTTTCAGGCTTGGGATTTAGGATTTTGTTGGTCTTCTTGGGCGGCCAAGCCTCTGTTTGGCTATTTCTTTGAACATGGCAGCTTTTTCCTATCTATAGAGACTAGGATTTTTTGGATGTTAGCATCAGGTGGGGATGGTTGTTTAGGAGTATGACTAAGGTTCTCTTAGTTTGCAGGGGTTCATGAGTTAAGGTTGTTACATTTACAGTGTCTTATTGTAAGAATGAGATATAGCAGTGTTGCTATGACTATTGTTCTACTCATGCTTTCCTGTATGTTGCTAAGAGGTCAGTTGTAATGAAAATTTCAAGATTTCAACGCCAGCATAAGAAACGTAAGAAAATGAAAGTGAAATTTAAAAGGGGAGTAATAGAAAAAGGAAAGCTCTAGTACCTATGCGTCCCATTTATGACTCCTCCCCCAAACTTATCCTGCACCCCGTCTCGGGGTGTCAAAATTTGAGTAAGAAGTATAAATGGGCCTTCTTTATTTATTTTTTTGGCGGGGAAGGCCCACTTGGACTCTAGGAGCATGCTGGCGTAGATACCATTGAGCGTGTGATACTGCTCGTACTGCATGTTCTCCACCTTGAGGTCGGTGGTTGCGATAGCTACCATCCACGATAGGCAGAAGAACCCACAGTCATTTGATAGGGGTATCTGCTGAGGGCTTCTGTGGCAATATTGGGTCTTCTTGAAGTCCTTGCCTTTTATCATTGTGAACCCTCTGTAATGTTGCTGTATCATTGTGATGATGGCTTCAACGCAGGTGTTCGCCTTTTCTTCTGTAGGGGACTTTGCTGTCGTCATGTTGGTTGTTTTCTTCAGTGAGAAGGCGGCATCAGAGCTATTATATAGGATTGTAGTCTTCTTCAGCAGGTTGACGTGTAGCAAAGTCCAATGGTTGTCATGAAGAATCGGCAAGAAGATGTGTTCAGGTGTGCCTGCTTGAAGCCGTCGTTGTAGCCGCTCTGTCTCTCCTGTCTTCTTATCCTTGAGGATGTCGTCTACCAGTAGGAAATATGCCATGTGTGAGTTTGGCATTGAATCCCCTAATAGCGCCTGGTAGGCTGACATCGTGCTCACAGAGAGGTACTCTCCTATTCTCAACGTTTCTCAGAGGTCGTCTTTGAGCACACCGATTCCATCTCGTTCAAAGATGACATCTCCCGGCGAATTGTCTTCCTTCATAGAACTCATAATTATTGTGAGTTCTTCCATCGATAGACTGAAGCAGCTCCATCTGTCAAAGTTCTCGAAGGAAGGTACTCCTGCCGGGCCTTCTAGTCCTTCGTTCCCCAGGTCTTCTTCGGCTTCTTGTTCTGCGAGCTGTCCTTATGCAGGAGTAGCTTCAGGAGCGTCGGATACTGAAGGCTGATGTTCATCTTCTGCTTACTTCACAACCTCTTCAGTCTCTGCAGCCCAGCCCGCTTTCCAAGATGTAGCCCTAGCCGATTCTATCGGGTCGACCCACATGTTTTTGAGTTGCTCCCTCCAAGATGTCTTGTCGGGGAGAGGGATGTCTGTGTGGAGCCTGCGGGGCACAAAATATATAGCAATCGCCGGATCCTTGAAGAATCGGCGATCGTAGATGATCTCCATTGCGTACATGCCTCGCAATCCATGTAGGTCTTCCTCTTGCAGGTCTTCCAGGGGAATGCCCTTATTGATTGCTTCCATCATATGTAGGACGATGAAGGCGTAGTCCCCTGAACCAACTCCTTCCTAGGTAACGTTCTTGTTAATGGAGAAGAGTTTCCATGACCCGTGGAACTTTGCACTCGCCTCTTTGATAGCCCACTGTAGGCGTATAGGAATTTTCAAGGCATCCCTGGCGTCCTTCCTTTTGTAGACAAGTGAAGTGTTGTCCATCTCTGTTACACAGCAGTTGAGCACTGTCGTCTTCCGCTCTGTAAGGTCGATGACGATTAGGCCCTAGTGCTTTGCGTTATGGATGGGTAGCACCACTATCCTTGTCTCCCTTCTCTTGACTGTCGCCTGTAGTTCCAACACTTCTGCCGCCCTGTATTCTTCTTTGTACAACTGGCTGGCTAGACGTGTGGTGCCATTGAAGATTGACTGTGGCTTATCTTGATGGAGGAATTCTTCCAGGAGGGTGGCGCAAAGTACTTTGAACATCCTTTTGTGTACTTGTGCCGTTTTCAAAAAGAACCTCTGGAAGTCCTCCCTGGTCAGACGTCTACCTTTGTTGATATACAATATGTCTGACCCGGGTAGATCATCATCGAGGACATCTGCCAGGACATGGACATCTCTCTAAGAGATGCGTGACACAGTCTTCATGTCCATGTCCTTCATTTTGCAATGCAGATGGGGAGCTGCTGTAGGTAGTAGCATTCTTTCTTCAGCTTGCCTCTCCCTGGCGGGCTCTTCCGTGAAGAAGGTTGCTAGCCCACCCTCCTCATCTTCTGACGTCGCCTCTTACACTGTCGGTACTGAGGCTTCCCGAATGGTGGGCATAGCCTCGGCCGCTTTTTCATCACCCTTGATTTGAGGTTGTGCTGTGGCCCTTGGTCCAGCTTCCTCTGAGGAAGCTTTTACGGCGACATCTTTTGCATGGCTTTCTTTTGACGTCTGCCCCAGCTTGGCCTCGGCCATCATATTTAGCATGGCCTCCATCTTCCCATCATAGATGTAGTCATTGTGCTCCTAATGAGATGGGAAGAGGAGGAAGTCATTTGATTCTTCCATCCCAGCTCCTAGCTCGGCTATCAGCCTATCAATCTCTACTGCACCGGCCGAGCTAAGCGCTGCGACCATCTCCTCCCGATGAGCCTTTACTTCCTGCTCTACTTTTATCGGAGTGAGTGCAGGAGGGGTGAGGCGATGTCCCGCCTGCTGCTTTTCCTCATTGGTAGTTTCGTCTATCGCCTCCTCCGAGTCGCAGTTGAGGTCAAACCCCCTTGATTGTTCTGTATGATTTTCATACTGGGGGCTTGACCTTCCTGCTGGTTGGTTGCTTTGTTGTTCAGCGACGGGAGATTGCCTCCGGCTTGTACTCCCGTTCTTTGTTGCACCCGCTCCTACCCCTGCCCCCCACGTTGTCATCGTGGATGGAGGGGTTGGCGAGGGAGCATTATAGGCTAGCAGGGCGCTTTGCCTTTTTCTTCTCCTGCCAGGCTTCGAGCTCTGCATGCTCCTGCTCAAGCTTCCGGCGGTCTTCTTACACTCCTTGTCATTCTTCTTCTAGGGCAGCCATTGCCTATTCATATTCTTAGCACATTTGCTCGTTGTCTGCGCGCATGGCCTGCTCTTCTTTTCGCAGGATCGTCATTTCTTCCTGCATCTTTGTCAACATCCCCATCATCCTCCATTGATTGCTGAAAACCTTATTGCATGAATTCTGGGAGTGCTGACGTCCTCTTGTCTATCTCCTTTACCTGCATTATTAGTGAAGACAAAGAAGTAGAATTTTTTTCATTAATTGAATC
Organism: Alisma plantago-aquatica; assembly: GCA_963693085.1. NCBI lineage: Eukaryota > Viridiplantae > Streptophyta > Magnoliopsida > Alismatales > Alismataceae > Alisma > Alisma plantago-aquatica. The sequence goes on from OY856414.1 coordinate 610,888,944, forward strand.
GGTTTGATGCATGTGTTCCCACATTGCATCAAACCTATTACCTAGGGCACCCCCGAAGGAGGGTGCCTGTTGTTGTTGTTGGTGCAGCTGCTGTCCCACGTGTTTTGTTGACGCAATTGACACAGTTGGCTGCTTAAATGGGGGTGGTGGGGGCATCTCCCTTGGTTGACTCTTCTTCTATTCTGCCTCTGGTATGTTTTGAGAGGCTTGTCTTTCTGCCTATGTCTCCAGCACGTTGGGGCCGAGAGGGGTTTCTTCTTCGGCTTGGCCCCTCTCTGGCTCTGGCTCCGATATGGCTTGGGAGCCTTGTCCTTCTGGCTTCGCCTCCGGCTGGCTGGTGGGTTGTTAGACTTTTTCAGTGCCTGTAGTCTTTTCTGCTTCTCCCTCCACTATAGTAGTTTCTTCCTGAGGTCTTGGGGAAGCGGGGTCTGCAACTTGTGCTTCCACCGGTTGTTCAGCGACCCTCTCTTTTTCAGCTGGCTTAATGGTGGCTTCTGCTTTCTTTTTCTCCACCGCCAGTTTCTTCTTTGGCTCTAGGGTTTTCTTCACTATTAGTGTCGAGACACTGCTTTCTTCTACTGTGTGTGCATGTTCTGCCGATGTGCTGGAATGCAACATCCCAGAGCTCATCTTCTCGACGTCGTCGAGAGTCGGCCGCAGCTTGTGGGCGTCATAGAATGCCATTTCGGGGAGGGGGAGTGGATTCTTTAGTCCTTGGTGTTTGAAATATGCTTTCTCCCCCTTCACTTCTAGAATTCCCATGCTGACAAGGGACTTTATATCTATACTTTGCTGTCCCTCCATTTCTTCATATTTTTGCAATTCTCCTTCTTCCAGCAGGTAGTCAGTGATCCTTGCTATCTGACCGCCAATACAAAATGCGGACTTTCTCTTCACCTCACCGCCTACAGCCGACGACAACCTTCTAATAAGAATCCTTCCTATATTAACTGGTCGCTTATTGATCATAGACCATATAAGGAAGAGATCCCCCTTGCTGTCTGTCCCGGTCTCTGATCTGGCATCTATAGGGAAGGCGGTGATCTTCCGTATGATTTTGATGAAGCATGAGGTGATTCTGGAGGCCTTGGAGTTCTTCGGGTTATGCTTTCCCTCTCCAGTCAGCTCCTCCCAAATCTTGTTGCTGTCATACGCAGCAATCCCTCTCTCCCCCAGAGCACCTGAACATGCCTTAGCCTCTTCTTCGGATGCAATAAAGATCATATTTAGGTCTGTCTTTGTTATCAGGTGGGTTTCTCCCCCCAACCGTACCTAGAGCTGGTAGTACCCTCCTCCTTCCGCTCGTGTCCTTTCGCCGGTGGTGAGCTTTGTCAGAGAAGACATAAACTCTAGGGTCAACTTCCTGTACGACCTCACTTCGGGCGTGCAGATGGTTCGTAAGTTTGCGCCCTCTAGGAATTTTACCGTCCTGTCATACAGCCCCAACCTCTTGAAGTCCTCCACGTCAAAGTAATGTGTCAGAACGCATTCCTTGTTGGTGGACATCCAGTCGTAGGTGGACTGGTGCACGATGTCCTGGGGTACGAACTGGGGCTCCTCTTGAGGCGCAGAAGCTCCTTCTTCCGCCTTTTCAGTTTTCGCCTTCTTACTGGGCCTGGGTTCCTTGAATGCAGCCTCCCGCTTCTTCCCGTGCACTGGGCTTCCTGACTCTTCAGGTAGGTACTCGGAGGTCTCCATTTCCCCCGTCTGCTCGGTTGCTTCCGTGGACTGCTCTTATGGCACCCCCACCAATATCCTCTGGTATTGTTCCAGTCTTAGCTGTATCTCCAGGCATTTGGGGACTGGCAGGGCGGTGCTCCTCTTCAGCTTCTCAGTTAAATCCTTGACTATCATCTCTACCTCCTTCAGGGAGGTAGCCCTCTAGTACAGGGGATCGCTTGAAGCTGGAGAAGACATTCTGGAGGGTAAAGTAGATTAGTCCTCAGCAAAGTATACCCAAAAATCACCTTTATTCTCCAAGGCATAATTATCATCAAGTTAAAGGTAATCATCAGGTTATAGGTTATCATTCTTAACTTTTTGGTTGCAATTTTATTAAACGGACAGAAAGAATCGCGGTCACGGTTATTATTGTTTTGGAGGAAATCACGGTCGCGACTTTCTTGAAAAGATCACGGTCGCGGTTTTTAATTGCGGTCGCAGTCTTTTCTTAAAAAGATTGCGGTCACAGTTTTTAATCGCAGTTGTAGTTTTTAATCGCGGTCGCGGTCTTTTCTTAAAAAGATTGCGGTCACGATTCTTTTCTGAGGAGGAAACCACGATCGTGATTATAATCGCGGTCGCGGTCTTTTCTGTAGAAAAGCTAAACTTAGCGCTTTTTAGGGTTTTACAGCATTCGGTTCTTAGGGTTTTACACCCCACGTCGGTTGAGATGACCAAGATCTTGGTCCACTTCGTCCATTCAGTTTTTCAAACCGCTATTCTTTATCCAGTTATTTCATTTTTAGGGTTTTAAGAACTTTCTTTTTAGGGTCGAGAAGGAGGACGGGGCTAAGCGCCCAGAAACAAGGCGTCAGCGAGGTGAAAATCGGTTAAACGGTGAAAGTGGCTCGCCGTAGCGATGAAGGAAGAGCTCAAGATCAAAACAAAACTTATCAGTGTGAAGAAAGGAGAAATGAGCAGGTTACCTGATCGATGGGAGAGGATGCGATGACGGCGACTTGCGGCGGACTTGCGGCGGTGACTAGCTCGGGTGTTGGACGGCGAATCGCGGCTGTAGTTCTCGAACGAACAGACTAGGAAATCTAAGGGTTTGCACGAAAGAGAAAGGAGCGTAAAGAGTCCATCGTTCGGTGACTTAAAATTATTTATAGACGCTCGGATCGCTCTGACTTAACCGAGTAAAACATCACGGTCACGGCTTTTACCGCGGTCGCGATTTTTATCGCGGTCGTGATGTTCTTGAAAGGGGCCGCGGTCGCAGTATTTGCCGCGGTCGCGATTCCTTGAAGAAAACCGCGGTTGTGGTCTTTCGGCTAAGAGAAAAGATCACGGGCTTTGATAAACAGATAAGCACGAGCAAAGCCACAGTCACGATTATATTCACGGTCACGATTATAGTCGCGGTCACGATTAAGCAAGACCACCTTTCCTTGGAAAAATAAACTTTAAATCCAAAAAAGAAAACGAAAATGCTTAGAAAAGGAAGAAAAACTTATACTAAAGGAGAGAAGGTAGGATAAAGCAAAGACAATGAGAAGAGAGATTGAAAACTTGGGTTGCCTCCCAAGAAGCGCTTGCTTTAAAGTCTCTTAGCTAGACTGCATAAATTTTTCACTTCTCTGTGCCTTCAGTCGGATGAGGCAACCCTCGATCCTTCTCTTTGTTGAGCAGGGTTGGTTCATCCAGGTTGATCTCTGATCTTCTTATAAAGGCTTCATCCTCGTACACTACTACAGAATCTACCTTTAGTGTCGGTTATTTAAAGCCTTTAGTGTCGGTTTCTGAGCGACACCTATGTGGGCGACACTAAAAGCTCACCCATTAGGCGTCAGTTCCAAAACCGACGCCCAAAATCTTTGCGTGCCACTGAAAACGCGCCATCATGGCACTATAGGCGTCGATTATTAGATACGAAACCGACGCCCAAACCCTTCACGCCACAGAAAGGGCGCCATCTTGGGCACTATCAGTGTCGGTTTTTTACAAATAACCGACGACATATATCTTCGCGCCACAGGAGGGCGCCAACTTGGGCACTATAGGTGTCGGTTATTAGCTAATAACCGACACCATATAACTCCCAACATGGCCGTGTTGGACAGCACGACCGTGGTGTTAAGGAAATAGACGTCGGTTTCTATTAAAAACCGACACTGTAACCTATTTGGCGTCGGTTTTATACAAATAACCGACGCCTATTGTATTTTTTTTTCTGTCAGCCTGCAGACCTGCTGTGGCTGGTTGCAAGATGAGAAACCTGTTCAGTTCAGTTATGAACTGCAGGTTTTATGACATCCATTGATATCAGTCGACAACAGGCCACAAACCTGCAAAATTAACAACAAAAATATTCACACATGCATTTAGCAATGCAATCTGTAGTTCCATTTTATTTTCACACATTTAGAAACATTCATGTAGCTAGCAATTTGTAGTTCCATTCATTCACATTCACACATGTAGAAACATTAATATAGCAACCAACACTTTCATTCATTTTCACTCAGACACATGTAGAAACATCCAGACATGTAGAAACATTCACACATATATTATAATTTAGAAATTCATTTACAAAATATCATTGTTTAGTCATTATTCGCTATCAGGATCCCAATTATATTTTAAATCCCCCACTATTTGTATAGTTGTTGCCCATTCTTCTCTTACTTCATTTAATTCTCCCATCGTATAGGGAGCATGTACATCTGGTAAGTCCGTTCCTGTAGTGGGGTCAGCTTTAAACACCTGTAAAGAGAATGATGTATATATATAATTAATGAGCTATAAATAAGATTGATATATTTCATATTATCTAATGAGACTATATAATACCTGAGAAATACAATCGATGTCCATACAACTTGACAGACTAACACATATATAGTACATAACAACAACAGCGTCGAATTTACATACAACACTAGCTTAGTACATATATAGTGGGACTTATAAGGTGACGATCCCACCTGGTAAAATAGGTTACCGACAACTACATGTTATGACTGGGAGGTTGTGATTCAGCAACAATATGCATTAGCAGGAGGACAAACAGATCACCATATGTTTGTCCTCATATGGTGATCTGTTTGTCCTCCTGCTAATGCATACGTTGCTGAATCACGACCTCCCAGTCGTAACATGTAGTCGGTAACCTGTTTTAGCAGGTGGTATCATCACCTTAGTCCCACTATATATGTACTAAGTTAGTGTTGTATGTAAATTCGGCGCTGCTGTTGTTATGCACTATATATGTGTTAGTCTATCATGTTGTTATATGAATCTGAACCACTTGTGTGTGCTGCACTTTATGTATTGTATCTGTATCCTGCTTCTCTTCATTGGGGCTTCTTCTTGCATATCCTTCATATCCTGCATAGCTATGTCATGTCCGTCCTGCATAGCCTTCTTCCTATATTTATTTTTCAAAGAGAATACAAACAAAAATTATTAGTGTAGAGTTAGTGAAATACTGATCAATGTCTAGAATTGGAATAGATCAAGAACCTACTCTCAGCATCGCGTATGTAATCTCGGGTGAGATTGGTCCTATAGTTCTTTAGCAACCTCCCACAATGTTTAGCATTTGTATTAACTAGAAGATAATGAAACATCAAATCAAAAAATGATATTGATATTAAAAAAGTAAACATTTAGCTTCAATAAAAAAATATAAACATGCATGCCTCTAAAATTGTGATCTTTTATCAATTAACAATCCTTCATTGTGATCTCCGCGCACATATAAGTCATCATTAGCTTCAATATTTTCTGGAGTTGGCAACCCAACTGAGAATGGACTGGAGTCATCATATTTATCATAGTACTCTTCTTCATCTATAGGATCTTCAATGAACTGTCTTTTACCATGAAGAACAACCGACCATTTATCATTTGCAGGATCATCGATATAAAATACTTGTTTCGCCTGTGATGCCAATATGAATGGTTTAGCCTTCTCGCCAATCTTTTCAAAGTTCACTAAAGTGAAACCCAATTCATCCACTATAACTCCTTTGGTGTTATCAACCCAATTACATTTGAAGAGCGGAATTCTGAAATCTATGTAGTCAAATTCCCATATCTCTTCAATGACACCGTAATATGACATTTTAGCTTCACGTGGACTCTTATCCTTTGCACTTGCAAAAAACATAGTCGATGCTTGAAGGGTGACCCCACTATTTTGGACGACACTCTTATCATCTTGGCGCTTTGTGTAATATGTGAATCCATTAATGTCATACCCTTCATAAGACATAACAGTCAACTTTGGTTTAAAGGCGAGGCATTTGATAGTTTTAGTAATATCATCTGGTGTTTGAGATAGTTGATGTAAGACTTTATCTTCAAACCACTTAATAAAAGTCTTGTTATGCTCTCTAGCAAGTCACATTGTATTGGCTCGAGGATATTGTCTTTTGATGAAATTGGTATGTTCCTCGATATAAACGTTCACTTCGTCCATGTTGTGTAAAATATACAAATGAACTTGTTCCAACTGCTCACGGCTGATTACTTTCACACGTGATCCCAAAATTCCTTTCCCAAATAGCTCGTCAATATTCTTGTCATTATCAGGAGTGTCATTACCACTGAGAAAGTCATTGCAGAAATCCATAACCTCTCTCGCCACATAACCTTCAATAATACTCCCTTCAGGCCGATAACGGTTTCGAACATCACCTTTAAAAATGCTCATGTATCGTTCAAAGGGATACATCCAATGCAAGAAAACCGGGCCTAAGATTTTCACTTCCCTAGTCAAGTGGACAACAAGATGTACCATGATATCAAAGAACGAAGGAGGGAAATACATCTCAAGCTGACATAGGGTAACAACCACTTCTCTTTGCAAATTATCGAGAGTCTCAGGGTCAATAACTTTGCTGCAGAGACTGTTGAAAAAGAAATAAAGTCTGGTGATTGCAAACCTTACATGCTTCGGCAATATAGATCGAATTGCCACGGGCAATATTTGTTGCATTAGATTGTGACAATCATGAGATTTAAGTCATGTCAACTTCATATATTTCATTGATACCAATCTACGGATGTTGGATGAGTAACCATGTGGCACCTTAACATTTATCAAGCATTCACAAAAAGCTTTCTTCTCTTTTCTAGACAACGTGTAACATGCGGGAGGTAAGTATGTTCTTTTACTACCCATTTCACGTATTTCTATTAATTCTGACCTTATTCCCATTTCACGTAGGTCCAGTCTGGATTTTATCCCATCTTTAGTCTTACCTGGTATATTTAACAGAGTACCAATGATGCTATCACAGACATTTTTCTCAACGTGCATTACATCGATACAATGTCTGACTGTCAAAGAACTCCAATAAGAAAGATCCCAAAATATTGACTTCTTCTTGAATGAAGAATTGTCACTCCATATAGTACATTGTGATCTCTTACCAAATTCATTGACAAAGTCTTTTATTCTTTCATAAACAACCTCCCCTGGTATAGGTTTAGGTGCACTGCGTTCCTCATTCAATCCATTGAATGCTTTGCGCTTCCTACGATACGAATGGAATTTTGGAAGAAACCTTCGATGACCGAGATATACATTCTTACCACCATGTTTTAGTCTTGTTGAATCAATGTTCTCTTCACATATAGGACACGCTTTAGCTCCTTTGACACTATATCCAGACAAATTCCCATATGCTGGAAAGTCATTAATAGTGCAAAACAACATAGCATGCAAACGAAATGTCTCTCTTCGTGAAGCATCATAGGTCATCACACCTTCACCCCAGAGTTTCTTTAAGTCATCAATCAGAGGTTCAAGATAAACATCGATGTCATTTCCAGGTTGTTTAGGGCCCGATATCAACAACGACAACATTACATACTTATTTTTCATACACAACCAGGGAGGAAGATTGTATATAACAAGCATGACTGGCCAAGTGCTATGTTGGCTGCTCAATGTCCCGTATAGATTCATCCCGTCTGTACAAAGCCCAAGTCTTAGATTCCTGACTTCTTCACCAAATTCAGGGTACAATACATCAATCTTCTTCCACTGTGGAGAATCAGACGCATGTCGTAGGATCCCATCATTATTTTTCTTAACATCTGCATGCCACCTCAAATTCTTCGCATCTATCAGATTGGCAAACAAGCGTTGAAACCGTGATATTATAGGTAGATACCACATCACCTTGGCAGGAGAACCAGTTTTGGACTCCCCCGAAGTTGTCAATTTATACCGTGACGCACCACATTTTGGACAATCTTTCAAATTTGCATAGTCCTTTTGAAATAATACACAATCATTAGGGCATGCGTGTATCTTCTTGGCATCCATTCCCATTGGGCACAACAATTTCTTTACCTGGTATGTTGAGATTGGCAGCTCGTTTCCTTCAGGAAGCATTTCTTTCAACAAAGACAGCAATGACGTGAAGCTTTTGTCACTCCATCTATTGTTAGCTTTCAACTTATACAATCTCAACATAGTGTTCAACTTCGTAAACTTAGTACAACCTGTGTATAACGGAATCTCAGCATCATGCATAATGTTTCTAAAAATGGGAGGTGGATCGGTGTGCTCTACCCCACAACTATCCAGCATCGCATCAACGATGTCTACTGGAACTGGTTCATTCACATCTACGTCATCGTAGGCAATTTCTTCTTCCACAGAAGCACTGCTATCGACATCCACTGGTTTCGGGTTTGAAATCTCTCCATGCCAGTGCCATTCTGTATAGCCTTGTATAATCCCGTTGCACATGACATGAGTTTTGATTTCGTCACCAGTGTTGACTTTCAAGTTGTTACCGCAATGTCTACATGGACAGTAGAACCTATCTCCAGGTTGTTTCCTATGTTCCTCGGCAAATTTAATGAACTGGTGAAGACCAGAAATAAACTCTGGGGTGCAACGATTGTGAATGGACATCCATGATCTATCCATTCTATGATCAAAGAGAAAACAAGTATATATTAGGACAAGATTAGGGTCTAGGGTTAACAAATACATGTGATGTCATTATTATATATAATAAATGTGTACCACCTATCCATTCTTGAACACCTAATCTCACTAGTAAGTGTATAATGTGTATTGGGTTTTCAAGAAAATTTCGGCAGCATTTCCCCGCTGTTCTCCAAGTACATATGTACTTAGAGAACAAACGGGGAAATGCTGCCAAAATTTTCTTGAAAACCCAATACACATTATACACTTACATCCTAAACGAGATTAGGTGTTTAAGAACAGTCCCAAACCGGGGACTATCCAAGATTTACTCCTAATGAGTAAATCTTGGACGGGTTTCTAGGCCAACAAATAATGTATTGTCATTCTTATACCTAAAATCCTAGTTCTTCAAGTTAGGGTGATTATTGATGTCTTTAAAAGCATGATTGGCAATTTAGGGAAAAGTTCATCATTTACATTCCAAGCATGTCACATGTGTGCATTACAGTTCATCATTAAGCAAGATATAAGCAAGTATGTCATATTAAAATAGACTAAACAATATGAGAAAATAGTAGTGTAATCATGCAAATGGGAACATTCATGGGAACACATACTTCAGTTATAAGCATTCATGTAGCAACTTTCAGTTCCATTCATTAATCTCTTTTTACATCCACACACAGGGGTGTACCCCTAAACAATAACTAAACAAAGGGGTTGGTGTACCCCTAAACATGCGCATAATTAAAAAAACTATTAATACAGACAAGTCAAGATAGATAGACAACTAAATACTACACCAACATGGTCCCGCATCAATAACTTCTTTTTGATGATGAAGCTGTGTCACGAAGCTCCTCACTGTATTTAGACAAATCTGAACTGACAGGGGCCTCAGATTCAGATTCCTCATAGATGATATCCGACGCCGTGCGCTCATACCGCAGTAGATGATCGGGGGTCTCGCAGTTGTTGTTGGTTATCCAAACTTTGATGGAATTATGGCCAACTGGACGGAGAAAAAGCCTGTTGCAACGAACCACATGCATCTCTCCAATCCAATCACGCCAACTGGATTTTGATACAAGATTTCCTGCCAAATCATACTCAACCTCGATAACATGTGAATAATTGCCAAAAGTTATGGTCACTTTACCAGGCATGTAGTGTCTTCCTTTTAGAAAACGCCAATGTTTGGGTATGATCAATTGGTTTAAGGAACGATCATCTAGGATGATGTCCAATTGTTCTTGAATAGGAAACGTTAACATTGACATAGAGGCCCAGTTCATAGTGACTGTTATGGGTGGACAGAGACTGCACAATATTAGTATTAACAAAGTGTAAGTACATATAACGATGTTATATATTTTCAGAAAAAGTTGTATAACATCAGTTAACCTTTTATTGCTTGTCATAACCAACTTTATTGTGGTAGACATGATAGCTTGAAAAGAAGTCTACAAATGTACTTAGAGAACAAACGAGGAAATGCTCCTAATGAGTAAATCTTGGACGGGTTTCTAGGTGCTTACTAAAATAGAACCATTATATGGAACTAATCCTACATTATACACATACTTTTCCTGAGTAAGATAATGTGCACTTCATGGAATTATTAAGATCTGAATATATATAAGTTGTTTCTACCTACTTTGATGGGATTTTATAACATTCGAGTCTTCCATTTATAACATTAAGATCTGAATATATATAAGAATCCCATTTGATACACACGATTGAGAATCTTTCACGATACTAGGAAAATACACTAACTAGATATTCATTTAGGTGTTAGACATCAATATGTGTATGAGCCCTAATTAAAACTGATTCTCATAGGAAGTAAATAAATTAAAAAAAAATGCCCAGCAGTAGGGCGGCACCTTGAGGGAAGACGAGCAGAGGAAGAAGAAGAAGGCAGGGCGGGCACCTTGAGGGAAGAGGAGCAGCGGCCGGAGTAAGTCCTAGCAGCTTCCGGCGGCGAAGAGAGGAGCGGCGGAGAGGGCGGCGAGGCTAGGAGACCTAGCTGCTACCGACGACGGTGGAGAGGGAGGCCGGCGGGCGGAGAGGGAGGCCGGCGGGCGGGCGGGAACCGACTGCTTCTCGCTCGACGGCGATGAGCGGTGAGCACGGAGGAAGGAGCGGCGGCGACGGAGCACGACAGCAGAGCACAAACAACAGGGAGCGGCGGCAGGGAGCAAGAAATTGCCGGAGCTAGGGAAATCGGGAACGAAATAGGGAAATGGGAAGAATCGTTCGGGCAGGGTGAGCTATTAAGTTGAAAATACGTGTCGGTTATTTAAAAATACGACAACTAAACCAACAGTGTCGGTTCGTTTGAAAAAACCGAAACCTATACTATATTATAGTCGTCGGTTTTTGATTAAACGACAACCGACAACTATTCCTATCTCACGAATACCATTTATTTGTCGGTTATTTAGTTACGAACCGACGCAATATGTAAAATATTGGAGCCAATTTTTTCGCTGGAATTTTGGGTTTGGCGGTTGAGTTTAGGTGTCGGTTCTTTATTAATTAACCGACACTTAATAAAAGCGGTACCCGTGTCTGGTCGACCTTCATGGGTTGGATGTCAGTTTCTGTTAAAAACCGACACAGTAGGGTTTATGTGTCGGTTTTTGTATACAACTGACACCTCGAAAACCAACTTTATAAGCCATTTCTGTAGTAGTGGTAGAATCTTTTCAACCGGTGCCCATTGACCTTGAAGATCCCAGTCTTTTCTCCTTGAATCTCCATCATTCTTGATGGATAAACCTTTTCCACAGAGAATGGGCCTGACCATCTTGTTCTGAGCTTCCGAGGGAAAAGTCTGATGCTAGAATTGAAGAGAATAACTTTGTCTCCTTCATGAATGTCCTTGTTCCTTAGGTGGTCATCATGCCACACCTTGGTCCTCTGCTTGTAAATCTTTGTGTTTTCGTAAGCATGCAATCTCAGCTCCTCGAGCTCTTGTAGCTGCAAATATCTCTTTTGCCCTGTCTTTTCCAAGTTCATAATTAGGAACTTAATCGCCCAAAGGGCCTTATTCTCTAGCTCTAAGGGTAGATGACAAGACTTTCCATAGACTAGCCTGTAAGGCGTGGTGCCTATGAGTGCCTTGTAAGAAATTCTATAGGCCCAGAGAGCATCGTCGAGCTTCATGGACCAGTCTTTCTGAGTACGATTGACATTCTTCTCCAAGATTTGCTTAATCTGCCTATTAGATACCTCCACCTGTCCAGAGGTTTTAGGGTGATAGGGTGTTGCGACCTTGTGCTTGACCCCATACTTCTTCAGCAGCGCCTCAAATTGCTTCTCCCCAAAGTGTGATCCGCCATCACTTATCACGGTGCGGGGTACTACAAAGCGTGGAAAGATGGTTTTTTCAAATAGCTTAATCACAGACTTAGAGTCGCAAGTTTGGGTAGCAACAACCTCTACCCATTTCGACACGTAGTCCACAACCACTAATATGTACTGATAACCTTTTGACGAGGGGAAGGGACCCATGTAGTCTATTCCCCATACGTCAAAGATCTCAACTTCCACCCAGTCTGTCATAGGCATTTCGTTCCTTTTTCTGATATTTCCGGTTGACTGGCACTCCTTGCAAACATTCACATAAGCAGCAGCGTCCTTGAATAACGAATGCCAATAAAATCCTGATTGAAGCACTTTAGCGGCAGTTCTGTCACCACCATGATGCCCTCCATAGGGTGAAGAGTGGTATTCTCTCAATATTAGTGGGATCTCCTCTTCCGGTATACATATTTTGTACAAAATGTCAGAACATTTCTTGAATAGAAATGGGTCTTCCCAATAGTAGTTCCTCACATCAGACAAGAGCTTCTTTTTCTGGTTGTATGTGATGTCTGGCGGTTATTCCCCGCAAGCAAGGTAGTTGCAAATGTCCACGAACCATGGCAAGTTTTGTTCTTCAGCTTCTATCATAAGCAAAGCCTCATCGGCATAGTTATCATTAACATGTGGCTCATTTTTGTCTTTGACGATAATCCTCGACAAGTGGTCAACTACTACATTTTCCGCCCCTTTCTTATCAATGATCTCATGATCGAACTCCTGGAGTAATAGGGCCCACCTTAGTAACCTAGGTTTAGTGTCCTTCTTCTGCATTAGGTATCTAATAGCTCAGTGGTCAGTATAAACCTTTACTTTTACTCCAATTAGATAAGATCTTAATTTGTCAAAAGCAAAAACAATGGCTAGTAGTTTTTTCTCCGTGGTAGTGTAATTTACTTATGCCTTGTCCAGGGTGCGGCTGGCGTAGCAGATAACATGATGTTTCTTGTCCTTCTTCTACCCTATGACTGCCCCCATGACATAGTCGCTAGCATCGCACATTAGCTCGAAGGGTAACTTCCAATCCAGGGCTTGGAGAACAGGTGGGGTTACGAGGGCTTCCTTCAGGGTCTGAAAAGCTTTCAGACAATCATCCGTAAAATCAAATTATGTGTTCTTAATCAACAAATTTGAAAAGGGTTTTGATATCCTCGAAAAATCCTTGATGAATCTTATATAATAACCGGCATGACCAAGAAAACTTTGCACCCCTGTCACGGAAATAGGTGGAGGTAGTTTAGAGATGGCTTCAACCTTGCTTACATCTACTTCAATACCTCTCTTTGAGACCTTGTGCCCCAGGACTATGCCTTCTTGCACCATAAAATGACATTTCTCCCACTTAAGGACTAAGTTCTTCTCTTCGCACCATCGCAGGACTAATGATAGGTTTCTCAAACAACCATCAAAATCTCTTCCATAAATAGTAAAATCATTCATAAAGATTTCCACAATGTCCTCTAGAAAGTCTGACAACATCGAGACCATGCAACATTAGAATGTTGCAGGAGCATTGCATAGTCCGAACGACATTCGTCGGAAGGCATATGTACCATATAAACAGGTGAAGGTAGTTTTCTCCTGATCATCAGGTAGGATGTGAACTTGGTAAAATCCATAATAACCATCCAAGAAGCAAAAATAGTCATGATGCGCAAGCCTTTCTAGCACTTGGTCGATAAAGGGAAGAGGATAGTGATCTTTCTTCATTGCTTGATTCAACTTTCGATAATCGATGCACATTCTCCATCCGGTTATAGTCCGGACGGCTACTTCATCTCCTTTATCACCCTTCACCACTGTCATCCCCCCTTTCATGGGTGCGACATGAATTGGGCTCACCCAATTGCTGTCGCTGATCGGGTAGATAATGCTTGCATCTCTCAGCTTGATGACTTCCTTCTTTTCAACTTCGTTTAACATTTGATTCAGCTTCCTTTGGGGTTGAACCAGTGGTTTTGCTGATTCTTCTAGATCTATGCGGTGCCTACATAGAGTAGGGTTAAGCCCCTTGATATCATCCACTAAATAGCCTAAAGTTTGCCTATGGATCCTTAGTTCCTTAAGAAGTCTTTCCATTTACTCTTCGGTCAGACTGGTATTGACTATGACATTATTCCTTTCTTCAGGGTCAAGAAACTTGTATTTTAGACCTTTCGGTAATTGTTTTAGTTCAGGTTTGGGTTTTGGTACTTTCTCTTCTTCCATTGTAAGTTCTAGAGAAGCATACTTGACAGCCTCGACATCTTCCTCTTCGTCGCTCAAATCCCCTTCGTTTCAATTCAGGTATTCGAGGATCTCAGCAACCTTGGGGTCGTCGATTTCCGAATCTTCTTTGCTTAACGCCCTCATAAGAGGGTCTACTACTGTTGTGTCTTCTTCTACTTCTTCAAAATATTAGTTGTAGCTATCCACGAAGTAAGTAGATTCGAGCAGGGATGATCCTTTCATAGCGTCTTTCACCTTGAAATCTATGTGATCATTTCCGAATCTTAGAGTTATGATGCCTTCAACGACATCAATCAGTGCCCTTCTGGTCGCCAAGAAAGGACGTCCGAAGATAATAGGGCATTTAGGGTCTTCAACAGTGTCAATGATAACAATATCACATGGGATGAAGAATTTCCCCACGCGAATCGGAACATCTTCGACTACTCCCACTGGCCTCTTGAAGGTGTAGTCCGCCAACTAGATTCTCATATTAGTCCTGATCTTCTCAGTCAGTCCTAATCGTTGCGTGAGGCTTAAAGGCATTAGACTAATGCTAGCCCCTAGGTCGGCGAGACCTTTCCTTTCGATGTTATCCCCTACGGCAAAATGTATAGTAAAGGATCCAGGGTCCTTATTCTTGGTAGGTAGCTCCACTTTTACGAAGGCTGTTGAAATGCTGGCTAGGTGTACAGTTTCAATCCTTCCCACTCATCTTTTCTTTGTGACAAGATCCTTGAAGAATTTGGCATAGGTCGGCATTTCTTCCAAGGCATCCAGAAACGGTACCTCTAGGTGGAGCTTTTTCACTGATTCCATGAACTTCTCATACCTCTTCTTGAGGTGAGCCTTTACAAGCTTGTATGGAAAAGGTAATCTTGGCGAGTACTGACTCCTCTTGGCGAACAATTCTTCTTCAGGTTTTGGTTCCCTAACCGGTGGTTGCTGATTCTCTCCCTTGGCTGGGTTCTCTGTAATAGTCTCTGGCTCTTCAGGTCTTATCGCCTTAGGGCACTCTATTATTCTTCCCGATCTAAGGATCGCCATCTTGGCATATTCTGTGTTAGAAGGAATCTTCCCCGAGGGGTTCTTTACGAGCTCGGCCAACTGAGCGAGCTGCTGGTCTATCTGGTGTTGATGTGTTTGCATATCCGCCATTTGTACCTGCATAGTGTTCAGAACGCCAGAGTTGGACAGTACACTTTGTGCAAGTTGATTGTTTATCGTGTCTTGTCTCTTGAAGAAATCGAATAGTTGGCCTACTAAGTCAGGCTGACTAGTACTTCTTGTTTGACTCTGCCCTTGAGCTTGTCCTTGTCCTTGACTTGTGTTAGCAGCTTGGCGGTTTTGATACTTACCTTGACCTTGATAATTAGTTTTGTTTGTCTGGAAAGTGCTTGTCTTGTTGTACTGTCCTTGCCCTCTCTTATTCTCGAAACCTGGTGGTTGCTTGGGTGGATTATTCAATTGATGCAAATTTTCTACAACATCCTTGTTGCCATAACTGAACCCTGGGTGCTCTGGTCGGGTATATATGCATAAGAGACATTTTCAGCTTCCTCCTCTTCAGACTCACTTTCACTAGATTCTTCGGGTCGGGTATATACGCAGTTGTCTATCCCATGTCCTCCTTCACCATAGGTGACACATTTCATCACCTTCTCAATTGGCTTCTTTCCTTTCCCACCTGATTCCTTCAGATGTTTGACATCTGTGGCTATCTTTTGTATTTGAGACGTGATTGCTTTGAGAGCTTTTGATTCAATCGACGATCCTTCATTGGTGGCTTTCTTAGCATATCCTCTGTCGGTCCGGTCATAATCAGTCCAAACTTGTAACCCAGCCATGTTTTCTATGATCGTTTTAGATCTACTAGGCTTTTTACCGAGAAAGTCACTTCCAGCTGCTGCATTCAGTGAGACTCTCTCTTCAGGGGTTAGACCATTGTAGAAAGTTGTTATTAAGAACCCCTTCTTATAATTGTGGTGAGGGCAGTCCCTCTGGTACTCCTGATACCTTTCCCAGGCTTCATGTAGATTCTCACTTGGCTTCTGCATGAAAGACGTGATCTTCTTCCTGTTACGAACAATCTTCTCGGTGGGGTAGAACTTGTTCACGAAAGCGTCTGCTAATGCGTTCCATCCATTCAAAGCTTGATGCGGTAGCCCAAGGTACCAGGATAGTGCCTTGTCCTCTAAAGAGAAGATGAAAACCTTGTAGTAAATGAATTCTTGTGGAACTCTCCACATCTTGATGGTGTCACAAATATTCTTAAAAGCATCGAGGTGATGATAGGGGTTATCGTTCTTTGAATTCCCTCGAAAAATTTTGTTCTGGATCATAGATATTACAGCTGGCTTCAGTTCGAAGTTTGCTGCATTGAACCTCGGGATGACCACAAGACATCTTGAGTTGTTAGCTTTTGTAGCTGCTAACTCTCAAAGAGTCTTTTCTTCCTCTTCATCATCTTCGCTGGCGCTGTCCCTGCTATTTCATTCTTGGTGGTTTCTTCTGTGCCTGCGGTGATGACGACACTCCTCATGGTGATGATCATCTTCAGGCGGTTCTTGTTATTCATAGAGATGATCATCATTATAACGGCCATCTTCATCGGTTTCTGGCGGGGGTGGGTGTTGTCCGATCCTCGCGTTCCACTCGTCTGCGGAAAGGGGTGGTCCCACGCGGGGTGGCATGGTGAGAAGAGTTAGTTGGGCCAAGTGCTTCTCCCTGGTTACCTAAATAGAACGTATGATCAAGTTAGAAAACCGGGTTTGATGAAAAAGACTATTCTACACAGGTTCAGGTTAGAAGACTTAGAGTGGCTGTGTTGTCGAGCTTATTGCTAAGCTTAAGGCACATGAGTATAGCGGGTGGACTCAGGTCCCTTAACAATACCACTTTTCCTTGTCCCCGACAACAATGCCAAAAAGTTGACTGGCCTAAATCGCATGTCCAAAAAGAGCGGATTAAAGTAGTCAGACTTTTAAAGAGATAACCTGACACTCATGCCCCCACAATGATAACGGGGTCCGATGTAGCAATCGGGGTCGAACACAGGGAAAGGTTGGTCGTGTTAAGAACGCGGAATCAACACTCTCTAAACTTTAGCATAAAAGAGGATTAAAAAGTGTTCCCCAGGGAACGATAGTTCGAGAACAAGAATAATAAGACAAAAGAAGTAAAAGAAACAAACTGTAGTTAGTATGTGGAAAACTCGGGTTAGGGCTCTCCAACCAAGGCGTCTCTCCAACAAGCATACTATCTCTCTCTCCTGCATACTCATATCAAGATTACAAGCAACCAAAAAAACGTCTATTCCACTCTCTCTCGAGATGAGGATAGATCTAAGCCTAAAAGAAGCCTCTCTCTTGAGATGACAACTCAAAAGCCTCACGGCAAAACATATGGTTTGAAGCATATAACATTTCAACACTCTCGTGTATTCATACTACTTAAAAGCGATATTACTCTCTCGAGATATCAACAATCAAACATCACAAGATGGTAGATAAGCATACAAGTGAAGCATTAAAATAGGTGCAAGGAGATAATCTTGATAAGAATATGTATATTCAAAAGAAAAAAATAATATACATGTTGGGAGAGCCTTAGTGGCTACCCACAACCCAAGTTATGGAGCTTAGCCACTCATGCTTGCGGGTAATACGGCGGCGCTACAGAAAGATAGATCCATGAGATACCACGAAGAATGGAGGGGAGTACAACGTGGGGGAAAGGATAGATCTAGAGAAGAAGAAACATGATACTACACACTACTTCTTCAGATCTGGATCTACCACGAGGATGTCTCCTTCTCTCGAAGAAGCGGTGGGCATAGGCGGTCGTTTACTCTCTACTCGGCTTTCACTTTGGAGATCCAAGACTGATGGGTGGTCGGCAGCGGGTCTGGGATGCGGCAGCACTTCGTGGTATCAGGATCATATCTCTCTGATATGATGCTTTGACAAGATAGGTGGGGGTGCTATTTATAGGTGCCTTCCACCGACTTAAGACCACGGTCGCGGTCTTTCCATTGACTTAAAACCGCGGTCGCGGTCTTTCCTTTATTCCTCCTTGGTCACGATCTTTGGAGAGGCTACGATCGCGGTCTTTGGAGAGGCCGCGGTCGTGGTCTTTGGAGAGGCCTCGGTCACAGTCTTTGGAGAGGCCGCGGTCGCGGTCTTTGGAGAGGTTGCGGTCACGGTGTTTGGAGAGGCCGCAGTCGCGGTTTGCTGACTCCTGAAATCATCAAAACAAGGCTTTAGTCAAGAAGATAGATAAAATGTCTGCAAAGTTGACTAAAGTTATTCTAAAGGAGGTGTAAAATATATATAAAAAATACAAAAAGTGCGGTGTTATCAAAAGCGTAAGGAGGAGGCGATCACAATGGAAGAGTCAGATTAGAAAATCAAAGAAAGGAAAGCAAGATCGGGGAGAAGGCAGAGAAGAGATATTGTTTGAGAAAAAAAGGAAAGAACGTGGGCAAGAAAGACGACCTCAGGAGCCGTCGCTGGCTCTGAGTCTGACTCTGACCCAGAAAAGAACCGTGTGACACAATAAATCCGTAAACTTAGGGAAACACATTGATTATGTGATATTTTTGGGTCTTTTTAAAATGTTTTCTTTTCCTATTTAGTTGAGTACTCATTTAATGTTCAAATAATATGAAAATGGACTCCTAGGATATATAAGGTGTCTAGAAACCAATTTTGTAGTTAGATTTCCTATTTGAAGACTTTTGAATTGTTAATTAAGCAAGTCTTAGTTTCTCTTTCCTCATGCATTAATGACATTAGGATTATCCAAATTTGATGAAACTTGACCCACAAGTCATATATAATGTGTTGGATACAAAATTTCCATCAATTTTACATATCACAGTTGTTTGTATATTTATTTAATATTTTGAAGGTCCTACACACTTTCTCTCTCCCAATTTCACCTTTTAAGAAAACTTTCGCCAAATGGATGAAAATTCACCCAAAGGCTATATTTATTATGTAGATTATGAATCTAAGATTATTTTTCTCTTTTGGAGTCATTTATTATTTTATTTGATATTTTGGGGAAAAACTTCACATCTTCTTTTCCAATTTGGATTAAATGAATTATTATTATGTGAATAATGTGAAACTTGAATCCCAAGGCAATTGGAACCCAAGGAACACGATTTTAAACTTAGATTTCACTTTTGAGATTTCTTTTATGAGATATGTCATATGGCCCATTAGTGGACCATTATCTTAATTACTCATTCAATTAGGTTTATTAGGGTGATTTCACATGCGTTAGCTCACATTTTTTTTGGTCGATCAAAAACACGTGGTTTTTTTTTGTGTTTTTTGTGTAGTATCTGTACAATGCATGCTACATCCAGAAAGGTGAGTAGCAAGAAAGAAAAGGAAAGCTATACAGAGGAGCAAGAGAAAGAATAAAAGATTATGAAAGAAACGAAGGAACAAAGGGAGTTCCAGGAGGTGCAAAGTGAATCAGTGAAGCCAACCTCCAAAGAACCCAAGCTCAGCCATGATGATATGGTCTGATCAAAACAGGCGAGCATAGAGTATGTCATCAAGTCACACTAAAAGCTGAAGGTGATAATACATGAGCATCTTCAGAGGAGTCATGATCCAAAACAAAGCAGGGAGAGGGGAGAGTCGACATTCAAAGGAGTGGGGAATCAACCATCACCTGGAGCAAAAGCATGTGACCATAAGAGCCACAGAATAGGGAGAGGGGAGCGTCGACACCCAGCAATGGGGGCTCAACCTTCATCTACACCAACTCATCAAGAAACCCAAAAAAAGAACACTAAAAGAAGTAGGGAGAGGGGAGCGTCAACACCTACAAGGTGGGGGCTCGACCTTCACATGCAACAAGCCAGACCAGAAAACAAAGGAACAACGACCTCCTCAACAGATATAAGCCATATAACCATCAAGGAAGAGTGCAACATATATCCAGACATAACAAAATCAAATCACTCCTGTTTTTCCAGGACGTCTCAGACAGCAACTTTGCAATAACACATAGAAATCCCATAGACCAATCTTCAAAAAGTGCAGCATAAAGCCCAGAGAAAAGGCAACCAGAGAAAAATTCAAGACACCACCAGAGATCGCAACAAACCAAGCGATACAATCAACAGAAGATAGATCAAGGAATCATCCCAAAAATTCCTTCAAGATCCTCAAGGATACGCATAGGTGGCAGACAAATAGAAAAACTTCATAGAAGAAGACCACAGAGGTGCTTCAACACCAGATCAAGAAACCCGCTTCCCAGTACCTACTCATATCACAACTCCACCATCGATCATTGTAGAAGACACTAATCTTTGAGAATATTGAACTCAGCTTCAATGATTTTCCAAATGGCCTCAGTGTTTTTACTGAAATTATCATGAACCCTTCTGTTCCTTTCAAGCCAGACATGATAAAGGATAAGGGGAGTGATAATTCTTGAATTCTTCTGATACATCATATAGATTTGATCCCAATTCAAAG
This sequence comes from Alisma plantago-aquatica, assembly GCA_963693085.1. NCBI lineage: Eukaryota > Viridiplantae > Streptophyta > Magnoliopsida > Alismatales > Alismataceae > Alisma > Alisma plantago-aquatica. Next base: position 610,909,656 of record OY856414.1, read on the forward strand.
GAGGTTTGTCAATGAGATTCCTACTCTCTGCATAACTCTAGAGATTTTTATTGAAATTGCAATTAAAACAGATGTGATTCATATCTTCATAATCTGACATACACACGAAACAAATGGAAACTACAGATATGCCTCTCCTTCTCGCATAGTCAGAAGTAGGTAATTTATTGTGCATGGCCTTCCACACGTGAATCTTACTATTCTGATGGCTCTTACTCTCCATAACCACTGGAAATTATGCGTACTGATGCCTTTATGTCTAATACTCTCCCATATCTATTTAAACTTCACTCTGTCATCTCCTTTGAACAACCAAATATCATCATCAGTACACTTGTTAATGGTGATTTTTGTGAGCATATCCAAAACATACTGGGAACATCGAGAGTTTCTGATTATCCATGTACCATCTTTAATAATACTACTAAAAAAAGCATAAGCTGGTAAACCGGCTCTAATAACCATATTTCTGTCAAGCACTTCATGAAGAAACTTGTCAGAGTACCAGTGGTCTTTCCAAATTTTTACGCTTCAACCAGATCCAATCTTGACGTCAATGAACTATAGAAGAATATTTTTGGTTCTCAGAACTGAGTTAAACATCCAAGAGTGGTTTGGAGACGGTTCATTTGTCCACAAAGTTTCTTTTCTCAGGTATTTTTCACTAATCCATCTGACCTAGAGGGAGCCTTTTTTCCTAGCAATGTCCCAAGTATTTTGAATTAAGCAAGCCTCAGATACATCTTTGCTTCTTCTAATGTTGAGACCTCCTTCATCTTTAGGTAGAGATACGATATCCCACTTAATAAAGTGCAAATTCTTTTTGTTTTCAGAGTGGCCCCATACAAAGTCTCTACAAATTCTATCTATCTCCTCCAAAATAGAACATGGAATGGGAAAAGCCATGACCCAAAAAAGGTGCATTGAGGCTAGAGTAGACTTTACTAGTTCCACTCTTCCAGCCAGAGATAATAATTTCGATTTCCAACATTCAAGTTTCCTTTTAATTCTGTCAATAAATCTTTCGCATTGAGCCTTTCTAATTTTACCAGAGAATAGAGGAAGGCCAAGATATTTAGTATCTTCCAAGACACCCAACTGAATACCAATAGCATATGTAATCTCAGTGGCATCAATACCAGGGCCAGTAAAAACAAGACTTTTATCTTCATTCATGATGAGACCAGACATCTTCCCAAACTTGTCCAACAACTTTCTAATATTAATGGCATTAGATACAGTAGCTTTAGCAAAGATCATTAAGTCATCTACAAAAATGATGTGAGAGCAATGGAAATCCTTCGAAATAGAAATAGGGATGATCTCATTTTTCCTCACACTATCTTTAAGCATCTCAGATAAACCTTGCATGGCAATTACAAACAAATAAGGTGCTATGGGATCACCCTGCCTAACACCATTTGAAGGAAAAATTGGCTGCGTGGGTTCTCCATTAACAAGAACTTGATAAGAAGTAGTCATGAAGATAGTCTCAATCCATTTGATCCATTTAGGAGGAAACCCCATTTTGAACATGATAGAGAACAAGTATTTCCAACTAACAATATCATACGCTTTAGAGATGTCTATTTGAGCACACAAATTGGAGCAATTCTTCTTCTTGAAATCACCAAGAATTTCATTTGTAAGAAAAACAATGTCTTTAAGACCCCTACCTTTAATAAAGGCACACTGATTTTTATCTATGATCTCGGGTAAGATAGCTTGAAGTCTATTGGTTAGAATCTTAGAAATAATTTTGTAATAAGTGTTGCACAAGTCTATGGGACACCAATTCTTAATATGAGTAGAGTCTTTACCTTTCTGCAGCAAAGTGATAAAAGTTTTATTGACTTCTTTCAGGAAATGGCCATTTGAAAAGAAATCTATAATGGCATCATATACATCATTCTCAATAACATCCTAGGCATACTTGTAGAAAAAACCATTAAACCCATTCGGGCTAGGACATTTATCTACATTAAGGCTCTTAACAACATCATCAACTTCTTTTCTAGAGACAGGCCTGGTCAGCATTGTACAATGATCAGAGTTGACCTTAGGACCACTCCAGGTACTTCCCCATACATCACCTTCATTGTTTTAACAAAACAGAGATGAATAGAATTCAGCAATAGATGTCTTAATCTCATCACTGTCATTAGATATAACCCCATTAATATTAAGAGAATTGATGGTGTTTCTACTCCTTCTTGTTCTTAACGAATAATAGAAAATTTTAGAATTAAAATTTCCTTCTTTGAGCCATTGTATATGTGATTTCTGTCTATAGAACTCCTCCTCAATATCAGCAGCTTTCTTAGCTTCTTTTCTCCTATAATTGGCTTCATTTCTCAAGTTCTCATCATTTAGATTAAAGTCAGCCAACTTCTATGCAGAAAGACCCTGATCTTTAAGAATAGCAACATTATCAAAAATATTACCAAAGACATCTTTATTCCACTTTTTCAGATTGATTTTAAGGTTCTGCAATTTTCGAAAAAGTTTGAAGGTGGCATAGCCATCTACCTCCAGCTTCCGGGCATCATTAAGAACAACATCAAACTCACAGTGCTTGGTCCATCTGTTAATAAATCTAAAAAGAGTTTTCTTCTTCTTATGTTCCCCAATAAAGAAAGCAATTCTTCTATGATCACTGATGATATTAGTAATGCTCTCTTCATGAAAAATATCGAACATAGCAAGAAACACACTGTTATATAAAATTTTATCAATTTTTGAGGCAATGAAGTGATCACCTTCTTGCATGTTATCCCAAGTATGAAAAGGACCTTTGAGGTCTAGCTCAAATAAACCATTGTCTAGCACAAACCCATTAAAATCATCCATGGATTTAGCAGAGGGAGGCAAGGTACCTATCTTCTCATCAACTTTTCTGACAACGTTAAAATCACCAATAATTAACCAAGGTTCAAAACAATTACAAGCTAAAGCATCCAAATTAGTACACAAATTAACCATGTCGTAATCATTGTTGTGGCCATATACCGCAGAAAGAAGAAAGCAATGATTGTCTTTTATAACTCTGGCATGATCATCTTGGTCACATTCATCAATATAGGACACATCACATACATCATTCTTCCAAATCATAAATACTCTACCCAGAGCATGGGAACTAGAATTCAAGATCCAGTTGTAGTTAGGAAAGTATTTTCTCATGAATTTGTCTTTCTTCCTTCCCCTAATTTTAGTCTCATTCAGTAGAACAATATCACAGTCAGCCTTATTTATTTCTTTTTGATCATCTAAAATTTTATTATTTATACCACTGACGTTCCAAGAGGTAATAGACAAGGTAGGATTAATTTATAACCAAGGGATATTGGACTGACATGCCTCAGTGCTTTCAGAGATCATTTCAAGCCCTTTTGGAATTGGTGAGTAGGAAGATGATTCTCCTTTGTGGAAAATCCCAGCATTCAGCTTTGTATGACATCTAGGTGGTTCTCTGTTGAAGTTTTCTCTTGAAATAATCAGAACTGATGAGGACGAAGCTTGAGAGCTCAACACACTTTCTGGTGAGTCCTTTGGGAATAATGGTATAGCTTTTGGAGTTAAAGGAGCTTTATCCAAAGTATTACAAATTTTATTAGACCGAACCATATCATCAGCAAGGACTTGCTCTGTTTCAAATCCAGCATTGACCTCCTTAGATAAAATTTCATCTTCAATGATTATCTCTTCTTGTTGAACAATGTATTTACCTTGACGAATGTCCTCCTCATCCTCCACCTCTCGTATGATATATTCTGGAACATTAGTGCTCGACCCCGACTTTTCAACAACCACCTGATCTGCATTCACTTTTTTGACTTCCCAGACTTTGTTTAGAGGTTTCGTCAGGTAATTTATCTTCTGAATTGTCTCCTAGATAGGTGTGCAGTCATCATGACCAAGGAATCCACAATTGGGGCACTTGTATGGGATCCAATCGCACTCCAGAGATATATTATGTTCTTCTCCCTCGTCGTTCATGAGCGTGACTCTCCCAGGATATTTAGCATCTTTATCCATCAGGACTTGGATCCTCGCCAGATCTAGGCACCAAAGATTAGCAGTTTGATCATCCATCTTCACTGGTGTGCCCATGAATGTGCCGATTCTATTAAACATCCAACGATCCCAGAGATCCATAGGTAAATCGCGAATATTGATCCAAACTGGAACATCCGACATAACAAGTTTGTCTTGTCTATCTCCAAGATTCCATCTCTTGAGGATAACTAGTCTATCACGAACATACCAATCCCCATCTAAGACAACCTTTAGATCTTTAGGTTCGGAGAAATGAATGAAGAAAAATCCATCACCTCTGTCCAAAATCTCAAAGAAACCTTGCAAATTCTAGATGCTCGAGAAATAATTCGCTAGAAATGGGATATGAGGCCGAAAATTGATCACATAGCCTAGCAGACACCTTCTCCATTTGTTAGTGTTCTCTTATGCTTGCTTCTTCGGGTAGATGATCTTCCCGTCAACAATGAGGATCTCTGTTCTTCTTAGATATGACTCAGTCCCGATAGATATTGGCTTCAGGAACTCCCATGAAGTCGGATTTTGAATTGAAGTTCTGGACAGTACACGACGGACACCTTCAGATCTAAAAAATCTGTTAAAATTCCATGGAGGTGGCTGGCGAGGAGCCGTCACCCTCACGTTCATCGTCGATATTGCCCTGTTGCCCACTGTAGATGGGAGCTCGGGATTGGCCATCCTCCCCAATTTGAGAAAAATAGCTCACATTGGTCATTCTAAACCTTTTTTTTAAATCTAACCTCAAAACATGTTTGTTCAAACCCAAAAGATCAAACTTCTAGGGTAGGGTTCGAGATCCAGTATGATACAACCTAATTTCCCTTGACATTTTGCCCATGTAATCTCTTGATGAGTGGTTCTGCACATCTCCCAAGAATTATGTAGAGATATATCTTGAGATTTGTGAAGTAGCAGCACTCCACCCCTTGTATCGGAACATGCGAGCATATGTTCTCTAAATACTCATAGCCTCAGATGTGAGGGATACACCATTTCGAATCTCTAATGAAAAAAGCAAGGATTTTGTTTACTCTAAAACTAGTTTTCAGAGTAAATCCTGAGCCAATTATGTCCTTGAGGAACTATCAGTCGATCCAAGGGTCATTACAAAGCATGATTTTTGCTCCATTTACAATATGAAAATATATTGTGGGAAGAAGTATATCTCTTTGTCTCAAGAGGCACCTCTAATACCAACTGTAATCAAGTTTGTTGTCACATGACCAGAACTACTTCCCTTGGAGGTACTTGCTATGCAGCCAACATACTCGTCGAAATACCTTGCTATTAGATACATCCCATATGTTTCAAATTGCTCCAGCCATTATCCAGTCTTTGACTCTGCGAATGCCCAATCCACCTTTAGACTTGGGCCAACACACAATATCCCAAGCAACCATATGGAAGTAGTTTACGTCTTCCTTACCCCCCCCCCCAAGGAAAATTTGAAATAGCCGTTCAATTTATTTAATGGATTATCTTGCTAATGGGAATATACCAGTCCAAAAAAGGTGATCACAGTGACCGTAGAAATGATAAACTCCAACCTCCCCGTCATTGAGAGCAAGTGGGATTTCCAGGAGTCCAACTTTTCCTTGATTTTGTTTCTAAGAGGGAGACAATGTAGGTTGGTCATTCTTCCTGTGAATAAAGGGAAACCTAAGTATCTCATAGGGAATTCCGTCAGTTGCACACCGAATATGTCCTAAACACTTGTTGAGGCTTTGGAACTCAAGAATAGTTGGCTCTTTCCGGATTCATCTTAAGGCCAGACACAATGGAGAAGGTATTCAAACATTCTAAAATACCTCTGGCATTATCCTCATCACCTCTGGTGAAAATTAGAAGTTCATTTGCAAAGATCAGGTGGGAATTGTGTGTAGTCCCTGAGGTGATAGGAGATATTTTCCGTTCATTTGTTGTTGCTTCTAGAATAAGTGTGAGGCCCTGCATACCTATGACAAGTAGATATGGGGCTAACTGATCACCTTGTCATATCCCATTTGTTGCTTGAAAAAGAGGCGTGGGACAAGAATTAATCAAAATTTGAAAAGAGGCCAATTCCATACAATCCCATGTCCAGTTTAACACGCAAGAAGGGAATCCTATTACCTCCAAAATATGCATTATGTATTCCCTATTAATGGAGTCGTACACCTTTCTAAGATCAGCCTTGAGGCATAACTTCAGCTTGACAAGGGTTTTCTTGAAATCACTCATCAAATCATTAGCTAAAAATATCACATCTGAGATGAGTCTACCCTTTACAAAAGCACATTGATTAAGACAAATTAAGTCAGAGAGGATATCTCTCAACCTATTAGCCATAATCTTGGAAATGAGCTTATACAAGAAGTTACAGAGGAAAATGAGTCTCCATTCACCACTCCTATTTGGCTGTTGTGTCTTCGGTATCAAAGCAATGAAGGTATAGTTCACCTCCTTTAACGTTCTGCCTTTGGCAAAGAAATCTTTTACAACTATGATAATATCCTTCCCAATAATGTCCCACATTTGTTTTAAAAAGTGTGCATAGAACCCATCAGACTCTGGGGATTTGTCCCTATCTGAGTTCTTGACAACAGAGATGATCTATTCCTTTGTAACTTCCTTGACCAAGCCCTAAATTTGTTACTGGGTAAGTTTTTGAATGTTTGTGAATGCAGACAAGGTAATAGGATTATGGCCCTTATTGCAAAGCTTCTTGTAGTGATTCATGATTTTTTTGCAATTTCATCTTCCTTGCTAATCATGCTATCTTCAAACTCCATGCATTTTATTTGATTTCTATTTCTCCTTATTTTCAAACAAGCATATAAGAATTGAGAATTTCTATCTCCATTCTTTAGCCAAAAAATTCTCCACTTTTTTTGAACCATAGAATTTAATACATATCTAGCATTGATGGCTTCTTCTGTCTTGATTTTAGCAATATCCCACAATAGTTGATCATGTGAATTATGTCAGCATTAGTCTGATCTTGAAGGGCTTCAAATTCCTTATTCCTCACTGAATCAATAAGATCCATGGATATCTCCCAATTCCATCTTTCAATAGTAAATTTGGTCAACTTAACTTTTTGGCAAACCTGATACATAGGGCATCCTGATGGGTGTCTTCTATGCTTCTTTAACAATGTCTTCTAGTAGGGCTGTCCAGACATCGAAAAATAGAAAAGATAGTGTTTGTTCTTCTTTGTGTCATCCATGTGAAGAATCCACATACAATGATCGCTATGAATGGTGGACAAGCATTGCAACTATTGTATAGGGAATACATTAAGGAAGTGGATCATGCCAAAGGCTCTACCAAATTTGCTGCATGTGTTGTTGTCTCCTGCTTGTTGGTTATTCTAGGTGTAGTAGGGTCCCTTGGTTGTGAGTTCAATTAGCTTAGCATCCTTGACATCATCATTGAAATCCTCCATGGATCTCATTGAGGAAGAATAACGCCCCAATCGCTCTATTGCAACCTCACTGCGTTGAAGTCTCCAATTATTACATAGGGAGTTGTGGCGACTTTGCTGATATCAATAAGGTCCTTCCAAAAAGCATGTTGTTTAATGTCTTCATTTACTACATAGATGGAAATAGTATCAAAAGTATTAGTTCCATCATCTAAAATAGAAATGAATCATCTAATTTTGATTGTCTCGCCAGGGTAATCTTATAAATAGGATAATCCTAAAGTGAAAGTATCCTGGTCTTACCACAAGATTGTGAGTTGTCCAAACATCTTGAATTTGGCAAAACTTGTAGACTTTCTATGCAAATCCGTTTCCTTTGTATCTTGACTTCTAAGAGAAGGTCTATATCAACTTTATCCCTCATGATTTTGGCTCAGATGATGTCCTTCTTACCCTAATTGGTTAGCCCCCAGACATTCCAAGCCAATATATTTGATGTGTTAGACATCACTCTCCCACACTGGCTTTCCTCCAGACTGAGTAGGGGTAGCAGAGTGTTCAAGAGAGGACTGGGAACTACCTACTTCCTTACTAAGTGGGATAATACCCATTTTTTGTGCTTTAGGTGTCCTCCGACCCTACCTTCTATCTTCACGTCAATATCCTAGATCTCTTGTTCATTTTCTGAGGAGGCCGAGAAGTCTTAGTTTGGTTGACTGGGATCACACTATCATTTTGTCCAGCCTTTGTATCTTTGTTCCCCCCTTGAGGCATTTGAACCTCAACATCTCCGTTTGGTTGCGATCCATTACTACTTTCACTGACATTTAGTCGAATAGTTGTGTCTTGGCTTTCAACTTGGCAAACCTGAGTCTCAATGACTCTAGTTGGTTTTGGTCTCTCTATTGGATGGGGTGGCTTACAAAGCATTTTATAATGTCTGAAAGTGGCACAATGAGGGCAACATTCAGGTATCCATTCATACTGAATGTTGGCACAATAATTGTGTCCTTTGTCAGTGTGAAGTTTGATAGTCCTTGGGAAGGTAGAAGTAGAATCCATAAAGACATTAATTCTAGGATAATCTAGCCTTGTGCAAGCTTTGGTTTGATGATTAAGACACTGGGGTTTTTCCAAGTAGGAAGCAATCCTACCTAGCAATGAGTCGCTTCATAACTCCAATGATAGATTGATGATGTTCAACCATACAAGAACTGAGCTTCATAACTCCCGTATTTTAAGGATCATCAATTTACACGCAATGTACCATGGACCACCGTCCAGGGCATTAGACATGTCCACAAAGTTTTCAAACTTTAGAATAAAACATCCATTTGCACACCCCAATGAATTCCCAGGTCCCTATCGACTTCCATGTGATTTGAAGGTGATATTGTAATGTTGGGATGTGTGGATTGAAGCCGATGATGTAGTTAGCAACTGTGTCAGACCATAGAGCTACATTTGTATCAACCTCTGATTGTAAGATGATGATGGTGTCTTCTAAAACCTAGATGTTTTGCTGATTTAGTTTGGTGCTCACGTCCCTAACAGGTGTAGCGAATAGGTTCGACCAATTCTTTGCATCCGAGGCAACATGAATCTCTATCACCGGGACTCTAAGCTGCAATCTCCTTCCATGGGATGACTCCTATTACCTAGAGTTTGTTCCGGAGCCACCACCACTCCATGCAGCCATCCGTTCCCTAAGAACAAGTCTATTTATTTGGTGTGCATTTGTCATTTTGAGTTATATGATGTTCTTAAAACTTGAACATAAAAAGATGCTTCATGTACATGATTATTTATTAATGGTGTAAATTTACAAAATTAGTCAAGGTCCGTTATGTTATTCAAGTTGAAATCCAATCTGCAAGTTGGGGGGTTAGATTTTCCACATTTCAAATGGACTTTCATATACTTTGAATATATATATCAATACAAAGTATAAAAGCAAAATATAAAGAATAAGATTCAAAATAAATACAATGAACTTATTTCCTTGTGAAATTAATAAAATTATTTATCCATTGCCAAAACCAATTCAAATTGGTTTCCCAACCAATATAAAACTATTTAAAAATGACCTATCCAAAATGATATGTTTATGTAACTGAAGCATGTTACAATCAAGCTAAGATTTTGATCAAAAATCAATATCATGTTAAGTCAAGATTCATGAGACTAAATAACCCCACCTCAACCTACATCGTCTAATGAAAGTGTCAAAACCATCTATAAAGACCTAACTGTGACAAAATATGTGCCCTTAACGCCACCATTCATTGCTATCATGCACAAATAAGCAGTCACAATGTCATTTCTTATCATCAAATTAGAGACAAAGAAACTCATTACAAGGCTAAATCTTAACTCTTAAACTAGTTTACATGATTACCTTGTTACCTTTCTCCTTTATAGTAACTCAAAACACAAAATTTTTCTGTAATGGAACATTTGTTAATATATCGAGGTAATGAGACCAGAATTTGGTGAAAATTTAAAATAATGAGTAATTATGCTATGAAGCTTTAGTTTATATGATTCTCATATTAAAAATGATATATAAGTAACATCACGAGGAAGTTGATTGGATTAATTATTCTTAACCATGAATAAATGATGGAACTTGAGAATTTGAGTTCATTTGATGACTATAAAAAAATAAGAATGATAATCACCTCTTAACTTGATGATGAATGGAATACTAAATTCAATGAAAAGGGAATATGTGTTGGGAATAAAGGTAAAGTTAAGGGATCCTTGGAGGGGTTTTCAAGGTCAAACTTTAATTTTTTATGAAGGCAAACAGTTGGTCAACCTTTGAGTGATCGGTTGGCCAAGGTTGATTGGATTGTTAATTAGTTAGACCCTAAAGTAGGAATGGCGATTGAAGAACTCATACCAACTTGTTGGGAACCACCCAAAAGTTGTAGATGGAAATCATGTGAAGACCACCTTTGGTCACAACAACCTAGAATTCTGATTGACTACATTGGAAGTTTCCCATTTAGTATGTCTCTTAAAATAAAAACTAAAAATAGCAAATTAAACAAAACTATAGGTATATATAACCCATCTCAACAACTTTTGAACTTAGAATGTTTTCCACCATGCAATGTGGTTTATATATTAATTTCAAAAGTCATTGCTAATTGGCTTCAAAGCATTCTTACTACTAGTATTGGACCTTACTAGTGCGGATTCCTAAATGGTATATCTATATCTACTCCTAATTTATAGGTTAATGAAATAATTAATGATATGATGAATATCACTTCTCTATAGGTATATGTTAACGTTTGGATGAAGGTATATTATTCCATTTATTGGCATTAGTTGTCTATTATTGTAAGGAGTGGGACCCGCGAGGGGATCTACTCCCTACTTAATTTGAGAATTGAATCTATCTATTTCAAACACACTAATAAAGTATGTTGAAATAGGTATCTATTTTTCTTCATAAACAAGTCTTCCCATATAAGAGGTAAGTGTCACCCAAGCATGCATAAAAAGAAATATGAATTTTGAAAAGATGACATACAAAAGAACACTTGCCATAAATAAAATATAACAGTTGTGCCTCAAAAGCACATATAAATCTTGGGAATAAAACACATCAAAGTAATATCAACCCACATGCATGTGAGATAAGTATAACACTAGCATAATATAAAGTCAGTGGCAGTTAAGACTCACAACCTTAAAGCCTGATAGAGAATGGCAGACAACTAATCTCCCTTAGCATACAAGTCAGGGTATGGGGTATGCATCCTCCATACCAAATATATAACAGTGTAGAAGGACTAAAACCTCATTGCATGAGAAGAGGACTAAAACCTCAATGTATGGCAGGATGACTAAAACCTCAATGTCTAATTATCACATAGAGGAATAAAACCCTAGGGAAATAAAAACAAAATAACCAAAGTATTATATTACGCTAGGGTACTGAATCACTAAGAATGCATAAATGTAGAAGCAAGTAAAAGTTCAATCTTTCAAAGAATAAATAAATTTTACATCACAAAATTAGACAAAATAAACATCAACCACATAAGCAGGCAATGTTAGGGGTTCATCAAGAATAAAGTACGAGTTAGAGCCAAAAGAAAATCCAACAAAGAAGGATGATCATAAGATCAGTATCAAGTAGAATATTTCACATGGAATAAATTTTAATAAGAGAGAGATTGTGTAGGATATTAAGAGAGAGATAATTTGGGTTAACAAATCAATATAGAAAAATAGGGAATGCAATCATACCTCACATAAAGTCTATATATGTCCAAGGTCAAAACCCTAAGTCCATCTTAGTCCACAAGCAACCTATTGAAGTCATATTTGAGATTGTGGTTAGGTTTACATTGATCATACAAACCCCAAACATCACCTTTTTATTATTAGTAAATTAGGTTATCAAAGCTATGTTATCTAATAGATTATATTTTTACGAGTTCTTATCACATTTTACCTTTTTTTCCCTAGTTTATATATTATTATTTATTAATGTTAAGCTATATTAACCAATTAGAAAAATCCAAAAATATTATGTATTTAATGGATTTGAATCAGATCATAAAACCTATACCATTGAATGAAGAAAAATCAACGACTCTAAAACATATTTTATTTTGTTTTTATAAGCTATAAATAATTTATTGTGAATTTTATAAATGAAATACATAAATCAGCTGGATAAACCAAAACACTCTACGAGATTACCATTATACCCACTCATATGGTTCTTAAAACCATACCACAAGACTGGGCAGAATATTAACAGTAGCACACATCCAAAATGCACCGCCAAGGCCATAAAACTAATCTAAGGATGAAAGTACCCTCAACCCTAAAACACAAGGGAAACAATGAAAGAAGCAAAGTCATACAAGACAACCAAAACCTTCATCTTTGATGGTTCTCCCTTGTGACCCTGGGGAAAACAAGAGAAGCCACTTTGCAACCATATAAGGTGTTGAGGAAAGAATCGTCAGCTACTCTAATCCCTTTCAATTTTGACTAGACCAAAAGATAGGCCTTGAAACCTCCCATGGCATAGACAACTAGTGAACTAGACCTGATCAGAAACTTGGGACTTGTCATGGATGATAAGAGGAAAACTTGAAAGAAGAGGGGAGGAGAAGCATAACCAAACCCAGGAACACATAGCTTGGATGGAGATATACATGTTTGACCGAGCATAGGAAAATCATAACTCGGAACTCGACATGTATCAAAATGAGCAAGTACATGTCAACTAGAGAAAAAGGGGAAGGAAAGAGGAAGTTATTGAAAAACTGATGCACTAGGAAGCGTAACAGCTACCTTTGGGGTGACAGAGAAACCCTACCCCTATCACAGAGACTTACGATGATGGCAAAATGGGATTAGAGACTAGTTACATATAGGTGGACATTAACGTTTGAGTAAGGATGACAATCTACACTGCACCCTAGGTTAAAGGCGACCTCTTCAGAGCAACAAAGTATGCATAAGACCTTATATATATATATATATCCTATGTCGGTCGAAAAAGAACCCTGCTCGGTGGTGAGAGAACTGGGATGATTGTGAGGAAGTCAGGAGATCACATCTTCTAGGAACCAAATAGGGCATAAAATGGGGATAAAATATGGAGATAGATGAGGAAAGTCCATGATGAAAAATGAGTCAGCAAGAGAAAACCCCTTAGAAATCCAACATTGTGCGATAGTTTCCCAGATGGGAGTGAGGTGGGTGACACTCCCAAAGCTGCACAATTTTAAATCAACAGATGGGAAGATAATTGAGAAAACCCTGCATGACAAGCATATCCAAGGAAACTTTAGAAAAACAAAGGCGTCGACTTAATTAATTAGGATATTAAATATGTAGATCATGTTTTTCTTTCTTATTTTATCTGGGACCTCAAATAAGTTCCAAATAAAGCTAAATTTAACACCTAGATAGAATAAAACATATAGAATACAAACATGAGCTTAGTTTCTACTTTTGAAGATACTTATTTTATTTAATATCTTAGATATTACCATTTATTTTATTCCCTTAATGAATTTGAGGCACCTAGGAACACTCAAAAGATGTGAAACTTGTCCTACAAGTAAATTTAATCATGAGGAATATGATTTTACAACTAATTTTCTCTTTTGTGGTTGATTAACATATTATTTAATATTTTGGGCTTTAATATACATTCTCTCTCCTAAATACACTAGAATACCTAAGATTGTCCAATTAATCTAAAAATTCAGACATAAACTAATTTTGGTATGTAGATTTTGAATTTGGGGTTTATTTCCACTATTGAAGACTTTTAGTAATTTATTTAACACTTTTAGCTCTTATTTTAATTTTCCTTTTCAAATAGAATTAAGATAGTTATTATTATGCAAATAATGTGAAACTTGGCACCCAAGGTAATTGGGACCAAAGGAACACACTTTTCACATTCGATTTGAGTTTTGAGGTTTATTTTTATGAGTTATCTATCATTAGGAATTTTGTCTTATTACCATTATATTTATTATAATGTAATATATTTATTATCAAAATTTACTTATTTGAGCCAAAGATGTGGCACCCAGTTGGTAAAAGTGTTGATGTATGACCGAGGTCATAGGTTCAAAACCCCCCCGGCCACAGGATGAATGAATGACCAATTTTTTTTAATTTTACTTATTTGTGTCATATTATCTTCAGTTCATTTCAAAAGGTTTTTCTTATATTATTATGCACATAATTCTGTGTTTTTATCATTGAATATATTTAGTCCATTAATTCCACTTTAATTTAGATTGTTGTACATGGAATTTTCTAAAACATGTTTTAAGTGCATTATCCCTCTTATTTTAATCCTTATATGAATGCTAATTAACAAAGAAAATATGTATAATATATTTCTCAAATTTATTTACATGTGGGTACATAATTAAGATATTATGTGAATGTGTTTTGATTTTTATACTTGTTTAGTATAGTGTAACGAAACAAAATCACTAGCCTTCTAATCATGGCATAGGGTAGGATTCTAGGTTTTGGTTCATTACAACACTCCATCCCTTAAAAGGATTTCATCCTTGAAATCTAGTCATTATCAACCATCTACACTCCCCCCTTAAAAATGTTTAACCTAATAAACCAAACTATACAACATCAAGGTACTAGGGTTACTTATGCATAGTGGATAGTTTAGGTGTTTATGTGCTTCATATGTCAAGCGTCCAACTAACATGTCATACGAACCTTGGGTTGAGTTTGAGGTCCTCGTGTTACTAATTTATCAACCCTAAAGATTTACATTATAATCCAAAAAGTGATAGGGTACAAAAGGTAGGTCAAGTAAACCTTTATATTATGTCTCTTTCTCCTAGTCATCAATCCAAACACAAAAACTAGGGTTTAGGATATCTATTCCATCTAGTTCTATGGTTTCACCACTTAAATTCACATATTTCTACATTGTGACTAAGTTTGAGAAAAACTTTGATAAAATCTAGAAAAATTGCTTTTGTACATATAATAGTATAATGAAAAATAATTTTAACAATGAGAAACATTGTGATGTAATTTCAAAATCGGCACCAAAATCGATGCAAAACCAAGTGAAAATATCCATTGAAGATATTCTTATCCTAATACTTCAACATCTTCATAACCTAACTCCATCCTCATTTCAAACCTCATTATTTTCAAAGATACATGCCAAAACCATCTGACAAAATAGTGTATGATCAACTAGAGTCTCTTTATACTAGGGTTAACACCTTAACATTCTGATATGCTCTTCATCACTAACAATATTCTCCATCCTGAGGTCAAATTCCATGACATCCATAAAGATATGTCATCACTAACCTTTATAAGGTGTGAAATTATGGATAATTACACGTTAGGGTTTACTAATCATGATTCACATATGATTCTCAAACATCCTTTCATCCTCTCAAGGATAACATAGGTCAATTCTAGGGTAAATATCTCACCTAGAGGGCGACTATTTAAGGTAAGTGTTCTAATTAGGGAGATAAAATTGAAATATTCATATTCTGACTACCATGGGCTCTAATACCATCTTGTAAGGAGTGGGGACTGAGAGGGGATCCACTCCTACTTAATTGAAGAATTGAATCCATCTATTCCAAACACACTAATCAAGTATGCTGAAATAGTTGTTTTTTCTCTCTCTCAAATGATGGTAAATAAAAGACCAAAGTATAGTAATGAAATAAAATTTCATGACTATATTCAATTTTATAAAAGTACATTCGTATATCCCATAAAGGGGTTTACATGAAAGTTACAACATAAGGATCTAAGTAGAGGGATATCTAGCTATCTCAACTATATATACCCAAGAGATCCACCTAGCAGCTCCATGTCACCAAGTCCAATCTGCCAAGTCCTACACCCAGGGTTGGAAGCATACTCTGGAAAAAGGAGAAAGTAGATGTATCAACATAAACGCTAGTATGTGCATATTACATATGGATTGAACAATACAAAGAATATAGGACGTCAGACAAACAAGGCTTTCAAGAGAAGAGGTAAGTATCACCCAATCGGGTATCAGAAGGAAATATGAATTTTGAAAAGATGATATACAAAAGAACACTTGTCATAAATAAAATATAAAAATTGTGCCTCAAAAGAACAAACAAATCTTGGGAACAAAAACTAATTACAGTAATATTAACATGCATGCATGTGATATAAGAATAGCACTAGCATAATATAAAGTCAGTGGTGGCTAAGGCTCATAACCTTAAAACTTGACAAAAAATTGCACACAACCATTCTCCCTTGGCATACAAGCCGGGGTATGGGGCATACGATCCTTCATCTGAAATATATTAAAGTATAGGAGGATTCAAATATCAATGTATGATAGAAGGACTAAAACCTCAGTGCCTGATGATATCACATAGGGGAATAAAACCCAAATAACCAAAGTATTACATTACTCTATGGCTACTGTATCACAAATCACACATAGATGTAGATGCAAGTGAAACTTTAGTCTTTAATAGAATAAATAAAGTCTCCATCACAAAACTGGACAAAATAAACATCAACCACATAAGTAGAAAAAATTAGGGTTTCATCAAGAATAAAATTACAAGTTAGACACAAAAGAAAATCCAACAAAGAAGGATGATCATAAGATCATAATCACATAGAATATTTCACATGGAATAAATTCTCAGAAGAGAGAGATTGTGTAGGATATCAAGATAGAGATAATTTGGGTTAACTACTATATATAGAAAAATAGGGAATTCAAATCATACCTCATGAAGTCTATACATGTCCAAGGTCAAAACCCTAACTTCATCTTAGTCGACAAGAAACTTATTAAAGTCATATATGAGATTAGGGTTTGGTTTACATTGATTGTATAAACTTTAAAAGATCCTTTTTATTATTATTGAATTAGGTTATCAAAACTGTGTTATCTAACAGATTATATTTTAAAGTTCTTAACATATTTTACTTTTTTTGGTTTATATATTATTATCTTTGAATTTTAAGATATATTAACCAATCAAGAAAATCTAGAAAAAATATGTATCAATTAGATTTGAATCAGATAAGAAAACCTACACCATTGGTAGAAGAAAAATCTTGCGATTTTAGAACATATTTTATTTTATTTTTATGAGCTATAGATAATTTACTATGAATTTTATAAATTAAATATAAAAATTAGATTGATAAACCAAAACACTTTACCAGATTACCATTTTGCCCTACATATGGTTCTTAAAATCATACCACGAGACTGGACATAATAGTAACAGTAGCACACCTCCAAAATGTGCAGTCAAGGCCATCAAACTAATCAAAGGATGAAACTACCCTCAGCCCCAGAACACGGGAAATAATGAAAGAGGAAAAGTAGTACAAGACCACCGACACCTTAGTCTTCACTAGTTCTCTCCTATGATGGAATACGATGTCAACCCTGGTGCAAACAAGAGAAGCCACTTAGAAACCCAGTAAGGCGTTGAGGAAAGAACCGTCTACTGCTCTAATCCCTGTCGATCTCAACTAACCAAAAGAAAGGTCATGAAACCTCTCATGACACAGACAACCATCGAGCTAGACCTAATCAGAAGCTTTGGACCTTCCATGGATGATGAGGGGAAAACTCAAAAGAAGAGGGGAGGAGAAGAGTAACCAAACCCAAGCATACATATATCAGATGGAGGTATAGATGTTTGGCTGAGTAGAGAAAAATTGTAACGTGGAACTCGACATGTATGAAAATGAGAAAGTACATGCCAACTGTAGAAAAATGGGAAGGAAAAAGGAAGTGACCAAAATACTAATGCACTAGGAAGTGTAACAACTACTCTGGGGTGAAGGAGAAGCCCTACCCCTGTCACAAATACTCACGACGATGGAAGTAGGGGTCTAGAGACTACTTGCAGATTGGAGGGCATCGATGTTCGATGGAGGATGATGATCGGTAGGGTGCCCTAGGTTAAAGGTGACCACTTCAAAATAACGAAGGATGTAGAAGAACTTATATATATATATATATCTATATATATATATATATATATATATATATATATATATATAGACACACACACACACAAAGACATACATACATATAGCCTATGCATGCCGAAAGAAGAACCTTGCTTGGTGGTGAGATAACTACGATGATTGTAAGGAATTAGGGAGATTGCATATGCTAGGAATGAAAATGGGAAAGAGAATAGAGAGAAAATATGGAGATAGTTGAGGAAAAACTAGGATGAAGGATGAGTCAACGAGAAAAAATCCCTTAGAAATCAAATATGGTGCAATCGTTTCCCAGATGGGAGCGAGGTGGGTGGCAATCCTAGAGCCACACGATTTCAAATCAATGGATGGGAAGTGAACCGAGAAAACCCTGTGTGAAAAGCATATCCAGGGAAACTTTAGGAAAGCAAAGATGTTGACTTAATTAAATAGGATATTAAATATATAGATCATGTTTTTATTTCTTATTTTATTTGGGACCTAGATAGATTAAAACATCTAGAATCCAAATATATCTTAGTTTCTAAGTTTGAAGATATCCTATATTTTATTGAATATTTTAATATTTACCATTTATTTTATTCCCTTAATGAATTTGAGGCACCTAGGAATACTCAAAAGATGTGAAACTTGTCCTACAAGTAAATCTAATCATGATGAATATGATTTTATAACTAATTTATTTTTTGTAGTTGATTAACATATTATTTATTATTTTTGGGCTGTCATATACATTCTCTCTCCTAAATACACTAGAATATATAAGATTGTCCAATTAATGTGAAAATTCATAGATAATCTAATTTGGTATGTAGATTTCGAATTTGGGGTTTATTTCCATCTTTAAAGAAATTTAGAAATTTACTTAACACTTTTGGCTCTTATTTGAATTTTCTTTTCCAAATAGAATTAAGATAATTATTATGCGAAAATAATGTGAAACTTGGCACCCAAGGCAATTGGGACCTAACGAACACAATTTTCACATTCGATTTGAATTTTGAGATTTATTTTTATGAGTTTGTATAGCATTAGGATTTTTGGCTTATTAGCATTATATTTATTAAAATTAAATTTGTTTTAACAGAACTTACTTATTTCAGTCCAATTACCTTCAATTCATTTCAAAAGGTTTTCGTTAAGTTATTATGTATGGAATTCCATTTTTCTCATTAATTATATTTAATTCATTAATTCCACTTTAATTAGATGATTGTACATGAAAATTCCCAATACATGTTTTAAGTGCATTATACCTCTTATTTAATCATTATATGAATGTTAGTTAGAAAAGAAAATGTAAACATATTTCATGAATTTATTTACATGTGGACACATAATTAAGCTATTATGTGAATGTGTTTTGATTTTTTTCCTTGTTTGGTAAAGTCTAAAGAAGCAAAATCACTAGCATTCTAATCATGAAATTGGGTAGGATTCTAGGTTTTGGTTCGTTACAATTATTCATCATCAAATGAACTTCCCATCTTGTTTCATTCACTAGGTCAATGAAATTTTTCATACAACAAGCTATTTGATTCTTATAGATCGATTTCCTTTGGATTATTTCCTCCCATATAGAGGTATAAGGTAGGGTAATCTTGTTGCCCCTTACAATTTCTATATTTTCATTGAAGGATCCTCCACTATGTTGAATGAAGCATATGATAATGGAGATAATATCCCCTTAAAGGACTCAAGAAACACTATCATTTCTCATATTATGTTTTTAGATGACATGGTTTCCATTTCAAAAAATGATCATTGATCTATGAATACTTTAGGTAACTTCTTCTTGAAATTTGGTGATAGATCAGGGATGAACATCAATACAACAAAGACTCACACTTTTGTTGTAGAGATACATTTGTTTCTCATATTTATAATTCCTTAAATATTTAGATTGGTACTCTTCCCATGAGTATGTAGCGCTACCACTTTTCAACATAGGGCTCTCTAAGGGCATGCCTTCATGAATTATTGATAAGAACAAGTGAAGATTTGAACGATGGAAATCAATTTAACTTTCCTCTAGGGAGCGATTAGGTTTTGAAATAAAACCTTGTATTACTTTCGTCTGTACAAGACATCTTCATTTCCAATTCCTTGTAGTGTTGTTGATGAAATATACCAACTATGTTAAAATTTCTTTTGGGTGGTTGAAATTTCAAGGAAAATTTTCATAGTATTCCTTGGAGAAGATCTAGAAACCTAAATAAGATGAAGACTCATGTATAGGATGCCCAAGAAATATCATCAAAGCTTGTACAGCTGATAGCATATAAATATAGATAAAAAAGGATAGCTTATGAGTAAAATGAGTACATGAAACATATCTCAAAGGGAATATATAAGGAGAGTTAATCTAAAAAAACTGGCTTCCTAGAACTAGAAATATATTATCAATTTCACAAAGTTAGTTTTACCTTTAATTTGGTATATCCCTGGATATGGAAGTCATATCATTCTGTAGAGGAATCCATGGATTTCTGAAAATAGGTTTTGGATGACATTTTATCTACTAAAGGCCTTTCTAATTTGGGTAAATGCCAATTTTGTTTTGTCAATTTCCTAACTCACTAATGATGGCCGTTAGACTAGTACCTCTTCAAAAAATCATATTATGGAAGTGGTTAGGCCTTATCCTGAATTTCAAGTTTAATATATATTTAATGAGATTGAAGAAACCAAATTAAGATATTTCTAGAGTGGCATTTGATTAGGAGATAAAAAAGCAATATTGTATAGAAGGGTTCGGAAATCAGAAGCTCCTTAATGTCCGTGCACTATTTGGAGTTCCTTGTTTCCTCATTATGACCATCTGTGGATCTTAGGCCTGAGTTTTCCTTCAACATGTTTGATTTATTAGAGTAACATTGAGACATTATTCCATTTTTTTGTGAATGCAATTTTTCTCATTCATTGTGAAAAGATGCATTTGTTGAGATGTACATTCCTCATATTCTTCAATCCTTTGATGTCTTGATAAGATTTCGTGAGCAAAAAGGGTAGGTCAGATCCATTTTGATCTTGAGTGATATTTGGATAGAGAGGATTCTCATAATATTTTAAGAAAGCACTAGAAGTACATATACCTTATAGAAACTTATTAATATAGTTGGTGATAGTTTACTAGACTAACTTTTATAGTTAGCTTTTTCTTTCTTCTTTCTCATTGTCTTTGATTACTTGTTTCTTTTCTTTGACTTTGCCCATCATTTTTGTGTAGTTCCTTTCTTAGAATATGAAAGGATCAACATGTCTGGGAGGATACAAAAGTAGCATGTTTTGTATTGTTCTCTATTCCACCTTCACCCTTTTCCATGATATCAACCCTATTAAGGAAATTTGTAAAGGATTTCAAGTTTCTTAAGATTAACTGAAGCTAAAATCAATGATATAGTTGATTGAGGCTAGAAAATCATGTAAGAAGCTAGAGGTTTCTTCTCTTCATGTCTCCTTTATTCTCTCCTCTGATCTCAAGGATGCCTCCTCAAAAGTAGATCAAAGAATTCATGAAATTCTTCTCCTCTTACCTAATATTCTTCTACAAGCAAGTAGAAGGTGTAATTGTGGAATCTACCCCTAGTTGGTGGATTAAAAAAATCCTAAAGGGAGGGATCATGAAATCCTTAAATATATCAATTCATAGGTGAGTAAATGATTACATCTAATAACGATTGAGTACATATTTACCTTCTTTTAGCTTAGTTCATAATAATTGATAATTTAAAATATTTGTGTGATCAAATAAAAATATTAAGAAATCAAATAAAATAATATTCATAATAAAATATAGTTTCTCCTTACATCAAAACAGAAGACAAGCGGGCAACAAGCTGCGCTGCTAGTCCTTTCTGGATGGAAGTGAATATTTGAAGATATGTTGAATCACTACTTACATGTTCATTAAGTTAATGACATATTAGATGTTGAATTTTCCTTAGTTAATGGAAATAATAGGAAACATAATAAATTTGCAATGTTGGTGGAAACTATGAATGAATGTTAGACGGAAAATTGTTTAATTAATCATATTACATGAAGAATGAATTGAAATGATAACTACATATTCATTTACATGGTTGTAACCAACTTTCCTTGCAACCTTTATTCGTTTATAATACTTTGATGTAGTTCAAAAAATGCTTTTTTAAGTTGAGTACGACACATAAGTTGTTAAGAGAAAATTGAATTCAACCTAGATAGAAGCGTTGAACACTATGAACCTTCCCATACGTTTGTGTTGGGAAGGAACAATGGGACATTCATGTAGTGGATTATAATACTTGATAAGAATACCTCGAAGTAAATGAGATACTGAAGACTAATCTATAAGGGAGTTAGGGGAACCCACAAATGTGAGAATGAGTCACAAGTTTCCTTAATGTGATAAGGTGGGAAGGATTAGGGATATTCATTAGAGTGGGATAGAGTCCCCACATTCTAAAATGTAACATAAGTATGATGTGACATCAAATACAAGAAATGAGATATGAGGATTGACCCAACATTGCACTAATGTGTAGGAATTATAAGGTAGATATACTATATGTCCTATCTATCCCAATGGTGTACCTGGTATGAGTTAGTTCTCTTAGGGTATTCATTTAAACCCTAACATATGGAGTCTGAGTTGCATAAATGAAGTAATTGTCGAGACTTCTACCTGGTTATATAGAGACACATAGTTTTTGGAATAATAAGCAAAAAAATGTATGACTATAGTTATAGTTGATGATTGCTATTTATAGTCCCACTTATTTCATTTTGCATCTTAATAAGAAGAAGTGTCTAGAGTTGAGTAGTGTCCCATGTATCGTTAATATATAAATCTACTTTCCCTGTCTAAATATACCAAATGTGAAATTGTATTTATTGTTATTATGTATCTTCTCACTTAAAAATGTATAGTAAACCCCTAGAAAAGGTCTCAAGGCTGAGTTTTTTGCTACACTATGTAACCACAAACTAAATCATGACATCACAGTGAGGTGAAAGTAGTGTTCTATTGTTAGTTTGTGTGATTATATGTTCATGTAGTGAGTCTTTAGGACATCTATGGGTAGCTTTGATGGAGGCTGTATATGAAAGTTGATGTAATTTTATGTATTCTACTTTGAAACCATGTCAATCATTATTGGATGGGAATGAATTGAACAATGATTGTGAATTTATATATGATTAAGATACATAGATACTTGTAAAGAGGCGAGATCACCTCCTTACTAAAATTAAAGGAAATACAAAAATTCATTTTTTTTCCAAAAATAATAGACATTGTGAGATGCATGTATAATAATCCAAGTAAATAAGCATGATTCAGATACATGTAAGATGTCAATAGCAATGGAAAGGAAAGTAAGTTATTACATTGATTTTTGAACTCAGTTCAAAACATGAGTTTCTTAAAATAGGAAAAACTGAAAAGGAACTATTGGGATCTAGCAATAAGCAACCTAGTCATCCTTGACAGCAACACTGATATCTACTCCTGAACTTGATCTCCTTGGCCTTATTCAACACCTTGATCAAACCTTGGGTGGTTGGGAAAGCACCCAATAAAAGACAGAAGCAAGGTATGTGTCAAAATATTGAACAAGTGAAAAAGATAAGAAATAACAAGGTAATTAAGGCTAAGATTTCATCATAAGATGAAGATGGTCAAAAGTATGAGGCATAATCAAGTAGATGCTTGCCATAACAAGAAAAATAATAAAAGGTTTACATGCATGATTATTATTGACTACCTTAACTAAGTAGGGTTGAGGCACCTAAATAGGTGAGGGAGAGTAACACATTCCAGTCACCTATCGAATATTTTATATTGGAGAGAGTGACACAGTCCCCTGGGTGAATTTACACATGCCCTATCTATGGGTGGTTGTACAAAAGTACCACTACACTAGTTAAATAGTCTGACAAAACCAACATGCTAAATAATTATGGCAAGTATAAGCATCAAATAATAGAAACATGGAAGTGGGGTACAAGACCCAAGAAATAAATATCAAAACTGATTTTTGAAGCAAATATAGCAAAAGAATTATCAAAAGAGAGATTAAGTTTTAATAAGTGCCTCATTAGGGAAATTAGGTTAGGGTTGCAAATATTCCCAACTAAGGTGTAAGGATGCACATACCTCTCTTAATGAATTCAATTACTCACTTTCACCACTTTGATTAAGTCTAAGGTCCACTTTTCCTATTTTCAATGTATAATCATGTATATGGTTTTCATATGCATTAATGTACAGAAACCCTAACTTTTGAATTTTTTGAACAAAACCCTAATTTATACTCTGAAATCATCATCATTGATCTTATTAGGTTCTCCCAAATAAGAACATATAATTTTTTCAATTTTGGAGTTATGATGATTAAAGTGTATTTTTAGTGATTTTTATGTATTAAAATCATTTTTAGAAACCACCTTTAGACAAAACTCAAAACCAAGCTTGAAAGCATTTTTTATTACAAATCTTACATTTCTATGATTCCAAAACATATTTACTTTTAATTTTTGGACAAAGGAATAAAAAGATATGATTTTTCCAATATGGACCAATCAACAATTAGGAAAATACATTTAAGCAATGAAATTCATGAGAAAAGGAGAAGAGAGAGGACCGACCCACTGACTTGGCCCAATCAGAGCTGACACGGCTTTGACTCGCTCAAAGCAAAGAAGATGATGGCAAAAAGACTATATTACCCCTAAGAGAAAAATAAAGGAAAACAAAAAGCAAGAAGGGTAAGAGAGGGAAAAGAACATGGGGTTCATCCCCTTCATCGGGCCATGCCATGGCCAGTGAGAAGAAACTTGAGGAGATTGGGAAAATTTGTGACTAGCGAAAATTTGTGAAAGCAACATCACCAAAAGAAGGAAGGAGTAGCACGAACTTGCTGAATCAGTTAATTTGAACCAAGGCGTCGAGGAGAGGAAGAAACACCCGCCGCAAAGACTGAATCAAGACTCGAGCACCGACAAGTTGAAGCACAATCTCATGAGCAATTGGAGGGAGAGAGTAGTTGCAAGGGGCTAGGGAAGCCTCGGGTATATGTATTATTAGGTGAGGTTGAGTTAAAGCGAGAAGGATTGTGACCAAGCTTGCTTGGAGAGCAAGGTTTGTGGGCTTTTCAGAATACATGATGAAATCATGAAAATAGGGGATCAAAAAATTCTATTTCTTATTTAGAATCTGTTGGAGGAAATTTCGTGTGATTTGGTTGAGAATCGAGCGAGAAATTGCCAAAACAAAACCATCCTTTTTCGGTGCCTTTTGCCAAAACTGTGAGACCCTGAAGATGACTCGTGAGTCATTGGATCATAGATCCAACGGTCATGATTGTGCTTGTCAAAGAAATTTAAAAGTCAACCGTGCGACACATTAAATCAATCCTAACCAAATTAGAATATAGTGTGTATACAGTAATTTCTCTTTCTCTCTCTCCTCATTTGAGGGGGCAAACATGCTCCAAATTAGTTGAAAATTGACATCTACCCTATTTTTGATATGTCGAATCTGAATATGCAATTAGATTTGCCTTTTGAGAACTTTTATTTTGTCAAAAAAACCAAATCTTATTTTCTCTTTCTTCCATCATTAATGGTAATGAGATTCTCCAAATTTGATGAAACTTCACCCACAAGTCACATTAAGTGCCTTGGATCCGAATTTGCCATAAATTTTACATGTTGAATTTGTTTGTACATTTATTTAATATTTTGAAGGTTCTACACACTTTCTCTCTCCTGAATTCACATTTTAATCAAATATTCTCCAAATTGAGTAAAAATTCACCCAAAGGAATATTTTAATGTGTAGATCACGAATTTGGAATCAATTGCTACTTTTGGAGACATTAATGATCTTATTTTATATTTTTGAGATATCTACTATTTTC
Organism: Alisma plantago-aquatica; assembly: GCA_963693085.1. Taxonomy (NCBI): domain Eukaryota; kingdom Viridiplantae; phylum Streptophyta; class Magnoliopsida; order Alismatales; family Alismataceae; genus Alisma; species Alisma plantago-aquatica. Next base: position 610,935,561 of record OY856414.1, read on the forward strand.
CCCTTCAATTAATGCAATTTAAGTACTAATTTTCCTAAAGTTGTGCTTATCACTCAAGAAAACTTGTACTCATGTATTCATAGGCGTAACCACATTACTCAATGGTGAGCCATACATATTATGTAGTTATACTTCCTGTAATATTCAATCAAGACAATCAACAAATCTAAGCAAATCAAGCATACAACATTTCATCTGCATGTATCTAAATTCTAAAGTGTCACCATCACGTTATTCAAATTAAACGCTACTCAGATACTAATCTAGGGTTTATGGTTTGAATGAGGAATAAGGGTATAAACCCTATTTCCATGTCATTTTAACCATTAGGTAAAACCCGTGTGATCTTATCTGTCGAATCCTTTCATTATGATTACTTGGATTAGTCTGAGTTCATCAAAGTTGTCATCTTTAACTTCAAAACCCTAATTCTTCATATTTGTATCAAAACCTTTAATCATGATGATAGTTATTTACAAGGACTTGGATTCTCATCAAATTAAACACATTAGGCTATTATGAACATTTAAATCAGATCATAAGAGTTAAGGTTACCACAAATTGTATCATTGATTTCTTAACCTAGATTATACATGTTGATGATCATTATCATAGAAACTCTAATTCCACATCATCTTCATAATTCTTATATTATCATTATAGTCAACCATATCCTTTTATAACATAAGAGAAAGATATTTGATGTATTCAACACTCATAATTACCAATTCTAGGGTTTCCATATATTAATCACCACTTAAATGAGTATTATCCCTGCTTTTAGAATTGCAATTAGAATTAGGTCTCTAATATATTTTATTTGTGTTTTTCTAATTTTTTGATCAAGTTTATATATAATTTGTCTAATTCTGAGTTACCTACAATTAGTTATGATTTTTGCAAAATCAATATTATTGGGACAATCCACGCTGACACATCAACAGACTAATATATACTCTGGGTGGCTTCCTTAGTCAGTGGCTAAAGACCACAATAGCCGCCCCTTTACATGTATAGGTCAGGGCATCCCAATCATTTCATCCTAACTTTTGCCTAACCTTGCGATGGCAGAAAGGTTCAGCTCCGGCGGGGAAACCATTGACTCGCCTCGCCTTTCTTGCCCACCAAGGTCTGGGCAAAAGTTCTTGTGCCCCTGCCTTCTCTCCTCATACTTGGTAGGTCTGCTGCTAAAGGTTGCAGCAGCCAAGGTCGTTAGAAATAGGTGTTATACCAGGTAGGTTTACCCTAGTTGCAGAACCAAAAAGGATGATGCAAAACCTTACCTATGGGTGTTGCCATTGGTAGTTGGTGTTGAAGAGCTCTCTAGAGGTATAAGAACACCGTGGCATGACTAGGGGTCACATACTACAACCAACATGTGCCTTTCAACGACATACAAGAGGTCAGGAGGAAAATAAGCACTCGTCGAAGAGATAACTACCCAATGGTGATCGCTGCCCTTGAGTCCTTGGTCTGGGGAGCATGTGCAATCCTCATTGAGAAGTCTAGTGTAAGTTGGACATCGATATTTCCCATGAGAGAGGGTTGAGTGAGACAAGCATAGGTTGAATCCTATATTTTTAACTAGTTACTTTCTTCCCTTTCTCTTCTCATCCCTCTCCTTCCTTTCTCCATGTATTTTAAGGAAGTCCCAAACAGTTAGGTATCATTTGGTGTAAAGATAATTACCATCACTTCCTTTCTGTTATATAAAGATATCCTTTTTACTTAACAATTCAATCGCAACTAGGAAGGATTATATTCCTTCTCCTAGTCTTTTTTCTCTCATGGTTAATACAAAGAACACATGGATAAGTATATACATATTTTTCAAATGGAAGACTTTCAATATCTTTTCAGTATAAATTACACATGTCCACAATTGATTTCCAATTTTATTTAGTTGGCATGCAATGGACACCAAGGAAAGCATTCTAATGTGTGATACTTATTGGGTAATGAATTCTAGATTATTCTTCTTGTATCCCTCTTTGATATATTCTTCCAATTCAATTATCCCCACTTCAAGGAAACTCATAATGCCTTTTCCTTCTATATTTAGTAAGTTGGGATTTATTGGGATGTCTTTTAAATATCTCATTAAAGCAATTACCATTACTTCATGAAATCTCTTTCCCCTAGTTTTTAGAATTCTCTCCTTTTCATTATTATTTTCAAGTACACAAAGGTTAAATCGACTTAATGTTTATTTGGTGCTTCAAACATTGTGTTGCCACTCTAGGCTAGATGATTATTCAAAGGTGAAATCGAGTTAATGTTTATTTGGTGCTTCAAACATTGTGTTTCCACTCTAGGCTAGATGATTATTCTTTTAATCATCTAAAACACCATGTATTTTATTTCCCTTTGGAAACTTGACAATTACTTCATTCATCATATCAAAAGCCATTTATGTTTATTCATATATGAATTCCTTCTATTTATTTAAATTTTTCCACAAGCACCCAAGCAACAAATGTGATTAACATTATTATCCCACCAATAATATCTTTGGAGAAAATTATTTATCAAGCCATGACTTTATATTTATGTAATTTAATATTACCAAAATTATGGATATAACATTAACCCCTCCTTGAAAGGAATCTTGTCCCCAAAATTTACACCTGAGTAAGGTTAAGGTGAAAGATAACTCATCTTAGTTTCAAACCTCAGGATTAGAAACCCTACTTAGATATCTTTAATATCTTTTATTGATATGTAAAATCCACACATTATGACTAATATTTGTACTTGAATTCAATTCAAGGTGTATCCACATATTTATTATTTACATGATACCATCTTTTGGTGATAACATTTCGATTTATGATTTCAATTTCACTTGGTGATTATCCTATCACCTAGGTTTCCAACTTATTATTCATTTATTTCCACATAAGGGTTAGGTACCACCTCAAACCCTAGATCATGACATTAACCTCACAACTTAAGATATTCATTCTCATGTCACAACTTTAAGCATAATATGTGTCTCAATATCTTTCACTCATAATAAAATGAAATAAGGTTTGGCTGCAGTCAAAATACAAAGTTCATCCCATTCTAAGAGCAAAGATGGTATCATTTACACACTATATCAAAATTTTACATTTTGGTTGAATCATTCTCAATATGACTCTAAAACATCCATCCTTTTCAATTCCCTAAAATTCTCATATTTCATGAAATCGGGTGCCTTTCTCACTCTTTAATTTTGTGCACAATTCCTCTTAAAATTTCATTATTACATGACTTCTTTTATCTTTTATATTTACACCTCATGCATCATGAGCCTTATCCACTTCGTTGAGGCCTTTAGGGGTACAAGTAATTTTGGAACAATCTCATTCTTATGCATCTAGGCAATGCCTCTCACATTCACCCATTGGGCCTCATGAACATCATGAAGGTGGCCAATCTGATGAGACATGGGCATCAAAAAAACATAGTTATTACCACCCGACCGGATGGTCTTGTGCGTTTAGGTCACAATCAACTCCTAATCCTATCGGTCCCATGTACCTTTAATACTCCATACTTGACCTTAGAATTGACTTAGGACTCTACTCTTCCTAGGGGTTTATCAAGAACACATTATTTTCATTTGTAATACTCTAAACTAGATTTCCTCCATCTCTTATGATGCTCATTATTCATTTTATGTCCCCTCATTGGGCTCATGGTGACTTTCATTCTGAACATGGTCTCATACTATCAGCCACTTCCATAGTGACTTTTCCTCATGTTCATCAGAGATGGAATACTTAGGTTCAAAGAATCATACTCAATATATGCACTTTCATGTTTTATGTCCTCAGTTCTTTACACTTTAGGTGACATTTAAGGTTATCTCAACTTTTAAATTGATTTATAATCTCACTCTTCCAGGGAAGGTCCTAACCTGGGGTGCCTTCTTGGCTCATAAGAGGAAGTTAGGCTCTCTAGCCACAACCTGATCCCAAGGTCTAAGGTTTTTCCTCCCTTGTAGGTTCTTTTTTCCACTCTTGGGTTACCCACCCCAGGTCGGGACATCAACCCTAAAAGTTGAATTTTCATATTTTATGTAACCATAATATGTTGAACCTACATTTTATATTATATCTTCTCAACTTTTACTTGCTCAACCTCTATGATATACCCTCTCACTGGGAGGTATTCACACTCACTCACTGGGAGTATTTCAATGATCTACCCACTCTCTGGGGGTGATCTCCATCCATACCCACTCACTAGGGGTGTTCACAACATTATGCTTACTCATTGGGAGTATTTCAATGGCATACCTACTCGCTGGGGGTAGCATACACATTCTATGGAGGTAATTTTAGTCACATACTCACTCATTGGGGGGTAGTTTCAATCGCATACCCACTCGTTGGGGGTATATTCAATAACATACCCACTCATTGGGGGTACTCTGAATATCTTACCCACTCTTGTGGGATACTCTTCATTCCTCCATTCTTCCAGAGATAGCATTAGGGTGATGAACAAGTTATATTCATAGTTTCATTTTCATGTATAACCAGTGGTCACTTATGTCCTTCATGTATATTCAAATCTTTTCACATGTATCATGCATAAATTTCTCCAAATTCATGGATGGAAGTCTAGATCTCATAGAATTATTTACATTTTTCTTGATTCTCAATATTCTTACCCTAATTAGGGTTCATATGGGAATGGTTTCCATTTTACCCATTCTACTCCCATTTCCTAGGATTAGAGTTTAGTGTTTAGATTAGAGACTACACCCTTCCTCTTAGGCTTATATGTCCCTTAAACCACTAGGGTTTTCCTAAACAGCCCTAGCCCTATCTAGGGTTACCCTTGTAGGGGAAAAAACCTATGATTTTTTTAATCTTTATGTACATTATTATTTCCACATTATATGTACATTATTATTACCACATTACATGCATATTAACTAGTGGAAAATGCCTTAATCCTACTTATTCTCAAAACCCTAACTTTAGATGAGGAGGGAAGTTCCTTTTAGGGTTTTATTAAGTAAGAGGATGAGAAGTGGATGATTCAATATGAGAAGAAAAACTGAAGGTATTTTACTTCGAGAAAAATCATCCGTCTTTGGCCAAGCAGGATGCACGGGCCCGGGAGTCCTCCTAAACTGACTAGCTATGCGGAGGAAAGTTTTGCCAGCCCCTGAGTCAGGGTCCCTTCTAGACACCATCATCTTAAGAAAAATGCCCTAATAATTCTCTGATATTTCTACATATTTCTTTGAGGTTATAAACTATTAAATATTATTTAAAAAATTTGGGGCTTTGATACTAAATGTAACAACCTCACTTTTTGGCAACCATAAATTAAGGAAGGCCTTAAAGTTCAGAGCCATTACCTAAAATTTCCCAAGGATCCAAATTTAGCAAATAATACATAAAAATAAATAATATCCATTAATTCAAATATATTCTTTACAAGATGTTCGTTTAGAACTTAAATTACTTTCCGTCATCAAAATTGTACATATGAGAAGAAGTATCCATCTGATCATCCTTACAAATTAACCTTAGTGTCTTCAAGTGATTTCATCTGTCCATCATATCTTGATTTATCTTATCTAGCATGTACCTAAAATGACATGAAACCAAAAGCAGAACATATCGAAGTATATTGTGTATGTGGAGTGCATGCAAAAGTGTGCAAATAAACTAACAACATATATTCAATCAATTACTTGCAAATAAGAATTGGCATTTTGTTCACATCATCTTTATGTGATAACCATAGTGGCATTATAATCAAATAGAATGTAAGTAAACATCTAAAAGTTTAGTTGTTCAATCCTAAAGAAAATCCTCTAAAAGCATAAAAACTAATGTAGGTAGTCATAGGCATAAACACGTACCTCAATGGTGAGCCATGCATATTATGCAGTTATACTTCATGTATATTCAATCACGACAATCAACATATCCAAGAAAATCAAGCATTCATCATTTAATCTGCATGTATGTAAATCCTAAAGTGTAACCATCACATTAACAGATTAAACCCTATTAGGATCCTAATCTAGGGTTTAGGATTTGAATGAGGAATAAGGGTATAAACCCTATTTCCGTCACATGTTAACCATTACGTGAAACCCTGATGGTCCTATCTATCAAATCCTTTCATTATGATTCTTAGATTAGTATGAGTTCATTAAAGGTATCATCTTTAACATCAAAACCCTAATTCTTCATATTTGGATTAGAACCTCAAATCATGGTTATAGTTATTTTAAACATGTCAATGACTTTGATTCTCATCAATTCAAATACATAGTCTATTAGGAACATTTAAATAAGATCATGGGCATTAAGGTTACCACAAATTGTATTATTGATTTCTTAACCATAATTATACATGTTGATGACCATTATCTTAGAAACCCTAATTACACATCATCTTCATTGTTACCATTATCCCCTTAGATTATCATTATAGTCAACCATATCCTGTTATAACATAAGAGAAAGATATTTGATGTATTCAACACTCATATTTACCAATTCTAGGGTTTCCATATGTTAATCATCACTTAAACGAGTATTAGCCCTACTTTTACAATTTAAATTAGAATTATGTCTCTAGTATATGTTATTTACATTCCTATCATTTGTTTGATCAAGTTTTGTATATAACTTGTCTAATTCTGAGTTACCTACAATTAGTTATGATTTTTGCAAAATCAATATTATTGGGCCAATCCCATGCTGACATGTCATCAGACTAATATATACTCTGGGTAGCTTCTTTAGTCAGTGTCTAAAGACCAAAATACCCCACCCCTTAACGTGTATATGTCAGGGCATCATGGTCATATCATCATATGTTATATCTAACCTTGCGATGGCAGCAAGGTTCAGCCCCGATGGGGCAACCATTGACTCACCTCACTCTTCTTTCCCACTAAGGTCTGGGCAAAGATCCCTGTGCCCCTACATTCTCTCCTCAGACCCAGAAGGTCTACATCTAATGGTTGTGGTGTCCAAGGTCGTGATAACTAGGTGATATACCAGATAGGTTTACCCCAGTTGCAGAATAAAAAATGACAATCCATAACCTAACCTAAGGGTGTTGTCGCCAGTAGTCCGTGTTGAAGAGCTCTCAAGAGGTAGAAGAACATCGTAGCATGGCTAGGGGTCACATATAGCAACCGACATGTTCCTTTCCATGGCATATAGGAGATCAGGAGGGATATTGGCAGTCGTCAGAGTGATTATTACTCAAGGGTGACCACCGCCCTTGTGTCCTTACTCTAGGGAGCATGTGGGATCCTCATGGAGAAGTCTGGCGTAATTTGGTCATATAGAAGTCCAGTGAGAGAGAGTTTAATGAAACAACCATATGATGAATCCTATATTTATAACTAGGTACTTTCTTGCCCTATTCTTCTCGTCCCTCTCCTTCCTTTCTCCATATATTTTAAGGAAGTCGCAAACGGTTAGGTATCATTTGATGTAAAGATACTTACCATTACTTACTTTCTTTAATGTAAAGTTATCCTTAATACTTAACAATTAAATTCCAACTAGGAAAGATTGCATTCCTTCTCCTAGTCTTTTCTCTCTCATGGTTAATACAAAGCACACATGGATAAGTACATACATAGTTGTCAAAAGGAATACATTTAATATCTTTCCATTACAGATTACACATGTCCACGTTTGAGTTCCAATTTTATTTAGTTGGCACACCATATCCACTAAGGAAAGCATGCTAATGTATGGTATTTATTGGGTAATGAATTCTAGATTATTCATCTTATATCCCTCTTTGATATATTCTTCCCATTGAATTATCCCCACTTCAAGGAATCTCATAATGCATTTCCCAATCTATATTTAGTAAGTTGGGTTTTATTTGTATGTCTTTTATATACCAAACTTATTCTTTTAAATATCTCATTAAAGCAATTACCATTACTTTGCAAAACCTCCTTTTCCCCCATTTCTAGAATTATCTCTTTTTCATTATTATTTTCAAGTATATACATGTTAAATCAAGTTAATGTTTATTTGGTGCCTCAAACATTGTGTTGCAACTCTTAGCTAGATAATTATTCTTTTAATTATCTAAAACACCATGTATTTTATTTACCTTTGGAAACTTGGCAATTATTTCATTTATCATATCAAAAGCCATTATTATTTACTCATATATGAATTCCTTTTATTTATTTAACTTGTGCCTCAAGCACCTATGCAATAAAGGTGATTAACATTATTATTCCACCAATAACATTTTTTGAGTTTTTTTTATCAAATCATGAATTATATATATATAGATATATATAATACAATTTTACCAAAATTTAGGATATAACAAGCATATTTTCAAGATATTCCATGTTCCTAAAGAAAAGGAAGTAGAGCATGCCATTTTTTTAAGGAAGTGCTAATCACTTGTAGGGAATGTTGGAGAATTAGGGGACATAATTACATGGTAAGAGACCAAGACGAAGTTCAACTTGTGGTACTATCTTGACAGTTATGTGCTAAAAAAAGGGTGATAGTTTGAGATATTGAAGCTGTGGACAATGTTAATTGTTGAACATGAGTTCCCATTGAGGGATCTCATGATATATTGTCTACATCTTTGTGTGATAGATATACTAGACTATTTGTAGAAGGTTTGAATCTTAAGATACATGAAAATTTGGCTATGATTAAATGTCGCACGAACTTCCACACATTTATAGTTGCTACAAGGAAAGTGGAAAGGACCAATCTGGATTGGAAGGGTGTCAAATATATGAAACAACAAGGATGCAAGTTGTATAAACCAAGTCCTTGTATTATAAAAAGGATAGTTAAACCTCCACCCTATCAAGTGAGAAGAGTTCCTTTCCATTCAATTCACCATTCTTAACACAATAGTTAAGGGTCAAGGGAATAAGAATAGAGGTAGAAGAATAGGGTGCCAACCCTCTAGTGCTAGTTCATTAATAGGGACGAGTCCTAGAAGAAAGAAACACCTCATTCTTCCTTAAAACTCCATAGTACAAAAGTTAGGGGAATTATCATCAAGATTGTGTTGTGGTCCTAGTTCTTTGACATGTTACATTTTTGGAAACTGGGAGAGTTCTCTAGAGATTTTTTTTCTTTGAAGAGTACAACCATAGTCTCAAGGAAAAAGTATGAGAGCAGAGTAGCATAGAAGAAATAGTCATGTAAATATAGTGATAAAAGGACAATGTCACATAAAGTCTCAAATACACAATGATTCACATCACATAATGGTGGCAGAGGCCTACAGAAAACATTTATGAGAGGGAGAGTTTATCCCACCAATTGAATAAAAAGGGGCCATGTCACCTCAAATAGTGACATGCCTGATGCACTTAATTAAAAATGCAACTAATCGTGTTAATTATTCTATAAGCTTGGGACTAAACACTCATTTATGATAACGGTACCCCTATAACATGAGTTTATTCCATTAATTATAATATTGGAACCCATGATCCTAGGAGAGTCGTTCCCTATATGTGGGATGTTAGATGGGAATCATAGTATTTAGTAGATTGAATTCCTATTAAAATACAAATATTTGACGTAATCCTTCGCATGGACTACTTGGACAAGTAAAAAGTAAGATTGTGTTGGTTCACTTATGAGGCTGAAATTACAATGGTGATAAGAGATGAATCCTAGGAGACTAGAACGTGCTACTCACATGTATGATAACTATGACTACATATGTGATAATTTTATGGGAGGGATGCCAAGGATTCCTGGAACATGTAATTAGCAATTAAATATATAATTTTATCAAATTTGGGGTACCGATTGTTGAAAGTTCATTGATGTCTTTTTTTTGAATTGCCAATTATACCAATGAGGGCTAACAAACTATAGGTTAGCCTTATACATGATATAAATCTACCTTTGTACTGATATCACTGGTCAATCTTAGGGAGATTATGAAGAATGTACACAAATTGCTAGATAATGACTTTAATAAGGTCACTATAAAAAACTGGTACCTTTTACCTATGTACATGACCCATTTTATTAAATAAGGGCAGCCCATGTCTTTCAAATAAATGATTTATGGTCACGTTGAAGCCCCATTTTTGCTAACTCTGTAAAAGTTCATAAGCAATAAAAATTCTCTGGATAATGATGGAATCTGTTCCACATTCCACCCCATTTCTATATTTATCATTTTCTACATTTTACACCTATGGAATCCATCCATTTTCACCCACTTTAACCTAGTTTGGGGCCTTTTGTAAAGGAACCTTCTTTTCATATCCAAAAGTACAATATATTTTTCCATTTTACTTTGAATAAGCCATTTTTCATAAATTATCCACTTGAATTATATAGAATAAAATATCCTTTAAAAAAATCAATTTCCTTTTTCTGAGGGATAGTGTAAATTATATCTCTCTCATTATCCTTTAAGAAAATATACTATTTTAGTGATATTTATCTGGAACGTTCACGAAACAACTAGAAAATCAAACATTATACCCACCCCGTGTCAACCAGGCAGATTCCAGCCATACGCTGAGTGACACATGGTAGGTTGATATCATCCAACAACCATGTCAACTAGTGGATCAACACAAACCTCCACCTTTCTGGAAAGTTTTGCCCAAAACCCTAAACCCTAATCACATACTATAAATACCAACATACACCCATCGTATTTGGGCCCCTATTGAATCTCTTGAAAATAAAGGATTCATCTACCTCCTTTTTTATTTTTCACGTTGCTCAGGATTAGAGGATCCTCCCTCTAAAAACTCATGCTTTGTTAGCACATCTATAATGGTAAACTGCTCTAACTAGTATGCCTAATTTCTATATCGTCTAAGTGCTATATCTGATCTTTAACTATTTTATTTGATATATTCTATTATTGCATCTGATCTATTTAAACTTCCATAAATGCCATGTTGTTGTTGTGAATGCCATTACTTATTACATCTGAGGAAATTATATCTCATTTTGTTAGCCAACATCTGCTAATCGCCTCTAATCTTATGCTTGTTCTTGATCACCAATGAGAGATCTCTGCCATGGGAGGTCTTGAGGTGATTAGGACCACAATCCACCTAAAAATTTAGGACTTTTAGGGAAAACTATGGGAAGGTAATGACCATCTCCAACCCTAAAAGCCCACCCACCAAATAATTTTTCTAATATGTTTTACCTTAATTCAACCATCCCAAATTGCTGTATTTTCCTTAATTGGGATGGTGTCTTGATACCATTTTACTGGGCAAGATGGGGATATTAATCCTTCCTTAATCATTAGTAGATTACTGAATCTGATCTCTAGATTTTTTTATTTTCTATTTCTTTCTCTAAAACTGACTTAGATTTACATCAGAGCTTCAACAATTTAGCTTTTTTTCCCTCATTTTTTGTATTTAACATGGTGGCAACTTTTGAAACCCCGATTTATTTTTACGCAATGTTTCACCACTAAAAGGGTATGTTTTCTCTGAATACCTCTATGTCCCTCATCCTTTTTGACAAGGTGCAATAGCTTGGCGACTCTCCTGAGGATAGTCAAGGGAACTCAGTTTTTTTCATATCCCTTTTTATCCTATCATTTTTTGTTTTCTTCTTATTTTCTTTCTATTTTTGTCTGGAATCAAGGTGGTGCATAACTCTAATCCGCGAACTCTAGACTTTTGGATTGAGGTGTTCCGTTGGCCATAATCCTCCTTTCTATCTCTGGTCTGTCTTAGAAGTCCTGATTGCATTTTTTCCTTTAGGGGGTCTTTGCTCCGCTGTTGATTTAGGATTTTAGCCACGCTTCCCATTTAGGGTTTGGTGTTCACTTCTTTCATTTTTTAAAGAAATATACTATAGAAAATGGTGAACAACAAATGTAGAATGTAAATGAAATATGACCTTTCTCAAAACATGCTTCTATTGTTTCTTTATTTGCATATCTCATGCTTTCATAATTCATGGATTTGCTTGTGAAAATGCTAAAACCCAACACATGCACTTCACACACCTACAAAACCACACATCATGGAGTGAGTGTGAAACTCACGTTGAAACCTTAGAAGTGATGTTGGATGTCAGTAAAGTACTAAAACAACATTAAGATGGACATATCTCCTGGAATCCATGATTGATTATGACTGGTAAAGTCACGAGGTGTATTGGGAGTAATTCCATTATATGTTGAACCTAGGTTACCCGTCGATGAGTGCTATCTATCCATAGAGAAGACAATGACCCACCTCTGCTATACAATTAATGCTTGAGAGAGTATGTAAAGATTGATCTAAACTCTTGGGATAAAATGGGAGGGTTGTTTGATTCCTATACCTATGTCCCATCTTTACTGCTAAAAATGTTTGATATGGTTAATCCTTTTCATTTGCAGATTTAAACAATCTTTTTAAATATCAACAATCTCCAAATAAAACAATTTTTAAAGATTAACGACTTTCAAATCAAACAATCTTTTTGGAGATGAACTGTTATATCCTCAATATTGATAAATTTGAATATCAAGCATGTTTCAATAAATAACCTTCCTCAATGGTATTATTGGTGGAATAATAACTTTGATAGCCTTTTGTAGCATGCGTGCTTGTGGAAAAATATAAATAAAAAGAATTTATACATGAATAAATAATGATGACTTTTGATATGATAAATGAAATAGTTGTTAGGTTTCCAAAGGAAAATAAAATACATGGTGTTTTAGATAATTAAAGGAATAATTATCTAGAAGCTTGGCAACACAATGTTTAAGTCATCAAACTTGGATATATTTGTACATGAATTTTTGTATACTTGGAAATAATAATAATAGGAAGAGAATTATAAAATTAGGAGAAACGACATTTACATGGTGTCTGTTTCAAATAAATTCTTAAGGAGCAAGTTCGTATGGGAGAGACATTCCAATAAATCTCAATTACTAAATATACTCTTGAAAAAGTAATGGGGAGTTTCCTTGAAATAAGGATAATTATCTATAAAGAATATATCAAGGAGAGAAGTAGAGGAATAATCTAGAATTCTTATAGTACCATATATTTATAGGCTTTCTTAAAAGGTTTATGTTTGCTGACCAGATTTTTCTATGGAAAGAAGGAGAGATTATTTTTTAATGACTTTTACATTAAGAATAGGTTGCCATGACTTGGGAGGAAAAGTAGAAGGGGCAGTAGTTTGTGCTTAAAGAACCTTCCTTCTATGGTGTATGATTGCCCCTACACAACATGAATGCAAGAAAGGAAACCAACCCCCCTCGTCCATCTTACTCTCCCTACCAACCCTACTACTATATAGGGACATAAGTAGAATGCTCCCCCCACGTCTATGTGCCCATCTTCCACCTCAAGCCGACCTAGTCCCTCTTCCCACTCCCTTCAGCATCCTCAGAAACCTAAGACTTGGCCGGCCGATGGGAACCCTAGCCACGACCAAGAGAGATGACAAGGGGAGTGGGCGTGAGGTGGACGCAGATGGAGCCAAGGAGTAGGCGACATCAGTGGCTGTGAAATTACAGTACAACTTGTGGGAAGAAAGGAGCGCAGACACGAGGAGGAAGAAGGATAGGACCACAGAAAGCAGAAAGAGAAGCGGGTCGTACAGGAAGAAGTATGTAAAAGCGAGATATGTCACCTCCACATGGGAGCTTGGGTTGTCGTACCAAGGTGGAGAAAGTAGGCGGAGCCGGGGAAGAGGAAGTGCAAGCTAGTAACAGGGAGAACACCATCATGGCAGTCATGTATCACTGACATGGAGTCACAACTTGAGGGACGCGTGAGGGAGAACGCGTGTCTATGAGGTTGAAGGAACACCCGCTGGCGGCGTCAGACCCTGTCGCGGAGTGGACTTCTGTGAGGAATACAAAGACAGAGGCAAAAGACACCTCTGCCCTTGAGCGGGTGACACACTCGTATGTAGCAGCTAGGGTAGAAGGATCATTTGAACCATTTCAAGTCAGCTCAAATCAGAATAAGAAAAGAGGTAACTTGCTGATATGGCATCCATTCATTGATCCATTTATGTTTATCTTGCAAAAATCATAACTAGTTGTTGGCATATCGGATTGAGACATGTTATATATGAAAGTTGATTAGGAGAATCCAAGGATTTAAAAAAAAATATGATCAAGATATAGATTTGCCTATCTCTTAAAAAAGTACTTAAAGTTACCATCTATAATGAGATGAATGTATAAGAACCCTAATTTCTTGGTTTCGATGACCTTAATGTGTTCAATTGATCTTAATAATCAAAGTTTTGTCTTTTTGAATAAAAATGATAATGTAGATCTAGTTTGAGATTAATAACTCATTAAATGACGAATTAGGGTTTCTTGGAGATTAAAAGTGCAATTAATGATAAAATTAGGGTTGTCAACCAAAAGTCATGAAAAGTGATAATTAGGGTTTAGGCAGATAAAATCTTAGTGAAACCCTAACTTGAGACCCAATTCAATCTTAGTGATGAATTTGGATAGAATAATGATACATGGGTGTATTGCTTTAACTTTTAGGATAATTTCTTGGTTGCTTGTTTGGTTATTCTTGATTACTCTTGCTTGGACATCAAGTACACCTGATCAAGGTATGTGGTTACGCCTATGAGTAGTCGATTTAGTTTCACATGGCTTTCTTAGGTTTCTCCGCATGGTATATGATTATTGGATGAACTTTACTTTCTTACAAACTATAAAGTGACTATGGATATCACATTATATATGGACATGACTAGCTCATTTATAGGCCAACTTTGGATCGATGGAAAGGTCATCCAACTGATTAGAGGAATGTACATATTGGTACCAGCCCGAATAGGGGTACATGAGAAATCACCCGCCTAAATAGGGGGAGATGCGATAATGTAATCCACCTAAATAGGGGAAGATTGTGAATACTACAATATGATGCCCTGAGGGGTTATGACAGAGGATGGAGATACCTAGATTGGGTATTCATGATAAAACATTAAATTTGATTTGTTAAACAATAATTGCTGAATTATGTTGTTACTATTACTTGTGAAGTTTTGTTTCCCCTACATACTGGTATAACTTGTTATACTGGCCGTGTTTTGTTTCATGGCATTTTAGGTATATGATGATATGCATGATAAGATACATGAAGATAAAGATGAAACAATGTGAAGACATTAATCTAAGCAAGGAGGATTTAGACAGACACTTCTTTGCAACGTGTAACAACATGATTGCATTCATCACCGGTGACCCATCACAGATGACTCATCACAATAATTTCCCATGGTGAGAAATGAGCGGCCGATAGAGGTTGTTGACCACTCCAGATAGAAAACACAATGTAAAATAAGAGTGGTAGACAACCGTGTGTTTGGTAGAGTGATTGGTAGCGATTGACCCGCTGCCCGTGGTTGTCCATCGCTACCCGAGTAATTTCCACCGCTTTGCCAAACAAAGCACTTCTCTATGTAAAATTATGGTAATGGAATTTCACGTAAAAGCATCTTAGAAATAAATTTTGAGTTAATGAAATTGTTTGCTATTATTTATTATTTGTTAAATCTGTATCCTTGGGTAATTTGTTAAGGTAATGGATCTCATCTTTTTGGCCTTCCTTAATTGGGGGTTTCCAAAAAATGAGGTCGTTACATGAACAATCTCAAAGTCAACAAATATTTTTAAAGATTAACGATCTTCAAATCAAATAATCTTTCTACATATTAACAATCTCCAAATAAAACAATATTTTTTTAAGAATAACAAACTCCAACTAAAACATTATTTTTAAAGATTTTCAATCTCCAAACGATATAGTCATTTTAAATATTAACAATCATCACATCAAATTTTTTTTTTTAAGATTACCAAATCTCATATCAAAACAGTCTGCGTAAGAGATTAACAATCTTGATTAAAATTCTTTCTCGTTAAAATCAAATAACCTTATCAAATGGATCAACTCTTCCCCACCTTGAATCCACTAACAGAGTGTGCACCATTCAAAAGTTAGGTTTCTCCTTCTAAACACAAAAAAAGATAGACAAATCTCTCTTCAAAAATGGGTCTATCTTTGAAACCTAAGTGAGTGGGGAGTTCCTCCACATTGAGTAAGACGTCACTTGCCAATGCCAGGTCCACCCCACCATGGTCCTAGATGATGACCTTAAATTGATCCCAAATTCACCTTTCAATCTTTTTGGGTCCTGGACGACAACCTAAAATTACCCAATTATACACTTCATCTTCCTACTCAAGGTCCTGGACTATGACTTAAAATTGGACCATCCAGCTCCTCACGATCTTACATCTACGGTCCTAGACTATGACCTTAAACATACCACCTTTGTGCTTTCATGCCAACATTCATGGTCCTAGACAATGACCTAAAACAAGATCACGATCTTCTACTCAACTCCATAAGTAAGGAGAACCCAATCCGAGGCTTCCTCCTTGTTGACCGCTCATCACATCCAAGGGGTATAACTCCTAGGGAGAAGTCCTCAAACTAGGAGGAAATTAGGGTGTCATGGATGTTGTCAAGGGTCTCAATTTGGTAACCCTACTGAACGAGGATGGCCTACGGAATAAAAGTGATCGATTGAGCACAATCACTAGAAAAGTTAGGGATACCTTAATCTTAAACAACCACTCAGGTCCCCACCTTGCATTCTCTTTTGAATGGTTCTCTAATTACACTTCCCTAAGGAACATCACGTCCAACATATTTTACTTTTTTTCATGTCATTGTCAAGAACATCTTACATGAAGGAAGATACATTCCCTTACCTAATTCATGCTAGAGACAAGAACAATCATCTAAAATGTATATAAAATATACAAAAATGCATCACATTTATCTTCCATTGCGAGAAGGTCGCAAGAAATATAGGGTATACATTTTCCAGACCAAAAGGGAAGTATTTTTGATTTCTTGGCTAGTATAATGCATGTGATGAGACCCACCACCAAACACAAGGTACCTTTTCATACAATGTTACATCCTACTTTTAAATCCTGCTAATGTGAATTACATGACATCACAAGAAGAGCAAGAAGCCCATACTTCACCTGATCTCACCAATAATCATCCCAGATGGCTGTGAACAACAATGTTGATTGTCAATTGACACTGGCTCCAAGGGAGATTCCTTCGACAACAAGCAAGACAAACCTATAGGAGTAGAAAAGCACAAGTAAGTTGCAATAATACCCGATATAGCTATCTCCCAAGAAGTACTCTACAAGAGTAGCTTCCCAACATGCTCTTCACGCCTCCATAAATATCAGGATATGCAGGAGGATGGCACTATCTGGGTTCACCAAATAGGGAACTACACATGTGGGGTTATTAACGCCATTCTTCCCATATGGTGTGTGGGGTTACCACTTGGCTCAACCAAAATTGTTCTAGTTAGGGCCCTATCAGGGTCCACTATTCAATAATATTAGGACAATCTCAATAACTCAGTAGGAAGCAACTTCTAATTTAAATCCTGAGAGAGAAGCAAAAGGGAGAGAAAAAGAGAAAGAGGATGCATCTGCAAAGGGGGATCCATGTGAGTCTTAGAAGGCCAACACTATCAAGAATATCAAGCACAACATTTGAATGGTTGAGGACCAGTCCCTAGCCTACACTCTTTGTATCCACCACCCCACTCCTGGTACAACCTGTACACAGGAGGAAGGTATGGATTCTCACCAACTTTGTACATGGAGCCACCAATCACAATCAGAGTGCTAGTCATACCAGTGGTGGTTACACTCCAGGAAGCTACGTCGCAAGAATCCGCTGCTATAGACCCCCTGTTTCTCGATATTTTACAATATATCAAACAATTATAAGGGAATAGAAACAGTGGAAAAAAGGTTTAGTGATTTGTGCCACTTCCTAGATGAAAAAATACTTCACAACTTCAACATGCCAAAAGTCCAATGAGTACTCCGAAAAGGGGAATCTCACAGCCCAAGTCAAGACATATTTCAAAAATATGGTGGAAGTCTAGGTTCACGAAAAAGTACTAATATGTTATTCTGCATTGAGCTTGACATGTCCCTGCATTGTCCCAATACAATAAGCAAGACATGACCACCGTCACAACATGTGACAAGATGGCCAAGAAGTTTTCTGATTAGTATGCCGATAATTTAGACTAGGTTCCGACTAAAAAAGATATGGAAGCAGTGCAAAGAAGGGTAGATGAAAGTTTCTGCAAGTTTGTTGGACATTGGAGTGATCGAGCTACCCAACTGAAGATCAAGCCCATTGATAAGGAAGACCTGGACATGGTGATCAGAGCTTCCACTTCAGCCCTTAAGGCCCTTTTATCCCTACAAAGGTAGAACATCTTCCCAGAGCTCATACAAGGAGTATGAATTGAAAATTCCATCTAGAGGCGGGTCTACCAAAACATAGGTCTCACTTTACAACCATAATCTTCCGCTACAACTACCAATTAGAAGTCTAAGTGGGCAAAGGAAAAAGCCACATATGAAATGGTAGGGGCAATACTCATACCCATAGGAGGTGGCAAGCAACACCAATTGACCATATCTGATCTGTTCAAGCACCAGTGGCTCAGGCAGCCCATGCCCCAACACCTTAGCAACAACAGGCTCACATGGTGCTATCCAACTATCAACCTTAGTACATGCCCCCATAGTACACATGGTTGTTGAGAAACTAGTATTGGTACGCACCACCACCTTTCCAACCCCTAATATTTTAGGCAGTTGCAAATACTCCTCCAACATCAAGCAACCCGACACCTCAAGCTGAGATGACAAATGTCACTCTATCAGAAGAAGAAACTTCTAAGTCAAAAAGGAATTTCACCCCCTTAGGGGATTCTCTCAGCATGAACTTGCCAAATATCAAGCACTTACTTATGTTTGTACTCATAAGGAATCCACTGAATCTCTTACCGAAAATCTACAACATCAACGTCTTTTGCAGCTTCCACCACAAAAAAGGGCACAAGTGTGATTCATGCATCACATTGAAACATGCCTTGCAAGACTTGATAGATGTCGATAAGGTCAACATAGTCTCATCAGAAGATTGTAAAGTCCCAAGATTTGAGGCCTTGAATAATGATTTTAAAACGAGTCATCAGAACATCCTTATCACCAAGGTGTACCTCCTTTTCATGGAGCTCATCACTAAAGAACATTGTGGTTAAGCGTGCTCAACCCGTAGTTGTACTAGGATGGGTGACTAGTTGGGAAGTTAATCCTGGCTTGTGCGTGAGTGAGGACAAGCGTGCAGTTAAGACTAATGGTGGTCTATGGTGCCATATATAATTCTTGAAACTTTGCTGGAGCCTTGGGAAGTGGGTGTAGGTGTGGGTGTTACAAATGGTATCAAACCCAATTCCCCTCTAGTAGGTAGGCCCATATGGGCATGTGATATGCCAGTCTTAAGCCGTGCGGTCCAGGCACATTGGAAAGGGCTATCCACAGAGATGTGATGGAGACGCCCTTATGTTGGTAGATGTGGATGGGAGTTGGGTGTCCATGGGCTATTCTGGGTTTGCACTGAAATGGGGAAGAGATTATGAGGCTATGTAGTTGATCCTTGATGAGGATGTCAAGAGTCTAAGTGGGGAGATTGTAACGTTCCAGGATTTGAGGCCTTAGATAATAACCCTAAAAGGAAACATTGGACTACCCATATCACCAAGGTGTACCTCCTTTTCAGGGATCCCATCACTAAAGAACTCTGTGGTAAGCGTGATCAACCCAGAGTAGTACTAGGATGGGTGACCCATTAGGAAGTTTATCTTGGCTTGCGTGTGAGTGAGGAAAAAGCATGCAGTTAAGGATAGAGGTGGTATGTGGGGCCATTCGTAATTCATGAAACTCTACTGGAGCCTTGGGCAGTGGGCCCAGGTGTTACAAAGAGGTTCCTTTGTCTTTGAACATGGTGGTTGTAATCTCTACACCGAACCAATTGCCATGTGGGCTCACCCTTCCTCTAGAGCAAGTGATCAAAAGTTGGTCCCAAAGTACCCAGATCGTCGCTTCGGTCTAGGAAAAGAAGACAATAATCCCAGTAGGAACCAGAAGGCCAATTAGCATACCTGGAGCCCTCTAAAGGCTGAAAGTACAATCAACCTACTAGCAAAAGACAACCAAGGGCTAGAAGGTGTGGGCCCCAATGCACCAGTCATATGAAAGACCCAACAAACTAAAATTCCACACCCTATGGTTGCAATACTGACCAAAACATCGTCTATAGAGTCAATGAAGGAAGATTAACACCATGTTCTGCTAAAGGTACCACGACCTCTCAATAAGGGCAAAAAGAAGATGAGTACATATGTAGGAATCCCTACTAACACAATAGAAGAGGGGACCGACAAGGTCTCCATTTCATGTAATAATACCAAAAAGGTAATACCAACACCCGAGCTTTGCAAGGAAACCAGTTCCAAAGGTTTAGATAGAATCTAGTTCCTCAACAAACCAGAAGGGTAAGTGTCATTGAAAAAAGTGATCCAAAACCCTCTAGAACACCAAGAAGTGGTCATGAATACTCTAGAAGGGCCTACACCTCCAAAGACATGAGACCATGAGATTTTTTAGCCACCATTGGGTTAATCACAACCCCATATAATCTCATTCTCTGAGGATGAGATACCAATGGAAGGAGGTCATAATAAGGGCCAAAAGTTACCCTCTTACTTTGTCAAAAATGGCACCTGCCTCACTTTTGTGTCTCTTATACACTCTAATCTTCCTGGGTAAGGATCCCTATGACCTCCACTTGACAAAAAAGAAATAAATCTCCTTAAAAAGAGTAATTAAAGATGCTTTGGGAGAATTTTTTCTAGAGCTACAAATCAGGCCATTGATGTTTATAGTCCCTTTCATGGTACTGGAGTTGAGTCCCTCCTTCAACCTTTTCCTAGAGAGACTATGGGTTCATCAGGATTTAGTGGTTCCCTAATCACTACGTCAAAAGATGAAGTATTAGTTAGGCCATGCTATCATCACCGTTCAAGATGACAATCTTGGTGCCATAGATTGCATTAAGAAGATGATATCCTATTCTACTTTGAGATGCTACACATTGCCAACACTAGATGGGATCCACCATACAGAAGAAATTTCCATCTCCACTATGATCCCATGTTGTTTGTACAACGACTACGGGGGATGCACATACATCAAAATCAAGGATTGGAAGCGTGACCACAAGGGCACATAGAGATCATCAAGACCCCTATCATATAAAAGGGTTGGGCCCAGGGTTACCCGGACTTGTATCACCAGGTGGACACTATATTGGAAGCCTATAGTGTTGTGGTCCACTATGAGAGACTTGACTTGAAGAGGTTATCTTAATTGTCTATTGCTGACTCGAGACTTGATCCGTGAAGCCAAACACATTCGTCTAGAAGACGAGACTCAAGGTGCTATATAAATGGAACCTTGGCCCTGAGCATAAGGGTCCCCATCCATACTTTCCATGCACCATGGACATTAGCTAAGACCATCCATATAATACGAAGGTTGTTGTCCCCGTGACATTGCCTTACATTGTACCTGAAGTCGACAATGACGACCAAGAGGACTATACCAAGATGGAAACCAAAATCAAAGAGATTTATCTCATAATTGACAAAAGATAGGGCATCTAGACCGCCTAGAACAACTACCAGTCTGAGAACAAGGTCATCCCTACAAACTAGGAAGCAATCAAATGGATACCCACTCATGCTGTCAATGAACCGTGCCATGAGCATTCCCACATCATAAAAAACATCAAACATCATCAAGATGATCATGTTGTGTAGAAAAAAATGATCAATCCAATACCTATAGGGATGGATATTCCACTCGAAATAGACAACTAGTATCCTCCCTAGATTTTCCCCAGCTGGCCCAGCCAAGATGACGCCAAGACTACAGACTTGAGGTAACATAGGAGGACTACAAAGTTGCATGGGAGAACTATGACAATGCATACAAAATGATCGAGGGATAGTTTTTCAATGCCATATTTGATACAAAGGTCATGAAAGACCCTCATACTCTCATCCCTAATGCTCATAACAAGATTTGTGTGTGATTGGCCGCAGTGCTTAAAGACTAGGTCCCCCAACACAAGCAAAAAAACATGTTAGAGTAACGAGACCCTAATGTGGTAGAGATCCCAGAGTCGATATGTCATCATGATCTACCTCATCCCTGCTCACTCCTACAAAATATAGAAAATTTTCAAAACATACAAAACTCAAAAATTTACAAAACCAGAGTACCCAAAAGAGTTTGAAGATGAGCAAGCTCTCCAAGAGTTTATCAGCTATTTCATTCAGGTAGAGAAGATATTAAACAAAGAAGATGCCAAGTTCAAAGAATTTACTATCCTCTATTATATCACAAAGGAGCATCAACCTTTTCATATTAAATATGAGACAGAGAAGGTGAACCTCAACGTAGGCCCCAAGCAGCTCAAAGTCAAAGTTGAGGGACATCTACCACAAGATATCAAAGACCGACTGATAGAGATTCTATGCCACCATCAACGTGTTTGCATGGAGATATGTCGACATGCCAGTGTTGGATGACTTAATCATTGTCCATCGACTGCCTATCATCCTCGACGTTTGCCCCATCAAATAGAAGGCTGGATTGGTGCGACGAAAATGGAGTCTTAAGATCATAGAAGAGGTCTAGAAGCAATACAATCCTAGTTTCTTAGAGCCTGTCATCCATCATACATGACTCACCAATATTGTACTAGTGCCAAAGAAAGATGGCATGGTACATATCTATGTGAATTATCATGATCTCAACAAAGCATATCCAAAAGATGACTTTATTCTTTTACACGTAGACGTACTTGTTAAAAACACAACCAAACCATATCAAGATGGAAAAAGAAATAGAAAAGATGACCTTCATTATATAATGGGGAGTGTTTTGGTAACGGGACATGCCTTTGGTCTCAAGAACGTAGGATCCACATATCAAAGGGTAATGGTTACTTTCTTTCATTACATGATGCACAATAAGGTGAAGGTCTATGTGGATGATATGATTGCTAAATCTAAAAGTCTAGAGGACCACACAACCAATCTCAAGAAGCTATTTCAATGACTGTGATGGTTCTTCCTATGCTTAAACCCTACCAAATACACCATTGGGGTTACGTATGGGAACATAATAGGATATGTCATCATCTAGAGAGGGATCAAAGTAGATATTGGGAAAGCTTGAGCTATCCAAGAAATGTCTTCCCCTAGAACTAAGAAGGAAATACGAGGCCTATTTGGGCATCTTTGGTACATCAACCGCTGCATCACCAAAATCACACCTATATGTGAGCCAATCTCCAAGCTATTTAAAAATAACCCCAACACTAGGTGAAACAAACAATGTGAGGGGGTGCTACAGAAGCTATAAGACTACCTCAACAATCCCTAAATATTAAAATCGGCTATGCCAGGACATCCTCTCATACTATGCCTACCAGTTTGCAAGACATCGATGGGAGGAGTCTTGAGTCAAGTAACAACCGACAACTAGCATGTCATCTACTATCTCTCTAAGAATTTCAATGACATTAAGGCTTGTTATAATACAATTGAAAAGTATTGCCTAGATCTAATCTATGTTGTGAGGAAATTACACTAATATCTAATGACATTTTTGTTTGTATGTATGCCTAGAGAGACAATCATATGATGATTGCAATGAGGCATTAGATACCTAATTTTGATAATGATAAAGGTAATTCCATCTATTCTATTTTTCTTAGCATGTGATGATGACACAAACATAAAATATGTCTAAAGAATGATGTTACTCAATGACGTATGTCTTCAAGTGCGTCACTTCAACAATGATATCATATGAATGTTTAAAGTACATACATTCGTGTTATGTCCCTAGTCAAATAGTACTGTGGAAGAAATATAGACAACTATAGTATTTAAGACTAGAGTGTGTGTTGAGTGATGACAAAATCTCATTAGTCATGATATGTGATATAAAGTCAAGCACACATGTACATGTTAGAGAACATTGTATGGGACAAACCCACCATGAGAGTGATACATGGAGACCATGGAATGATAGTCATAATAGGCTCTCATAGTGATAATGGTGATTTTGGTTCTTATACCTGAAGTCACTACATTAATCGAATGTCGTTCATGTACTTTGACATCATCCATCATGATCCTAAATAAGGGTTGCCATAAAGATGGTGTTTGGGTGCATTGTGACACATGGGGATTGAGTGTGAGTGATGTAGATGGGATTTGTCCCTCCTACATGAAAGTGGTATCCTGGCCACTTGATAAGCAAGACTGAGAAACGTATATCCGTACTCATGTGATTCAATATGTGTTATGTGAACTCACATGCATATCAGACAGTCTTCTCTAGTTCAAGGAACACATATTGAATGTTGAGAGGATGACGATTCCATGCCTCGAGTTCAATCTGGATATTGGAGACAAAGGAACTACATGATCATGGTAACACTAATCACAGATTATAGGTTGAAGTTGTTCTCCAACTTTCTGAATTACTTGGGTAGCAATTATGTGTTCATAGACTCCGCTTGATTTCAACTACTAGGTGAAGGATTAATTAAAAAAAACTTGATGTACTCTTTCAATGGATCATAAGCGATCTTGCTTGTTTCCAGCCTTATAATCCGACAAGGACCTTCAAGGTGAGTTCAAAATTGAGTTTTTAGAATGACTCTTCCATAAAAGAAAATTAGAGTAGACAATATGTTCGCCGCTCTTTGCTTGTGATGTCATAATTGGTTATGAACATTCATTACCAACACAATTCTAGACCTATAGGGTCACACACATAGGATACACTTGGAATAGGAGTACATTCATGAATGATGTTTTATTTTATTACTAAAGGTGTTTAAGTATTCAATTAAACTATTGAGGTTCAAAGTTGACTGATTACACTCTGAACTGACTAGTTCAAGTGTTGAGACGATCGGTTGTAATGTCGGGTCAATTGGAATTAATATTGGTTGAACTCTACTTGAGCTAGACATGTGAAATGAGAAATGACCATTTCACTATGTGAACCGACCGGTTCACCATCTGGGTCTCCTAGTTCAGTTGCCAATTCGATTTGAACAAGGATTGATGACTATGTCATGTTTAACATTAATCCAACATTGATTACCAACTTGTTTCAAAATAGAAAACTGCACAAAATGACTGGTTCTGTATGTGAACTAACCTGTTGGTTATGCAAAATGACCAGTTCATTATGCACAGATTCTAGAAAACTCGTGAATCTATTATTTTCAACTCCCGCACAGATTGGGAACCCTGACCTTGGCATCTCTTATAAATAGAGGGGTATTGGGGGCTTCTCAAACACAACAGTTACTCTAACAATTGTTGTTGTCCTCTCTGGTTGTGGTAATTATTAGAGATCTTGGGAAAGTCCTACTCGATAAAGGTAGGGATAGTAAGGGATAAACAACTATAAGAGAGCAGATCAACTCTAGCATGTTGATATTTAAAAGGGACAACTCTGGTAGCACAACGTGGAGTTCCTGATGGTTCATGTGGAATACTCTATAGGCGGGAGGCCCTTGTCTATTGCCTCTAGGAGAACATTGTCAACCGTTGTCCGTGTTGCCATACCAGGAGGCTGTTGCTGACGATAGTTCGAGTGCTACTGAAGAAGAAGCAAATTACTGCCTGGAGAAGAAGCATGATATTGCATCAAGATTTGTCATTGGACTTTCTCCAGGACCAGATATAACTCTTGTTACTTTACTTCCTAGATAGATTGTTGTTGACGCGATCTTGCTGTTAAGGGGAATCATGCTTTAAATTTTTATTTCCTCTACCTTCTCTGTCAACCTGATTTCCCTATAGTGGTATCAGAGCCATGTCGATTTACGGTGTATTTGGATTTAAATCGATATGATCGGATTTATTTTTATTGCATACCATGCAAATATTAAACAGCTTAAAGTGCATATCTGATTAAATTCCACATA
The DNA here is from genome assembly GCA_963693085.1 of Alisma plantago-aquatica. Classification (NCBI taxonomy): domain Eukaryota; kingdom Viridiplantae; phylum Streptophyta; class Magnoliopsida; order Alismatales; family Alismataceae; genus Alisma; species Alisma plantago-aquatica. Next base: position 610,961,530 of record OY856414.1, read on the forward strand.
ATTTACACACGTCGCCCTAAAATTGGTTTTTATGGTAGATGTTTAGCATTGTTATGGCCAATAACCCTAGATCTGTGTGTGCATAGTTGTGGTTGTTTATTCATGTTTATATATCAATTTGTATAGGGATCGCCTCTCACCTTTCCAAATGTAAATTAATGCTAATCTTCCTATTTCCCCTCAAATGTTACTCGAGGTTTTCCTTTTTACAAAGTAATATAAAATATGATAGTTTTAATTTATGTTTTGTCATGAGAAGACGTTCTGCATTAGAAGAACTGACCAGCTTGTGAGATGAATCAATCAATTGGAGGACCAAGGAGGAAAAATTGCAGGAGGATGAACTGATTGACTGGTGGCCCAACCAATCAGCTGGAGGAGTCCAGATGTTTCTTGAACCTAAGGACCAGACGACCGTTTCAAGAACCCAACTGAGCATCCAAGAGGCGAGATGACCAGTTCAAGTGTTGAACCAATCAACTCAAATTGGTTTGAGCACATATCTTCATTAACAAAAGGTTGTATATGATGTGAACCCTGGGTGGTAGTAATTCCTTGTGGCTCCAAGGAATTATAATAGTATGGCTATAACCATCATTTGTGTGTTTTATATTGAATGTTTTCATTGTGGTAATAGCATGTACATGATTTATAGTATAAGTATGTCATGATTGGATATGGATATGTGTTTATATCCTAAAATCCCTCGATACAATATTAAGTCTAAGATGATTTCCATAAGCGACAAACATGAAAACCTTGATCGACCAAGCATAGGTTATGCCAAAGTGAGGTGTGCCGTCTATCTTGTGGAAGTGTGATGGTAGATATGTAGGTTTTGCCGAAGCAGGTTGCATTTCCATCATGTTGGCTTTTGGTCAAGGCTAAACTGGGTGTCCTTAATGATATTAAGCACCTAGAAGCATGCAGATGGACTATGTCAATGATTTGCATATACCATCTATCCAATAATTGCATGAGACACAATTGGTAAAAGTTGCCTACCTTAATAATTGGTTATGGACGCTAGAGTTGTCCCGGTAATAATAAAATTGTTTTGGATCTTGGCTCGATAGAAGATTGTAAGATGCAATCTTCCTAATTGATATATGATGGTTATCAATTTGAACAAAATAGTGGGAGCGATAATTAATTAAAGCCCTAAATATGGTTAAATTATCAAATCAAAAATGTTTTGAAAAGTTGCATTTTTCTTTGTAGAATCTAATAACAAACACAATTGCAATCAATCCTTGAGTAGGACAAACTAAACATAATTTATTTCCACATCTAGTTTAGGATTTTGAGAAGCGTTCTCATAAATGAGAAAAAATTCTCTGTCTAAAAAGACCAGAACCAGGGGAACCCACTCCAAATGTGTCTAAGGCTGAAATGGATGCTTACTGGAAGCATGCCGAATGATGATATAGACATTTGAGTACCTTATTCTATGTTGTATGAACTATGAGTTGCATGAAAACATAGACATTCTTGAGATGGTAACACATCTTAAGAATCTTGTAAAGCAAGTAAGGTATAATGTCTCCAAGGTGTTGTTTGAGTGAAAACTGGCAGTGGGAGATCCAATAGAGCCCCATGTGTTCAATATGATTGGGCATGTGGAGAGATTGGGATTTTTTTAGGTCAAGAGTTGGCCATGGATATGATTTTAAAATCATTGCCTAAATCATATAGCCCATTTATCGAGTGTTATCACTTGAATAACTTGGCCAAACTAGTGTCTAAACTGCTTGGCATGAGATGAATGCCAAAGCAAGATATGAAGAAGGATAAACCCATGATGGTGATCAATGGAAGTGAGTCCAAGGGAAAAGGCAAGGCCAAGAAGGGTTCTAAGACTAAGCTAAGTCCAAGTCTTCAACAATCAAGATAAAGAGAAGGGTAACAAGAACAAAGATAGAGATCTCTACTTCAAGACCCAATAAGAAGTAAGCTAGAACTGTATGGAGCAAGAGTTGCTACCACTACAGTTGGAATTCGTCATTCATAGGCATGCAATAGAATTAGTGAATTTCTATTATTTACCTTCCATTGATGAAAACGTCATGCATCTTGTACGGATACTAATTGATATTTCACGGAAATTCCCTATGTCTCACAAACTATACTTCATAGTTCTAAAGATAAATATGTGTATGACCCATATACTGAATGATTCAATGACTCAAACAATGAATACCTATAGCATTATCATCTAAAGCACGTATATGATTATTGCATTTCTAGAATTCATAATGATGGTTATCTAGACTCTTTTGGTTATTGAATCGACAGAGACATGCAAGTCTTATTTATTGTCAATATGACAAAAGAATCTTCACTAGATGTAGTGGGATAGTGACTATTCTATTAGGGCTCATATATAGTGATGTATATAGACCTTTTATAATAAAAACTGAAGGTACTTACCAATACCTCATTATATTTACTGATGTTGTCAGTAGATATGGAAATTTTTGTTTAATGTAATACTAGTATGAATCTATTAAAGCGTTCAAGGAGATCGTGAATGAGGTACGTAACCAACTTGGTAATAGTATTAAGATACCTCAATATGATCGATATTGGAATATTTTAACCTAAGTTTGAGAACCTTCTGGGAGATCATGATAATGTATCATGACGAACTCCACTTGAAACACAGTGATAGTGTAGCAGAAAGAAGGAATCACACCTTGTTAGTCATGGTGTGATTATCAATAAAATCTAGTTGATCTTCCAATTTCTTTTAGGGACATGATTTATACTTAAACAATGTACCATCTGAAATGGTTCAAAAGACACCATATGAGATATGACTTGGAGGTGTCCCGATATGTCTTCTATAATGATTAGGATTGAAATATTATGTAAGAAAATAGTTTCTTGTAAAGCTCTATCCTATAAGAAAATGTTATTTTGTTAAAATACTACTCTTATCCCAATCCAACAACAAAGTTGTTTGTTGATATGGATGGTTGTATTCCTATAGAGGAACTTAGTTCCAAAGGAATCAGTGGGAGTAAAAGTAGAAATTGAACTGTTCAAGGAAAACATGAAAACATTGAACCTAAAGAGGTACAGTAGGAACTAGGGGAATGACAAGTTGTTGTGGAATTTCATGTTCCTTATGTAACACAGAAGACTTGTAGTTCTAGCAGAACAAGCCTTGATCTTGAAAGATTATTAAATCTTATGGCTCAAAAGGTGATGAGTAGGTCATATATGATGAGTCAACAACCTACCTTGAAACTATTGAGGGACCAGAATCTAAAGCATGGCTTGAGGCCATAGGATTCAAGATGGAGTCTATGTAAACCAACAAGGTATGACCTTGGTGGATCCATCTGAAAGGGTAAAACCCATAGGTTGTAATTGGTCCGTAGGGAAAAAAAATAACATGGAAGGGTATATTGGTTGCAAAGAGTTTCAAACAAGTTCAAGGTGTTGAAAATGATGAAGTCTTTCACTAGTTACCATGGTTAGGTCCATCATGATCATGCTTGTTGTTCCAGCTTATTATGACCAATGAGATTTGGCATATGGATGTTAAAACCTTATTCCTTACCTAGAATAATAATGAGGATGTGTATGTGACACAACCTAGAGGTTTAATAAATCCATTAATGCAAATAGAGTCTAGAAGTTACAAAGATCAATCTATGGATTGAAGCAAGCATCTCAGAGTTGGAATATTATATTTGACAAGAAAATCAAAGGGTTTGGCTTGAGTCAGAATGAAGATAGAATATGTGATTACAAAAAATCTAGTGCAAACACATTAATATTCCACATGATGATGGGGAATAATATCTTACAAATATTAAAACTTGGAAAAGAAAGTAACTTCTCTATGAAGAGTTTAGGTGGAGCATCCTATGTGATAGGAATTGAGATCTATAGAGATAGATCTAGATAGCTTCTTGACCTAAGGAAAAATACATACATTGGCAAGATGATGAAAGGGTTCAGCATGCAAGACTCAATGAGAGAAAAGCTTATCCATATCCATGGAATTAGTCTCTCTAGAGCATAGTGTCCCCATTCTTGTGAAGAACATGAACATATGGATGGATACCATACACATTATCAATTGGATCTATTATGTATGCAATGTTGTGTACTAGTACCGTTATCTCATATGTATTGAACATGCAGAGAGGATATTCAGTTATCTCATATGTATTAGGCATGACAAGTGGATGTTTGTTTGATTCCAATGAAGGTCATTAGACTACCATAAAGAACACCTTTAAGTGATTGAGAAGCACGAAAAGGATCAATTTCTTGGTTATGGAAATAAGGAAGAGTTGGGTGTAAAGAGTTTCACCAATGCAAGCTGCCATAGTGAAAAATAAAATTAATGATCACAATCTAAAATTATGTTTGACCATAAACAAGAATTATAAGCTGGAAAAGGTTTTGAGCTAATGACAGTTGTTTAAATCCACAATAGAAGTCGAGTATCTCTATGTTATGAGAACAACAGAGGATACACTATGGATCAAGAAGTTTATAAGATGAACTTATGGGAGGTTCCAACCATTCATGACACAATAGATATATTGTGACAATAATGGATCTACTGGATAGGCTAGGAATCCTAGATAGCATAGTACGACACTTCCATCTCATGCAGAAGGTCGCACAATGAGGAGATGTGAAACTTGCATATATTGGCTTGAAGAAAATGTTGTTAACTCGATCTAGAAGAAATTGCATAGTAGAAACATGATGGACATGTTAATATCACTTGGAATAAGATTCATCAGTGATTGGCTCTAACTGCAAGTGGGAGTCCATTGGTATGTATGCCCAAAGAGCCAATCACATGATGATTGCAATGGGGCATTAGATACTTGATTTAATAATAATAAAGGTAATGCCATCTATTATGTTTATCTCAACATGAGATGATGACACAAGCATAGTAGATGTCTAAAGAATTATGTTACTTGATGACGTATGTCTTCAAGTGAGTGACTTGAACAATGAGATCATATGAATGTTAAGAGTACATACATTCTTGTTATGTCCCTATTCAAATATTAATATAGAAGCAAAATAGACAAAAGTAACACATAAGAGTAGAGTGTGTGTTGACCGATGACAAAATCTCATTAGTCATGATATGTGATATCAAGTCAAGCACACATGTACATGTTAGAGAATATCAGGTAGACTTACCATGAGAGTGATACATGGAGACCATGGAATGGTAGTTATAATTAACTCTCATAGTGATAGTGGTTATTGTGGTTCTTAGACCTAAAGTCACTACATTCATCACATGTCATTCATGTACTTGGACATCATCTACCGTGATCCTAAATAAGGGTTGCCATAAAGGTGGTTCTTGTGTGCATTGTGACACATGGGGATTGATTGTGAGTGATGTAGATGGGATTTGTCCCTCCTACAGGAGATTGATATGCAACCACTTGATACGAAAAATTGAGAAATGTACAACTGTACTCATGTGATTCAATATGTGATATGTGAACTCATCTACCGTGATCCTAAATAAGGGTACCATAAAGGTGGTGCTTGTGTGCATTGTGACACATGGGGATTGTGTGTGAGTGATGTAGATGGGATTTGTCCCTCCTACAGGGGATTAATATGTAGGCCAGTTGATAAGCGAGACTGAGAGATGTACATCCATACTCATGTGATTCAATATGTGATATGTGAAATCATCTACCATGATCCAAAATGAGGGTTGTCATAGAGGTGGTGCTTGTGTGCATTGTGACACGTGGGGATTGAGTGTGAGTGATGTAGATGGGATTTGTCCCTCCTACTAGAGATTGATATGCATGCCACTTGATAAGTGAGATTGAGAAATGTACAGCCGTACTCATGTGATTCAATATGTGATGTGTGAACTCATATGCATCTCAAATAGTCTGCTCTAGTTCAAGGAACATGGATTGAACATTGAGAGGATGACGATTCCATGCCTCAAGTTCAATCCAGATATCCGAGACAAAGGCTCTATACGATCATGTTAGCACTAATCATGGATTGTAGGTTGTAGTTTTTCTTCATCTTTCCAAATTACTTGGGTAGCAATGATGTCTTTCTAGATGTTGCTCTTTGCTTGTGATGTCATAGTTGGTTATGAACATTCATTGTCAACGTAATTCTAGACCTATAGGGTCCCATAGATAAGATACAGTTGGAGTAGGAGTACATTCATGAATGATGCTTAGTTTGATTACTAAAGGTGTTTAGGTATTCAATTAAACTATTGGGGTTCAAAGTTGACTGATTGAACTCTAAACCAACCGATTCAAGTATTGAACCGGTCGGTTGGAGTGTCAGGTCAATTGGAATCAACATTGACTAAACTCTTCTTAAACTGGACATGTGAAATGATCGTTTCACTATGTGAACTGACCGGTTCACTATCTGGGTCACCCGATTCAGTTGCCAATTCAATAAAAACAAGGATTGATGATAATGTCATGTTTAGAATTATTCTGGCATTGATTACCAATTTGATTCAGAATAGGAAACTACACGAAATGAACTATTCACTATGCAAGCCGACCGGTTCGTGCATGAACCAACCGGTTTTCTATACGTAATGATCAGTTCTCTATGCGTATGTTCCATAAAATTCACAAATTCATCCTTCTCGACTCCTGCACAGATTATGAACCCTGACCATGGCCTCTCCTATAAATAGAGGGGTACTGGGGGCTTCTTAGACACAATAGTTGCTCTAAAAATGATTGTCCTTTATGGTTGTGGTAACTAATAGAGATCCTAAGCAAGCCCTACGCAATAAAGGGAGGGATATCAAGGAGAGAAAAGTGTGGGAGAGCGAATCAACTCTAGTAGGTTGACATTTAAAAGGGATAACTTCTTCCTGTTGACTTTGGCAGCACAACGTGGAGTTACCAATGGTCGTTATGGACTAGTCTAGTAGTAGGAGGACATTGTCTTCCACTAGGACAACATCGTCAACCACCATCTGTGGTGCCAGACCAAGAGGTTGTTGCTGACGACTATTTGAGTGTTGTTGAAGAATAAGAAGAAGCAAATTGGTATTGGGAGAAGAAGCACGATACTGCATCAATAGTTGTTGCTGGAATTGCTCCAGGACCAGGTATAACTCTTGATACTTTAGATACATTGTTGTTGACATGATCTTGCTATTAAGGGGGAATCATGCTTTACATTTTTGTTTCTGCTGCCTTATCTATCACCCTGATTTCCCTTTAGTTTCTTCTATAGCTAATCACCAAGCATGATCCACACTAATATTTGTACAATCACCCAACCCTAATAGCACAATACGCTAAATGGTAGGTAATGTTGTTAGAATTCAACATTACCTATCTCCCTTTGAATGTAGTGAAAGAACAAGCCCTTGTTGATCAACTAGTAGATTCCCTCCTTCTAAAGAAAGCTAGACATAAATACAAGATGAAGACAAGGGAATGATTAGTTCAACAGACATAAAGACTCGTCCCAATAGAAACATTTGGACCATACTCTTCTACGGGCTGCAAATCAAAAAGGTGCCAGAATAGGCGTAGTCCATCAAAACCCCCATGGAGAACAACTACTAGTAGCTAAACAACTAGAGTTTGATCCCACTAACAATGTGGCCGAGTATGAAGCTTGCATCTTGAGAGAATGAAGCTTACATGTCTATGGTGACTCCCTCCTTATAAAATCTCAGGTCCAGGACAACTAAAAAACATGCCATCAAAACTTGGTGCCATACCAGGAACATATGTGTTCTCTAGCTTGAGACTACGAGCACATTTCTTTTCTCTTCATTAAAAGAGAGCACAACACCATCGTTGATGCTCTAGCAACCCTCACTTCATGGATTGACATCCATGAAGGCCATATCTTATCTTTTGAAGCCCAAGTGCCTTCTAATCATGCCTACTGCATGGTCATTGAGAATGCCCCTAATGATAAAGAAAATGATTGGTTTCACAATGTTGAGATGCATTTATGAAACAAATTGTAATAAACTCAATTTTGATAAGAATTGAATTATATGAATGAATTGATTTGTGAATTCCCTAATCGTATTATTGGTGGAATAATAAAGTTAATCACCTTTATTGCATGGGTACTTGTGGCATAAGTTAAGTAAATGAAAAGAATTCATAATGAATTGGTATTAATGGCTTTTGATATGGTAAATGAAATACAAGAGGATATGCAAGTTTCCAAAGAAGAATAAGAGATGTGGTGTTATAAATGATTAAGATATTTATCTAGCCAAGTTTGGCAACACAATCGTTAAGACATATCTACATCCTAACTTACCAGATATACATTGGAAATGATTTTTATGAGTTTTCTTGAAGTGAGGATGGTTGATTTAAAGGGTAAATCAAAGAGAGATAAAAAGGAACTATATAGATTGTGCATGTTTCCTTTGGATTACCAACGATGCCATATGGGAAATCTATTAAATACTCTCATCACAACAAAAAAGACACTTTCCCATGAAGGCACTCCATAATTGTTAAGGATACCAATATAAGGCAAGAAAAGGGGGTACTTTGATGGCATATATGAATAATGGAATATAGAAAGGAAGTTTGCCCTATGATTTAGGATAATGGAGAGGCATTTAATGACTTGGATAATTATTTATCCAATGTGGGGTTTAATCATTTGAATACTTCTTTGCATTAGGAGATGCGTATATTGGGGGGGGGATCATCCCCGTTGATCGGAATCTACGCTATGCATAGGAAGACAATCCCTATCCCTCTCATTTCTTTTGCCTTACGTGGGAACTGTTTAGGGTTTTGGGGTGGTGGATGTATGTATATAAACCCAGGCATCCCTTCTACCACCAGGAACTCGGTAGAGAGTCTAAGACATCTGAACCTCTTAGCCATCTTCGATTCCTCCGACGTAGATAGACCTACACATGAGCAATCTGCGACACTGTCAACCCCAGAGGGGTCCGACCACCCTCTTCTATGTGTGTGGGAAGCGGCACCCATCTGCATGACAGGAAGCCTCGATAGTCCAAGACTTGTGACTACTGGGATGAGCTCCGGCCGCCTTGGCTGACCCAGAGATGTACAGAAGGTTCATGGAGGGACTGAATAACCTGAAGCATCAAGAACAACCAAGGGCACCAGCAACTCCTTCTTTGTCGTCAGCCTTGCTGTGTTCGAGCCAGGTCGTGGAGGAGAAGCATCGTCCATGGAAGGTATTGTTGGTTATCTGGGCTACGCCGAGCTTAGGGTGTCATGCCACAGCCAGAAGAGATGCCATGCTAGGAGATATTTGTGCCGGGGGGCGCCGAGGGTGAACGGTTGTGGTGGAGGCACCGCCGGGGAACAAGGCCCCTCCATGATGCCTACAGTATGCCCTGCACCTGCGGGGGAGCAAGGATGGTGGATGGAGCGTCTTGGGGGAGGCGTCTAGGATCCTTGCCTCCGACCGTGACAGTTGTGGGGGCCCTGAAGTGCGTGGAAGCACTGCGCCCAAGGAGGAGGATGTCGGAGTCAAAAAGAGGGAGAAACCACCGCACGCAGCTTGCGCTCTGTGGATGGCGACGGGCGGGGGAACAAGTTCGTATGAGGAAGGAAAGAAAGGGTGTAATGACCCTAGTGCCCTTGCATGCATGTTCAAGAGTTAGGGGTGCACGCGTGCTTTCCCGAAACCACCTGGTCAACGTGGATTAGAATCAAGTAAGTGACGTTGACTTGGTGGTTTCTGATTGGCCAAGATTTGATAATCCTGAGTAAATCATAACTATCTATTGGTAACTCTGATGGGGACATATAATATATGAAAATTGATCAGGAGAATGAGGGGAATCAAAATAAAATAGTTTCTGAATCTAAATAGGCACCCTATTACAAAAGTATGTGAACTACATGTCCTAATGTGTTTAATGAAAATGGAAAGCCTAGATTCCTCTTAATCTTATTCTTGATTGAATAGATTCATTCAGGTTAGGCTAACACCTGATCTTTCCATGTATAATGAGTAAAATCTTGATAATGATGAATAATGGATGATTCTAGATTAGTAATCTTATATATGTTGTTTTAGGATTTTGAAACCAATGTGAACATCTTGATATAATCTTAATGCTAGTAATGTGATCTAGGTATCATGAATAGTTTAATATGTTTAAGATGATGATTAGGGTTTCACCTAATATGTATAACTGAAAGTGTAATCTTAGAAACCATGATGTGGTGGAAATGGGGCTTGTAACCCTAATCCCTAGTCTAAACATGAGATAACCCTAAACCCTAGTTTAGGAGCACACCTATATCTGTTTAATGTAATGCGAATACATAGTGACACATATGTAGTATGTATATTTCAGATTGAATGCCCTGTTTCTTGGATGTTTGGATACACTCTCAAAGTACATTTTAGATCTGCATGGTTTCTACGATGGCATAAGGTACGTGGTTACACTTATGAATACATGTATCAAATTTCGAGCTTGCTGAGATTTCTCGATGAGATTGAATGAAAGATAAACTACTTGCTTGTTTATTTACTTCTTGCAAATTATAAAGTTCCTATGAGTATCATGTAAAGTAAATAACTATATTCTGAACCCTAAGTTAGACGGATCTTAAGGGTAATGCACACAAGCCCCGGAGGGACAGTGATTACACCTGAGGTAGTTGACCAGATATGGGTTAGAATATGAAAATGAGTTTATGTTCTTATATGCAAGATAAAGATGTTTGCTTATATACTTACTTGTGATCATTGGTAGAACCCACATACCAGTATAGCAATATACTGACCGCATATTTGTTTGTCGGCGTTTTAGGTATCAGATATACTTGATTCATGGACATGAGGGTACAGATACAGATGTTGAAGACACTGCAGTTTAATCATGAAGGTTTAATCTTAATGGTTTATCTTCACACATGTAAAAGTTAATTATGTTTAAAAGTTGTGTCACTCTTTAGAGGAGCTTTTTATGTAAACATGTAAATATTTGATCATTAATGGAAATTGTTTACTATTTTGTATTATTTCATGAATCTCATCCTGGAATATATGAGTAATGATTTGCGACTTTAAGGTCATTTAGACACTCAAAAGTGCGGGTTGTTACATTTGGTATCAGAGCACAGATTCATCAACTAATACTTAATAGTTAATAATTTCAAATTATCCTTAGAAATTTTAAGAGAAAAATTAAGTTCCTCATCTCACACTTAGTCTACTTCTCATGTCTTTGCTTAATAAGCCTTAAAAAGAAATTGTTAATTAGAGAAGTAAAATGTGAAAAGATGTAACCTTTTGTGTAGGTCCCTCTAGAGAGGGTAAACACTAGTAAGATACATGTATGGATAAGCCCTTTGATAGAGGAAGGACTTGGATTAGGGTATGAAAACTATAGTGGGTCAAGGGATATGGAAACTCGAAGAGGTAGAGTATAGTACCTAACCCTAACCCTAAAACCTTAACCTTAAAAAATGAACATGTTATGGTGGTATGGGACACCATCCATGTGAAACTTGAAATCAAGAATAAAAAAGATAAAGGGATGGGTTTAGGTGACCCAGTCTCCCATGCATGTGTGCACGAGGAGCATAACACTTATGTAAGAGGTCTTAAGAAATATATGAGCCCAATAGTTTTATATATATATATATATATATATATATATATATATGAAAGTGAAAATCTTAATATAACTTACTCAAATCCCTCATGTTGTCTCTAGAAGTTTGGTGATGGTGGCCAAGCCCCTGGAGGGGAAGACCGATGTAGCACCAAGCTCCTGGAGGGGAAGGTAATCCAAGTTCACTGAATGGATAGAAACCATGAGGGGGTATTTTAGGAATTGAGCAAACATGGGTTGATAGGTTGTAATGATAAAAAGTTATGTCTCATGATAAAAAAAAGACATCTATGAAACCTTTAGGGTTAGTGTGCCAACATGGGGTGGGTCAACCCAAAGAGTGGGAAGATGACCTATGAGGGAGGAAAAACCTAGATCTTGGGATCAAGTTGTGGCTACAGAGCCTAACCCCCTCATATGAGCCAAGAAGGAACCCTAGGCTAGGACTTTCCCTTAAAAGTTAATTGAATAAATGTATTTAAGTATTGAGATAACCTTAATCCTCACCTAGAGGGGTGAAGAGTTAAAGATATAAAGATGAAAGTACTAATATTCTTGGAACCCAAGGATGCCATCTCTGAGTGACACAACTGGTCAAGCCTAGGAGGGAAGACCAGTAAGGCACCAAGCCCTGGAGGGAAGGTGGCCTAAGTGGACGACCAAGCCCAGGAGGGAAGGTCATGAATCGGTCAAGCCCAGGAGGGAAGATTAGGCAGGCACCAAGCCCAGGAGGGAAGGTGGCCTAAGTCCACAATGAAGTTGTTTAGGATCAAGCTCCTGGAGGGGAAGATCATAGAGGTCAAGCCCAGGAGGGAAGATCGACATGGCACCAAGCCTTGGAGGGAAGGTGGCCCGAGCCCAATGTTGGGACAACGCTGCATCATGTCTACTCGAAAGTGAGAGGTGAAGGCAATCCTGGTGAAAGAATTAAGAAAATAATGTTCTTAAAAGACGTGACATCTCAAAAGAAACCCTTAGGGAGGGTAGAGACCTAACGCAATCCGAGGGTCAAGTAGGGTGTAGTAGTGGTACATAGGACCGATGGGTTGGGAGTTGATAAACCTTGAATGCACATGACCAAGTGGTCGGGAGGTAACAGTTGGTTTGCCCTAGGTCCATGTCTGAGGAGGTTGGCCACCTACCTGATGTTCATGTGGCCTAGTAGTGTGAATGTAAAGACACTCCCTTGATGCATAAGGATGAGATCACCCCAAAAAGGTACCTATACCCCTAGAGACCCCAAGGATTTGGCTAAGGCTCATAATGACACATGAGATGCAAAAATAAAAGATAAGGGAAGTCATAAAAACTGGAGAGAAGTTGTGCCCTAACTTAAGAGTAAGAACAGGGACACTTGACTTCATGGAATATAAGAATGATAGGAGATTAAGAACCGGTAAGTTTAGAGTCATATCCAGTAAAATTCAACTTAATATGTGAAATGGAAAGGTAATGTGTAGATGTACTATCTTCGCTCTTAGAATGGAATGAATTTTGTGTTTGGGCTGTAGTCAAATGCTTATTTCATCTCATTATGAGGGAGGGAGATTGGATAGACACACGTTATGCTTTAAAATTGAGATAATGAGGATGAATATCCTACATTGAATGTGTAACAACTTGATCTAGGGTTAGAGATGTCACCTCACCCTTGTGTGAAAATAATAAATCATAGGTTGGAAACCTAGGTGAAAAGAGAAATCACCAAGTAATAACAAAATCACCAAGAGATGTTATCATGTAGATACTAAGGATGTGGATATACCTTGAACTGAATTCAAGGACCAATCTTAGTATAATGTGAGGAAATGCATGCCAATGAAAGAAGTTAAAGATATCTAAATAGGGTGTTGACCCTAAGGTTGAACTAAATTGAGTTGTCATTCACCTTAAGCTTACTAAGTTTGAATTTTGGGGACAAAATTCCTTTTAAGGAGGGGTCAATGTAATATCCTCAATTTTGATAATAATTGAATTAAATAAATAAATTGATTTGTGAATTCCCTAATGGTATATTGGTGGAATAATAAAGTTAATCACCTTTATGGCATGGGTGCTTTCGGCACAAGTTAAGTAAATGAAAATAATTCATAATGAATTGGTATTAATGGCTTTTGATATGGTAAATGAAATACAAGAGGATATGCAAGTTTCCAAAGAAGAATAAGAAATGTGGTGTTATAAATGATTAAGACATTTATCTAGCCAAGTTGGAAACACAATGGTTAAGACATCTCTACATCTTAACTTACCAGATATACATTGTAAATGATTTTATGTGTTTTCTAGAAGTGAGGATGGTTGATTTAAAGGGTAAATCAAAGAGAGATAAAAAGGAACTATATAGATTGTGCATGTTTCCTTTGGATTACCAACGCTGCCATATGGGAAATCTATTAAATACTCTCTTCACAACAAAAAGATACTTTCCCATGAAGGCACTCCATAATTGTGAAGGAGACCAATATAAGGCAAGAATAGGGGGTACTTTGATGGCATATATGAATAATGGAATATAGAAAGGAAGTTTGCCTCCATGATTTAGGATAATGGAGAGGCATTTAACGACTTGGATAATTATTTATCCAATGTGGGGTTTAATCATTTGAATACTTCTTTGCATTAGGAGATGCATATAATGGGGAAATCATCCCTGTTGATCGGACTCTACGCTATGCATAGGAAGACAGTCCCTATCCCTCTCGTTTCTTTTGCCTTACGTGGGAACCGTTTAGGGTTTTGGGGTGGTGGATGTATGTATATAAACCCAGGCATCCCTTCTGCCACCAGGAACTTGGTAGAGAGTCTAAGACATCTGAACCTCCTAGCCATCTTCGATTCCTCCAATGCAGATAGACCTACACAAGAGCAATCTACAACACGACCACCCTCTTCTATGTGTGCGGGAAGCGACGCCCATCTACATGACAGGAAGCCTCGACAGTCCGAGACTCGTGACTGCTAGGATGTGATCCAGCTGCCTTGGCTGACCTGGAGATGTACGGAAGGTTTGTGGAGGGACTAAATAACCTGAAGCATCAAGAACGGCCTAGGGCACGTGCAACTCCTTCTCTGTCGTCATCCTTGCTGTGTTCGAGCCAGGCCGTGGAGGAGAAGCATCATCTATGGAAGGTGTTTTTGGTTATCTGGGCTGCGCTGAGCTTAGGGTGTCATGCCCTGGCCAGAAGAGACGCCATGCTAGGAGATATTCATGCCGGGGGGCGCCGAGGGTGGACGGTTGTAATGGAGGCACCGCCGGGGAACAAAGCCCCTCTACGTCACCTGCAGTATGCCCTGCACCTGCGGGAGAGTGAGGATGGAGGACAGAGCATCTTTGGGGCGGCGTCCAGGATCCTTGCCTCCGGTCGCGACAGCTGTGGGGTCCCTAAAGCGCGTGGAAGTGCCACGCCCAAGGAGGAAGATGCCGGAGTTGGAAGGAGGGAGAAGCCACCGCGCACAGCTTGCACTCCGCGGACGACGATGGGCGGGGGAACAAGTTCAGACGAGGAAGAAAAGAAAGGGCGTAATGACCCTAGTCCCCCTGCGGGCATGCTCAAGAGTTAGGGGCGCAAGCGTCCTTTCCCGAAACCACCTGGTCACCAACATGGATTAGAATCAAGTAAGTGACGCTGACTTGGAAGTTTCTGATTGGCCAAGATTTGATAATCCTTAGTAAATCATAACTATCAATTGGTAACTCTGATGGGGACATATAATATATGAAAATTGATCAAGAGAATGAGGGGAATCCAAATAAAATAGTTTCTAAGTCTAAATAGGCTTCCTGTTCCAAAAGTATTTGCACTACATGTCTTAATGTGTTTAATGAAAATGGAAAGCCTAGACTCATCTTAATCTTATGTTTGATTGAATAGATTCGTTCATGTTAGGTCAACACCTGATCTTGCCATGTATAATGAGTAAAATCTTGATAATGATGAATAATAGACATTCTAGATTAGTAATCTTATATATGCTGTTTTAGGGTTTTGAAACCACTATGAACATCTTGATATAATCTTAATGCTAGTATTGTGATCTAGGTATCATGAATAGTTTAATATGTTTAAGATGATGATTATGGTTTCACCTAATATGTAAAATTGAAAGTGTAATCTTAGAAACCATGATGTGGTGGAATTGGGGTTTGTAACCCTAATCCCTAGTCCAAGCATGAGATAACCCTAAATCCTAGTTTAGGAGCGCACCTAGATCTATTTAATGTAATGCGAATACATAGTGACACATATGTAGTATGTATATTTCAGATTGAATGCCCTGTTGCTTGGATGTTTGGATACACTCTTAAAGTACATGTTAGATCTGCATGGTTTCTATGATGGAATAAGGTATGTGGTTACGCTTATGAATACATGTATCAAATTCCAAGCTTGCCGATGTTTCTCGATAAGATTGAACGAAAGATAATCTGCTTGCTTGTTTATTTACTTCTTGCAAATTATAAAGTTCCTATGAGTATCATGTAAAGTAAATAACTATATTCTGAACCCTGAGTTAGACTGATCTTAAGGGTAATGCACAAGAGCCCTGAAGGGACAGTGATTACACTTGATCTAGTTGATCATATATGGGTTAGAATATGAAAATGGGTTTATGTTCTTAAAGGAAAGATAAAGATATTTGCTTATATACTTACTTGTGATTATTGGTTGAACCCACGTACCAGTATAGCAATATACTGACCGCATATTTGTTTGTCGACATTTTAGGTATCAGATATACTTGATTCGTGGACATGAGGGTACAAATACAGATGCTGAAGACACTACAGTTTAATCATGAAGGTTTAGTCTTAATGATTTATCTTCACACATGTAAAAGTTAATTCTGTTTAAAAGTTATGTCACTCTTTAGAGGAGCTTTTTATGTAAACATGTAAATATTTGATCATTAATGGAAATTGTTTACTATTTTGTATTATTTCATGAATCTGATCCTGGAATATATGAGTAATGATTCATGACTTTAAGGTCTTTTAGACACTCAAAAGTGCATGTTGTTATGCAAATTCTTTCCTGAGAACCTCTCTTAGAGAGAGAAACACATGCTCAAACAACAAGCCTCATAATATATACTAGGGGTAGAACAACTGTATTGTAGATCCTACAATCAAACTCTTCTTTAATGCTCTGACAAGACAAAAGTAGAAAATCTCATGAAGGAGGTCCATGCAGGGTCGGGTGACACACATTGAATGGAGTCATATTGCAATGAAAATATATCTCTTGGGATATTACTAGAATGCCATGGAAGCGAACTACTACCAATTTTTCTACAAATTTTGACCCTTTCAAATCCATGGGGACTACATTCATTTACCTGCAAATCAACTACACAACATGACCATGCCTTGTCTATTCTCATGTTGGGGAATCAACATGATCTGGAACATTAACCATAAGGAATTGAACTAAAACTACTTCATCTTGGTCTCAATCGACTACACCAAATGAGTAGAAGCAATGTCCATCACCAATGCATTAGTGCAATAGGTCATCAAATTCCTCAAAAAGAACATCATAAGCTGGTACGAGATACTACATGTGATCGTGTTAGACAATAGTACAAACTTCAATTTCCAATACCATCAAGGAGTATCTAAACTCTTTAGGGATCGAATACCATTGAATGTCACCTTATCAGCTCTAGAAGAGCAAAGTCTTAGAAGTTGCCATCAAAAACTTGATCAAGATTTAGAAGAAGACTATAAGCTCTCATGCTAATTGGCATTCACACTTGATCAAGATTTCCCAATACCTTGTGGGACAATCACACTTCTATCAAAATTTCCTTAGGAGCTACACTATACTACCTAGTGTATGGGGTGGAAGCAGTTCTACCGTTGAGATGCATATCCCTTCACTCCGCATACTATGAGAAGCAGATATTCTGGAACTGAATGGATTCAAGACCGATTCTACTCCCTCAACACTATTGAAGAATGGCAGGAAAAATCCCTATACAATGCACATTGTTACCAAGCAAGAATGGCTCGAGTTTTTAACTAGAATGTTCATCCATGTAGTTTCTAGAAGTGACCTAGTATTGTAAGTCATCCAAAATGCTGATTCGAGAGGAACGTTCAACCCTAAATGCGAGGAACCCTACATCATCCATGACATCTATGACTGGGGCAGAATGCACTTGAAGGAGATGGATGGAAATATTCATCTTCACCACACAAATGCCAACCTCATAAAACACTGTTGCTATTGATCAGACTACAACATCAAGCAAATCTCTGGCAGAAAACCATGTAGGGGAGAGAAAAGCACCCGCCCCTTTTATTATTACCTAAAATCTACTTTAGTACCCAATCGTGTCCCCTTGTGCACCTAAGTGGAAAGGTAAAAGTAGAACCTAGGGACTAGGACGGAAGGAGAACAACCATTATCCTGCCAAATGTTCACCAACCTAAAAGTAACTCCTTAAAATAGACCCACCCTAATAACATGCACCCAAACATGTCCATGATTGTGACAAAAGGTAAAGTGAAGCCTAGTGATCAACATAATAGGAGCATGATAGATGCTATGAGTCCCAAGATACAAGTGATATTCGATCCTCATAATCAACATCCTAACACCTATACATAAGGATATGCCATTGTACTTACATCTTGTTGGGTTTTAGGGGAGACAGAGAAGGCAGCGGAAACAAAAATTTCTTCTCCCAAACCCAGTATAAAGGAATCATGTCAACATATATACAATAGGAAGAATGGTTTGTAGAGACATACCTTGTCCCAAGGCTTGCTCGGAGACGTTACCTCGCGGCTTGCGCAATCTTCACCTCCATTCTTAGACGATGTCTCTTCAGCTCCTGGTCTCACCAGGACTGTCGGGATTAACAGTTGTCCCCCGAGCGGTAGAAGTCTCCCGCCTTTGTAGTAGTCCACACGGACGACCTGGAACTCCGATCGCCTTGTCGCACAAGGCACCGGAAGGAGTCGTACCCTCGTATCGATGTACTAGTCACCGACACACTCTCCTGCAACCAGTCACTTTTCTGCAGTTGTCTTTCCCTTGTTGTGCCTCCCTTATCGGGTAGCACTTGCTCGGGCTCTCCTGGTTACCACAACCAGAGAGAACGACAACTTTGCAGAGCAACTGGTGTTCTAAGTTGTTGTATCTGAGAAGCCCCCAATACCCCTATATATAGGAGGGTCATGGGATATGGTTCTCTACCCCAGGCAATGCGGGATTAAAGCAGGAGTAGAAGGGTTTGAGATTTTCCACAAAACAACCAACTGTGCCACCTGAACCGATCGTTTCAAGCATGAAACGGTTGGTTGGTGACCTGAGCCGATCAGTTCACTCCTGAACTGATCGTTTTGGACACCTGAGCCGATCAGTTCACTTCTGAAATGATCAGTTCACTACCCTGGTCAGTTCCCGAATGACTTTTCCTCTTTTGTTTCGAATTGACCCAAATACCAATCCTTGTTCCAATCAAATTGGACAAGTGAAACGAAGAGAAATATCTTGCCAACCTGACTTTCCCAGCTTGCTCGTTTGGACCAGTTGAGCTGATCGGTTCAACCCTTGAACCGGTTGTCTCAACCTGTCCTGAGCTGATCAGTTCATCACATGAGCTGATCGGTTCACCAAGTTGAGCCGATCGGTTCATCATATGAATCGATCATTTGGGAGTGCAGACTGTGCAAAATCAGTGAATTGCAGTTCCAATCAATCTGATACTCTAATCAATCGGTCCAACACCTTGAACACTATGATATTGAGCTATCAATTGATTGAGTGTTTAATTGAGCTACTAAACTCATTTAGTAATCAATCTAAACATCGTTTGTGGACAAACTCCTCTTCCAGGTTAAATCCTATGTATGTGACCCTGCAGGTCCATTTCACATTGGCAATGAAAGTCTATAACACTTATGACTTCACAAGCAAAGAGCGGTGCCTAGTCGCACATCACTGTACCCAAGTGAAAATAGAAAGTTGGAGAACAACTTTCAATCCTACAATCCGTGAATGGTGTTACAGCGAATGTATAATTCCTTTGTCACTGATATCCCGAATGAACTCAAGGCATGGAACAACCATCCTGTCAACATTCATTCACTTTCTTGATCTCAGAGTAGATTGGAGGAGATATGTATGACATCAATATCGCATACTGATTCACACATGCATGCGCACACCTATCTCAATCCTACTCATCAAGTGGCCATGGACATCAAACTCCCTCAGGAGGGACAAATCCCATATCTATCACTCACCCCTCAAAAGTCCCATGTGTCAAAGCCACCCAATCATCACCTTTATAACAACCCATGTTTCAGGACTGCGTTTGATGATGTCAAAGTCTACCCAACGACATGTGTTGAGTGTAGTGATTTCAGGTCAAAGAATCACACTCACCACCATCAATGTGAGAACTGACTGTGACTACCATGTCATGGTTCCATGTGTCAAACTCACGGTGGGTCTATCTGGTACACTTGTTCTCTAACAAGTACATGTTTGGTTTGATATCTCCATATCATGACTAATGAGATTTTGTCATCAACCAACACCACAATCTAGTCTTGTGTGTCATTGTTTTCTATCTACCTTCCACAATGACATCTGACTAGGGACATAATAAGAATGTATAAACTCTTAGCATCTGTATGATCTCATCGTTCAGGTCCTGAACCTGAAAGCATACGCCATTGAGTACTGTCATTCTCTAGACATTCAATCTGTTCTATCATTATCTCATATGACTGAACTAGAAAGAATTGGAAGCTTACCTTTGATGTTTATCAAATCAATCTTAATGTATCCCACCAATCATCCCATGATTGGCTCTCAGGGCATACATACCAACAGACTCCCACTTGCACTGCGAGCCAATCACCCTTGAATCATATTCTTAGTGATCTTCAAACATGTCCTACATGTTACTATGCTCTAGTGCTTATGTAGTGAGTTATGGCAACACCTTACCAAAGTCAGTATTAACTACATGTCTCTCATCTCTTCGCTGTACGTTACACGTATGAGATGGAGTTGTCGTAATATGTGATCTAGTATTTCTTTGCTAACCTTTAGCCACATTGCATGACCAAGTACTCCTTACTTGTCATTAAAGATCGAAATATCTACAAGTTCATCTCATGAACTTCCAGATACATATAGCATCCACTAATGTTCTCTAACACACAGATACACATCTTTTCCTTTTAAACGACTTTATTGGAACGTTTCCATTTATCAACAAACAATCACTTTTATATATCCCATAGATATTTTGTGATTAATTTTCTATCCTTTTCAGTGTAACTCTTTACAGTGAATCCTTCCTTATTTCCATAGAACTAGTACTTCTCAAGTACTTATCAAATTCTTTTGGTATTCCAGTAACCCTTACTGGAACTTAGACAGACATCCACTCGTCATGTCCCACATACGAGTTATCAGGATGAGCACATCATATTGTCATGTCCTACATACAAGATGATGAATGCATTTTCTTCTTGCTATGTCCATGCATGCAAGATAATGGGATGATTACATACATGATAGATCCTTATCTATTCTTAGTGTTTCCATTCTTCATAAGAATTGGACACTTTCCCTTGGGATACTAACTCCATGTAACATGGATAAGTTTTCTCCCACTGAATCTGTGCACACTGAACCCTTCAGTATAGATTGCCAATGTATGGTTTCTCTTTTCAGATCAAGAGGTTTTCGAGAACTATCTCTATAGATCTCTATTCCTATCACATAGGAAATGTCTCTATCCTCCCTAAAGATAATTTCCACTTTGGGTTTCCATTCTAGAACATTTCCATTTCACATCAACATGTGGAATGTGAATATGCTCCCACTAAATCACAGATCCCTTCTTTATCTTTGACATATCAGTCAAACCCTTTGACTATATTATCAAAGTAAAGATCACAGTTCTGAGTTCCTTGTACTCAATCAATCACATTGATTAGTCCATTGTAACTTATAGACTTCATTTGCATTAATGAATTCATAAACCTTATAGGTTGTGTCACGTACACATCCTTGTTTTATTACTTATAGGAATGTGGTTTTAGTATCTGTATGCCAAATCAACAAGAATCGTCCTTCTCAAAATATCATCCGTGTGTCTTAACGCTTAAGACTTATTTGCACTTATGGATTTCATCCCAGTGGGTGCTACTATCAAGGTCATACCTTATGGTTCACATGGAAGTCATTTAGGATGTAATGGTCATAAACTATAACTCAAAATATGGTTCCTTATATTCATCTAGATAGTTGACTCATCACATGACCAACTCATCACATAGATAATCGAGGTGTATCTGTCAAGGATATAAGAACTCACAACTCCTTGTGATTCTTAATGTCCTTTATTAGTGTGGAGTATTCTTTATTTAAGAAGAAATTAGTTATTTGATAATCATCCTCTAACTCCTTAGAGTATGACTCCTTTTGATTTAGACATCACCATGCCTTAATCATGAGTTCACTATGATACATTATCATAATCACTCAAAAGGACCTCAAACATTTAGTTCAAGTATTTCAACCATTGGTCTCATCAAGAATTAACACTTTACCAAATATGATATTCTTGAACACTTCACCATTTGAAGTACTAGCATTAACTCTAATAGGTATGTAA
The DNA here is from genome assembly GCA_963693085.1 of Alisma plantago-aquatica. Classification (NCBI taxonomy): domain Eukaryota; kingdom Viridiplantae; phylum Streptophyta; class Magnoliopsida; order Alismatales; family Alismataceae; genus Alisma; species Alisma plantago-aquatica. The sequence goes on from OY856414.1 coordinate 610,983,791, forward strand.
ATAAATCACATGTATTATACCTAATAGGATAATCATTCTCCTACTACCACTAGTGAAGATTGATTAATCATGTCTAAGAGATTCATGTCTCTTACTGGTTCTCTAACCAAAAGAATCTTGATTTATCCATCATATGGAAACTAGAGATGAATTTCTCATGATAATGCTAATTCATTGTTTGAGTTATCAGTAACTTTTAGGTATCATTTTATCTTATGCATACCAAGTACCACAAGATAAACAAGGCATTGCCACAAGGAAATATTAACTTCATTAATTTCCATTATTGTCATACAATATGCAAAAATAAGGTGTTTCTATCCATTGGTAAATATGAAATAGCAGTTCATAACTCTATTACATGCCTTCAAGGCTGAAAATAAACTAAAGTACTCCTATCTATGGCGGAAACACTTGCCCCATTTATTGGTGCTTTACACTTTATATCTTGGTATCATATACCTCAAAAAGTGTTATAAGTTTATTTCATGACACCTTCAGGTGGAGACGTCTTTCACCTCCTTCTTCTTTAGTTCTTCCAGATAGAGTGGACAATTCCTTTTCCAATGTCTTGGCTTTTGATAATGGTGGAAATGGCCTCTCTTGGTCACACCTCCCTTGGCCTTGAGAGTTGAAGACGACTTGGGCTACTGGCTAGCATCAGAACCTTTCTTAGCCTTGCCCTTGCCCTTGCACTTGGACTTGCCTTTCTTGTTGCTGATCATCATCACAGACTTAGGCTTGTCCTTCTTCATATGTGCCTCGGTTGTCCTCAACATGCCCAACAACTCTGTCAATGTCTTGTCAAAGTTGTACATGTTGTAGTTCATCACAAACTGACTGTAGGATTCTGGCAATGATTGCAGTATCACGTCAGTAGCCAATTCTTGGCTCAGGGGAAATCCCAGTCTTATCAGGTTCTCTACATACCCAATCATTTTGAATGTGTGAGGACCAACTAGATCTCCTGCTATCATGACACACTTGAATAGTGCCCTGGAGACATCATATTTGTCTTGTCGTGCTTGATCTTCATACATGTTCTTGAGATGCTGAATCATCTCAATGACACCCATGTTCTCATGTTGTCTCTGCAACTCGTGGTTCATGGAGCACAACATCAAGCACTTTGCATCAATCCAATCTTCAGAATGCTTCTTATAAGCATCCCTTTCTGCCTTTGGTGCGGTAGGAGCAGATTCCTCTGGAACTGGAGTATCTAGGACATAGAGCTTTCGCTCTTGAGTGAGAACAATTCTCAATGTCCTAAACCAGTCATGGAATTTAGTCCCATTCATCTTGTCCTTTTCAAGGACCGATCGCAATGAAAAGTGATTGTTATTTGTTGTCATTTGTACTACAAAAGGAAATATATGCAGTTTAGTCCAAAACTCAATTTTGACTTATTTGGTTGATTTGAAAGGTTGACGATATAATTAGGACTTTAATTAATTATCGCTCCCACTATTTTTTGTTCAAATTGATAGCCCTCACCATCAATTCAGAAGATTGCAGTGTACAACCTTCTAGTGAGAAAGATCCGTATTTCATCAAGTCATGAGTCAGCTTTGGTTGATCGCCCATAATCTTGACTATTTAGGTAGGCCATCATGCCAATTGCATCATATGCAACTCTTGATGAATGAACATGCACAACACCTTGCCATGAACATTCCGTGCCTCTGGGATTAGACGCTCTAAGAATCACCAGTTAAGTCTATCCCAAAAGCTGACACAGTAAACATGCACCCTGCTTTGGAAGAACCTACATGTCTACCCTTCACACTTCCGCAAGATGGACGGCACACCACGCTTTGGCGTAACCTACGCTTGGTCGATCAAGTTTTTCATGTGTGTCGCTAATGGAAGGCTTATAAGACTTAATATTTAGATGAGGGATTTGGTTTTATAGGTACATATACATATACAATCACCACAATACATAGTATGTATCATATACATGCTATATCCCACAGAAAACATGTGAAACGATAAAAGCGATGATTATGGCCATCCTAATGTGATTCCTCGAGCCAAGAGGAATCACAGTCATCTAGGTCTACATCACATGAAACATGTTCATGATGAAGTGCTATAGCCGTCTGAGTTGATCAACTCCTCACATGAATGACCCGCTCGCTCTGGTCGGTCGTCTGGGTGCCACCATGCGATCAGTTGGCTCCTCCAACCGATCGGTTCGCCTGGTCATTGTACATCTCCTCATGGCCGCCACCCACTCGTCTCGCTCCTCGAACCAGTCGTCTGGATCGCCAACCGATCGGTTCACTCCTTGAACCGATCGTCTCAGTTGTCATCAGATTGACCTTCATTCTTTGACATAACAGGAAATAAAAGATCTATCCTATTTTACATTTAAATAGGGAAACCCCGAGTTACATTCGGGGGGAGCAAAGGTAGGAAAGAAATCTCGAGTTATCTCGAGTTACATCAGAAATAAGGAGGTAGGGAATCAGTGCGCAGACCGAGATGCAAGCAACCACATTCAACCAAGCACACATACATAGGGTTTATTGGCCATAACCACACTATACATCCACAACAAAACTCATTTAAGGGCGACACGTATCGAGTGCATTCATATTACATATCATATATGTATATTGGAATTTGTGGATTTAGGATTGGACATGCATAAAGCCAATTTTATTCACATCATATGCAATAAATAAAGGCGACAAACCAAAATTGATCATATCAATAATCCTAAAGTATAGAGCAATTGATGTGGCTCAGATACCACTGTTGGGTTTTAGGGGATACAGAGAAGGCAGCGGAAACAAAAAATTTCTTCTCCCAAACCCAGTATAAAGGAATCACGTCAACGTCTATACAATTGGAAGGATGGTTTGTAGAGACATACCTTGTCCCGAGGCTTGCTCGACGACGTTACCTCGCGGCTTGCGCGGTCTTCACCTCCATTCTTGGACGGTGTCTGTGCAGCTCCTGGTCTCACCGGAACTGTCGGGATTGACAAGTGTCCTCTGAGCGGAAGAAGTCTCCCGCCTCTGTAGTAGTCCACACGGACCACCTGGAACTCCGATCGCCTTTTCGCACAAGGCAACGGAAGGAGTCGTACCCTCCTGTCGGTGTACAAGTCACCGACACACTCTCCTGCAACCAGTCACTTTTCTGCAGTTGTCTTTCCCTTGTTGTGCCTCCCTTATCGGGTAGCACTTGCTCGGGCTCTCCTGGTTACCACAACTAGAGAGAAAGACAACTTTGCAGAGCAACTGGTGTTCTAAGTTGTTGTATCTAAGAAGCCCCCAATACCCCTATATATATAGAAGGGTCATGGGATAGGGTTCTCTACCCCAAGCAATGCGGGATTAAAGCAGGAGTAGAAGGGTTTGAGATTTTCCACAAAGCAACCAACTACGCCACCTAAACTGATCGTTTCAAGCATGAAACAGTCGGTTGGTGACCTGAGCCGATCGGTTCACACCTGAACTGATCGGTTGGGACACCTGAGCCGATCGGTTCACTTTTGAAATGATCGGTTCACTGCCCTGGTCAGTTCTCGATTGACTTTTCCTCTTTTGTTTTGAATTGATCCAAATACCAATCCTTGTTCCAATCAAATTGGACAAGTGAAACGAAGAGAAATATCTTGCCAACCCGATTTTCCCAACTTGCTCGTTTGGACCAGTTGAGTCGATCGATTCAACCCTTGAACTGGTCGTCTCAAACTGTCCTGAGTCGATCGGTTCATCACATGAGCCGATCGGTTCACCAAGCTGAGCCGATCAGTTCATCATATGAGCTGATTGTTTGGGAGTGCAGACTGTGCAAAATCAGTCAATTGTAGTTCCAATCAACCCGATACTCTAATCAATCGGTCCAACACCTTGAACACTATGATATTGAGCTATCAATTGATTGAGTGTTTAATTGAACTACTAAACTCCTTTAGTAATCAATCTAAACATCATTTGTGGACAAACTCCTCTTCCAGGTTAAATCCTATGTGTGTGACCCTACAGGTCCATTTCACGTTGGCAGTGAAAGTTAACACTTATGACTTCACAAGCAAAGAGCAGTGCCTAGTCGCACATCATTGCTACCCAAGTGAAAATAGAAAGTTGGAGAACAACTTTTAATCCTACAATCCGTGAATGGTGTTACATCAAATGTATAATTCCTTTGTCACTGATATCCCGAATGAACTCAAGGCATGGAACAACCATCCTGTCAATGTTCATTCACTTTCTTGATCTCAAAGTAGATTGGAGGAGATATGTATGAAATCAATATCGCATACTGATTCACACATGCGTGCGCATGCCTATCTCAATCCTACTCATCAAGTGGCCATGGACATCAAACTCCCTCAGGAGGGACAAATCCCATATCTATCACTCACCCCTCAAAAGCCCCATGTGTCAAAGCCACCCAATCATCACCTTTATAACAACCCATGTTTCAGGACTGCGTTTGATGATGTCAAAGTGTACCCAACAACATGTGTTGAGTGTAGTGATTTCAGGTCAAAGAATCACATTCACGACCATCACTGTGAGAACTGACTGTGACTACCATGTCATGGTTCCATGTTTCAAACTCACGGTGGGTCTGTCCGGTACATTTGTTCTCTAACAAGTACCTATGTGTTTGGTTTGATATCTCCATATCATGACTAATGAGATTTTTTCATCAACCAAAACCACAATCTAGTCTTGTGTGTCATTGTTGTCTATCTACCTTCCAAAATGACATCCAACTAGGGACATAATAAGAATGTACAAACTCTTAGCATCCGTATGATCTCATCGTTCAGGTCATGAACTTGAAAGCATACGTCATTGAGTATTGTCATTCTCTAGACATTCAATCTATTCTATCATTATCTCATATGACTAAACCAGAAAGAATTGGAAGCTTACCTTTGATGTTTATCAAATAAATCTTAATGTATCCCACCAATCATCCCATGATTGGCTCTCAGGGCATACATACCAACACATCTGTCTAGGTTAACCTAAAAAGAGAGACCTTAAGATAAGGAAGAGGTTGAAATTCCTTGTGTCTATCCTTGCCTCATCTCTTAAAAGGAGGCGTGACCAAGATCCACATGAACTAACCGAGGAGTAATCATATGGGAAATCCTAGCTAGGTAAACCCCATTCATTCCGTATATAATCTTAGGCTCTCAAACTAAGCCCCCGAGTATCAATTCTGAATCAAGAACTTCAATGAAAAATACCCATGGCTAGTTGACACTTTACAAAATAATAATAATTATCCAAAAGACCTTTTATTACATAGACACATTCTTGTGGTGGATCACCATACTAAGGCATGTCAAGGGTAAAGCTTACTAGGGTGTCTCTGACATCTGGCGCCTTGTTTCAACTAGGTAGGGAATTTCTGGTAACGCACCTACTACATGGCATTACTCTAGCATTTAGCATTACACCCAAGACTAGTTGAGATTTTATCCCTCTTGTCCCCTAGAACAAGGTCCTACTCATAGTAGTATGGGCCATGAGGGTAGGAGGTAGGAAATATCTATTATCAAATCAAGATGGGAGATATCTTAATTTCTTAGGGTTTCAACTTCCAACTTCATTCTAGGAGATGGATGAGAAGGAGGCAATTCTGACATGTGAAAATCTACAACTATCCTTGGAAACCTAAAAGTGCATAGATAGGAAATATAGATTTTCTTCAGTCGGGGGACTCGTCAAGAAGAACTTCACAATGATATGCACCTTGAGGACGTAGGTATAAAGAATATTCATAAATGTCATGGGAAGAGTACCCATAGAAGGTGCCACATCATGAACACAAATTTTTATTTTAGGAATAAGCTCATTACAAAACATTAACTTATCATGCCAATATATAAAAATATATATATATGAAAAGAAAATTAATACATCACTATGACTATAGAAGAATTACAAGTTAGTACCATATAAGGTGCCGATGCAAGTGACTCCAGGTATTCTAGAGAGCAGTCCCGAGTCACAAGGAAATTATAACGAGTTAGCCTTTTTTTATTCAACTACATCTGAGCCACCTTCTCATAAAATTTGTGACAATTTACCATCAACTTCCTTAAAAAGGAAGAAACGTTTCAACTTGGTACACACATTGCCGAAGATTGAATTGCCTCAATATTGACACAGGGTAACACACAACACAACCACCCAGACATAGCAAGATGATCGACTATTTAAAATCCATCATGGCCACACCACTGTGATGAGTTATCAATACAAATTTCATCCATTCCAACACACATCTACAACCGTCAGACCTGTAAGAAATCAAGTCATATCTTCTCACAGATGAAGGGGATCATCACTTAGACATGCTTCAATAGAAACTCCTTTTCCATGTTGTAATGAAGATTTGATGACTCTGTCAATCTGGAAAGACTGGTGCACATTCTTAGATAAATTTGCAGGACCTTGAAAGGCCCCTTCATCCTTTGGATCAGGTGTTCTTCATCCAAGTATTCACACAACTCAGCCAATATCAAAGGAATGACATTTTCCTTACTCAACAAGGAGGTCACAACTCCAGAATCAACAATCGTCCCTCGCCCAATAGTCTCTCCAAACAATAGCTCTACCAAAATGATCAAAGTATATGCCAACAAACTGGGCATGTTAGGAGGATTGACACCATGATGCACTTCACTCTTGAACAACTCCTATAGATAGGCCATCTGAATGAAGCAAACTTCATCACTAAACCATAAAGCAGCATAAGACTTCTTCACCACTAAGTAGACTCCCCAACTCACCATCCCAACTTGACTTCTTTGCTACCACAAGCCATCAATCTTGGAAAGGAAGTTGAGTGATCTTATCCGTGCCTTCCAGGGTGAGAGTTAGCACAACGTCTCCAAACCAAAAGGAGTGACTTAGAGTATCCCATAAGGGATCACTTCCGACATCAAATACCACACAATAGGGACATAAGCTAGATGACAAAGATGACAAATCATGCAAAAGCTCACCAGCTTGACCTATTCAGTCTTGGGGAGCTCAGTAATATAACAATACACTAAGGATAGGATGATCAGACGACTATGTAGAAGCATGATTTCTCGTATCTCCTTCTCTTCCATATGTAGAAAAAGTGAGGGATACAACCCTATTTATAGGTCTCAAATAGGAAAAATTCATATCCAAAAAAGAAGGGAGTTTGTGTCCTTTTCCATGGTGGAATCACACAATTTGCCATATGAATTTACACCAAGGGTCAATACGGACATGCATACCGAGACATGTAGGACTATGTGTCCCATAAGAATAGCATATTGCTCCAATCTGCCACCTTTGATTGGAGCATAGATCAAGGCAATCTTCTAATCTATCAAAAATATTCCAGAGATCAAACTTCAAAAACCATTTCCAAATCAAAAATAAAAAAACCTCACAATTTGATTTAACTCAAATTTCGACTTTTATTCAAAGTTAAAAAGAGTCTTACAAATACAAGCATGTGCTAATACATGAGGAAAGGAAAATACATCATGAAATAAAAATACTAAAGACAACTACTATTTCTCAAGCGCATGTCCAAGGACCGATGATATGTGGAAGAAGACCCTAAAGAACAATGATCCCTGCTCGTATCAGAGTGAATACCACTGGTGGACCTAAACAAGAGCTATTGGAAGAAACCTCCACCACCAAGGTAGTGTCCCTGCACCAAGTGGAACCTACTCCTACTCTAATTGTCAAAAATCTATAGTGTAAACTAGTATATGTAAAAAGAAGCCTTCCACACCAAAAGACCCCCCAAAATGCTGACTATGCCCATAGCCCAGTGGGATACTTTAGCCAAAGATTCCAACAATTGCATCCGCAGCTTCATCTGCTCCTTAGAAGGACAAGGTCCATCCAAATTCAGGCGAGAAATGACAGGATCCTCCCATACTAAAATCTTGATGAGGTCACAACCCAGGGAAGTCATCAAATCTAGGAACATCAATAAAAGGAGAAGGGGGAGCCTCAGGAGAGGAAAGATATTTAGCATAACAAATTGTTTTTGCGGATATATTTCAGGAGGTACTATAAATTACAGTGACAGTTACATTTATAATTTTATTTGTAATGAAAGTAGACATTATAGTATGATGAACAACTCTTCTCAAAATAGCAAAAGGTACTGAGTTGGAATCCCATTCTAAGGATTGGATTTATACATGAATTATTGAAAAAAAATTCCTTGAGTATGGACCGGGTGGAGTGAGGCTTCGCCCGAAGTATATACTTCTACTTTCATGGGATACACATTTGAAATAGATATTTGAGAGAAAATGCCTGAACCAAAATATGTCATGCTAAGGGCTTCCATATACATCGTAAGCTAAACCCGTACTGATGATTACTTAACTTTCTATATATGGAAAGAGATAGATGAGCTATTGGTTCTAAGCCATCTTTGGATATTGATCAATTTTGATTCTTTTTCTATTGAATCTTTACCGATCGAGATGTATGGATCCTTGGATCTATGTGTCTATATAGATCCTATTCATGGATTAATGATATATATATATATATATATACATATATATATATATATATATATATATATATCCCGATCATCCTACTCTTTAGATGAGTCATAGGTAATCACCTACAGAAAATGCATGTCAAAGATAATGCAAGTAAATAAAGACAACTTCAGAATCATATACTCACTAATGGAGGACGTTGAAGACGATCATATGCCTCCCTGGAAAAGAGATTTGACTGGCATAGTACCACTAAAGATACCCATCATGCATCACCTGGCCATACATAAACTCCCGAGAAGCCTAACAATCCCTAAACTAGAAAGGAACTACCTTGAAAAAGGGTCAAAAGGGATGTGTCAAACACCAACCCACTGACGAGCACCATGCTCGCCCATATACAACATGCTCCCAGACAGAAACTCGAAGTGGATCTGACAAGCATCCATTGACACACCTCAAAGAAGGCTGCACAAGATGTGGTTGCCTCACCATACTAGAACCTGGAGAAGATCTTGAATCAGATCTAGGAACAACAAAGAATTGGAGTTATCTAAAGTATGGATGCATGACACTATACAATGTTTAAGTGCTACACATACCTCAACTACAATCATGGTCTACAGTTTGGCCCTCCACTACTCATACCTTACCCTACTTCTACAGTTAACTCAATGGAAAAATGTAGGGAGAGAAGAATGTAGATAGCCCTCTAGACCACTAAGAGTGGTAGATAAACAAATGCAGAAGTGTTTAGAACCCCATAGCTGTAAAGAAAATGCTAGGGAAAATCATATATCACAAATATTATAAACTAGAAAATGCAAACAATGGTAGGTAAAAGCTTATCACGGTCAAGCCTATGAAGCCTTCACAACCTTTTATAGTCGTGACCATCTCCTCTTTGAAGTCACCCATAAGACACTACCTAAAATGTGACAACAAATGGGAATACAGTTTGCACCCCAATCAAAGGAGGAAACCACATCCATATCTATAAGAAAGGAGAACCAATTGATATCTCCTCTATTCCCCATGTTGTTTCTAAATAAGGAACCAGTGATCAAGACAAACACGAACAACCTAACCCTCATTGTTATGTACAAACGATCACTAGCAAACCACCACTCACCCTTACTAAAGAAGTTGTCTCTCAAGAAAGTGAACTTGACCTCATGTCTAGAGTCCATCTCAATATCTCTAGGGTTCACCTCTAGATCCTAACCAGGAGGTAATGATCCACTCTTGTTGGTTAGGAAGATAATTGATAGGGTCTTACCAAACCCTCAACATAATAATGATGAGAAACTCACACAAGATTATGGATAGCTCACCAAAAGAAAAATGGAATGTATAGGTCTCTAGACAAAATGCTAAACAAAGAAAGAAGAAAAGGTCTATCTATGATTCCACACTGGCTAATGCTACAAAAACCAGTCTCCTAAAGCAGCTCCACCTCCTTGGTGACCAAACTATCATACAACAACCCCATCTCATTTCAATGAGTCAGCCAATATACATTCAACAATCTGAGGCCCTAAAAGGGAAATAGGAGGAATACAAATTCAATACCATCACTATGCAGTGAAAAAGCTCGATTCAAGATTTGAAAAGTAGAAAGAAAATAATATGGAACAAAGTTTCCAGGTTATACCACATTACCCGATTGACAGACTCAATGATGCATGTTCAGTACAACATCATCAGATGTCACACAAATATCTTAACTGGAAGTAGCTTCCCCACTATTGTGAAGGCACCATCGTGATGCCCGATCAAGGAAAGCTTCCATCACAATATGCATAAATCATATATGAAATCAACCAAGGAAGTTATCAAACATTCCGTGGGTATGCCTCAGTTCCCAAATCATTACTCGCATCATGCTTATTTACAATGGGATCCTCCTCATGCTAGCACAATCTACCATATGCACAAGAAGGATGTCAACATCACAAGCTTTCCGCAACACCTGAAATCAGATTGATCGAACAACAAATGACCAAGAAAATAGAAAAATAATGAAATCAACTAGATAAAATATCAGAATGTGCATCTAGGTTATCTTCAACCTCCAGATCATTAAGAAAGTTGAGAAATAAAAAATTGGAATTTTCCGCTGAGGTCCAAAACTGAAGTGCAAAAATGAAAGTTATACCTTCCCAGAGAAGAACATATAGGGAATGTGCATCAATTTCCATCAAAATGGGTGGTCTAAAAGATCCACAGCTCCGAGATGGAGCAACCTACCTTGTTGCTAGACTTGACTGGCAACACAACATGATCTTCCAAGTCAGAGGTGGTGGATCAATGTGATCCATTGGCCTGGTTGCTTCTTCCTTGCCACGATCACCACTCTTGTTTGGTCTGATCTACTCCTTGCACAAGTGCCATAGATCAAGTAGGGAAGAAATGAGAAGGGTGCTCAACCCTCCTTCCATTTCCCCTCTTTTTAAGACCCAAAATTTATGCAAAAATTACAAATAGTTTCCTAGATTTTTAGGAAAATTTCAAATTCTTATAAAAATCACAAAAAGTCACAAAAACACAGATAAAATTTGTAAAAAGATTGAAAATATCAATATTTTCTCAAAAATAATGAACTCCACAATTTCAAAAGAAAAATATTTATCATCTTTGTAAATCTTCCAGACACATGGACTACAACCTAAAACTAGATCAGTCTTATGCTTCATCTTTCTAACTTTCTAGGTTCCTAGACCAAGATCTTAAACTAGACCATAAGACCTGTCTTGAACATGCACCTCACCTCTTGTCTTTTGGAAACAATCTTCTAGGGTCCTAGACTATGAACTTAAATTTGAGCAATCCTAGGCTCCATCTTCCAATCTTTTAATGTCTCATATCATGACATAAAATTAAACCAACTCAAAGCTTCATTTTCATACATAGGGTCTTGGACTATAACTTAAACTAGACCATCATGCTCTTTATTTCCAAGTTTTCTTGGAAGTTCCAACTTGTGACTCACGAACTAAATCAAGATTGCCTTTCAGTGCAAACTTTTTTTGACAATCCTAGATCGTGACCATGGTTTCCAACTTTACTTTTACGCACATATCATTTAACAACCTTAGAACTTGACTTGAAAATGAACTGAATTGCCAACCCCACCTCTTCATGACCCCGAATTATGGATCAAATTTCAAATCCAAAAGTTATAAGGTCAAATATAATTGCTCACCATTTCTCTAGAGGGTGGAGGGTGAACCCGTAGGGGAACACGACGTGGATAACACCATTTTCTAGATAATGGCCTAAACACCCAATATTAGATGCTCAATATTAGAGACACTACATGGATGGATAATTGACACACTCACTAACCAGAAGGCCACCTTAAATCTAAAACCTTTTCTAATACTCAAATTCCAATCTCAATGATCCAAGCCCTATCCCAATAGGAAAAATCCTCATATTGTTCCTTTTAAGAGTTCTGGTCCTAACTCTAAATTGACCCACTCAAAGACAAAATCATGACTAAAGATGTGTAGGAAGAGGGGTGATTACTCTTTTCTTCAAATATATACTTCTAGGAAGAGAAATTACCACTTATTTTTTTAATGTTCATATACTCATGATCTTATCATACTTCAAAAAACCACAACTTGCATTCCCTTTTTCACATACACTTTTGCTAACTAAGACATGAGTTAGTGGGAGAATCATACATGTACTAGTTTAAGAACTGAAGAAACAATGAGAGTCACTTTTACAGCCAAAAAAACCTCTTAAGGATCATTAGACTCCAGGGAAATGAATGATTGGTCATATATAGGAAACTACCTAAATCAAAGGTTGCCCTTAATCTTGAGAATCAATTTATTACCAATCTTTTGCTCATGGCTCAAGAAATGTGGTTATCACTCTTATCTCAGACCTTTCCTTGAGAGGGGCAAATTGTTGAGACACCATTTGTGCTCACTCAGCAAAAATTCATGAGCAATACAAATTGTCTGGGTAATGATGAAATCCATTCCACATTCCACTAAATCTCCACATTAATCATTTTCTACCTTTTTCACATTTTTTCCACCTATTTAGTCCATCCATTTCGCCCACTTTAACCCTATTTGGGGCCTTCTATAAAAAATCCTTCTTTTCAGACCGAAATCTGTAATTTGTTCTTCAATTTTTCTTTAAGTAAGAGATATTTTATTGCCCACTTGAATTTGCTGAAATAGAATATTCTTTTTTTGATAAAAATTCCATTTCCCTTTACCAAGGGATACTCTTGAATTATCTCTTACTCATTACCCTACTCAAAAATCTGTCATTTTTACAACTTTTTTCTGCAACGTTTTTAAAACAACTAAAAAAATGATTTTTTTTTTACCCAGCCTACGTCATCCGTCAGGACCATCCACTGACTGAGACATGGTGGGTTGATGTCATCCTCCAATCACCAAAACCAATGAATTGGTTCAAGTCGCCACCTCCCAAGAAATTTCTGCACAGAACCCCGAATCCTAAACACATAGTATAAATACCCCTGATGAATGCAAATTCATCCATTTTTACAACATCTTTTATGTCGTTAATTTAGGATATTTTGTTGCATTTCCCAATCTTAGGCATTAAGTGCATTAGTTTTGCTTTTTTTTTTTTTTTTGGTGGAACAGGGGTTAATATTATTCAAACTGGTCCCCCTCACCAGGCATTAAATCGATTACATGATATTCATCCAAAGTTGGATGCACTACATTCAGAGAAGAAGAACTATAATCAGAATTGAAAGATGCTGTTAAGTTAGATGGAAGAGTAACATAGTGCCACTCGTCCACAGGTTTTTGTAGATGGTGTTTGGCTAGCCCATCCGCTAGTTGATTATCCTCTCTTGCTATATATGCCATCTTCAGATTCTGGAAGCCAAGTTTGATGGTCTGCATCTTGGTCTTCCACCTTGCATAAATGGGAAAATCAGCTGTGGTAGCTTCCATGATCGAGATGGCCGTTTTGCAATCCGTCTCCAAAACCACTTTGTCATAGTTTTGTGCTAATTGGAGACCCAAATATATAGCCTCCAATTCTCCTTCTAGAACACTAGTAGTGGCAAGGGATCGAGCTTCACCAAAGATCCATTCAGCCTTGTCATTTCTGGCTACGACTGCAATAACAGCTTTCCCGTTCTTCATGGCCATGTCAGTGTTGAGCTTGATCCAACCTTGAGGTGGGGCAAACCACTGTGTATTTGAATGCTTTGCAACTCCCAGTGTGTTCTGAGCATTACCAGACATCTGGATAAGGAGTTGCCACTGCTTTCTGATCATCAACAAAACTGATTCATCCCGAACCACGACTTGTTCGAACACCTGCTTGTTCCTTCCTTGCCAAATGTTCCAACATACTACCGTGAACAAAGTAGCAGTAATTGAGTCTTTTTTAAGCCACTGATCCATCCAGGTATCGACACTGGTAGACGAGAATACTAGAGTCTGGTTCACTCCATGCAGACCCTTCCAGGTGCGAATCGCTGAGGGGCAATCCCTAATGGCATGCATCATGGTTTCAGTAGCAGCATTACAGCGAGGGCACTTGTCATCCTCCGTGAGATGTCTTTGCTTTCTTCTCCAGTTGGTCATCAAGGCTCTCGACCGCAACAACCAAAGGAAGACCTTGAGCTTGCCTGGGATCTTCAGTTTCCAGCTCCTAATCCAGTCTTCTGAAGAATTTGATGGTGCAGAAATGAGCAGCTCATATGCTGACTTAACTGAAAATCTTCCATTCCGAGTGAGGTCCCAGATATCAACATCTCCCCCCTGGATAGGAACAGGTAGCTTTTCAATCTGTCTCACCACTTGCAGTGGTAGGTATAATTTGAGAAACTCACTATCCCATTCTTTGTTCAAGTTAATCAATGAGCTAACAGTGAGGTCCGCTAGCTCTCCCGGTATTTCACTCGTACAAATCTTGTCCAATCTGTCCAAGCCTGGCACCCATTTTTCTTTCCAAACATTGGTGTTCTCTCCTGACACAACAAGTTTAGAGCAGTGTTCGGTTACTTGGTTTAAATTCTTCGCATGAGCTCGCCAAAATGGGGTAGCACGACCACCTGTTTGCCATCTAAAACTTTTATATTTTTTAAGCAAACCTTCCCGCCATGCACATTCTCTTCGTGTAATGATTTCCCAAGAGTTTTTCCAGAGTAGAGCTTCGTTCCACTGCCGCATCGACTTGATGCCCAGCCCACCATTCTCTAAGCTTTGGGTGACCTTACTCCATCTCACCAGCGACATGGGTCGAGAGTTGTGTCCTCCTCCCCATAAGAAACTCCGTATCACTGCATCGATCTTGTCGCATACTGTAACTGGGATCGGCACCGTTTGCATTGTATAGCTCGGAATGGTTGTTAAGACTGATTTCACTAGGCATATCCTGCCTGCCAAAGAGAGAGATCTAGCAGCCCAGCCATTCACCTTTCCTTCAATTCTTCGTAGGATCTCTCCATAGGTAGTCTTAGTGACTTTTTTATGATGAATTGGAACCCCCAGGTGCCTTCCCAAATCGGAAGTTTCCAGAAAACCACTTAGTCTGCATAACCTTCTTCTATGCGTAGTTGAGACTGAATTGGAGAAGAAGATGCTCGTTTTTTCTGTAGAGATTTTCTGGCCAGATGCTAGTTCAAACATCTTGAAACATTGCTTAATAACCTTCATATTCTGCCTGTCTGCTTTTGCAAATAGCACAATATCATCTGCAAAAGTTATATGAGAAAAAGCTGGGCCCGACTGAGATAATTTCAGCGAGATCCAAGACCCCTCCATAACTTTCTCCTCAATCAGCTGAGATAATCTTTCTAAACACAACACAAATATGTATGGTGACAAAGGGTCACCCTGTCTTAGACCCCGTGTGGCTTGAAATGGGGCAAGACATTCCCCATTCCAAACAATGCGAGATTCCCCCTTCCTGATGGATTGCATAGTGTATTGAATGATGTTGATCGGCCAATGTGCTCTCTTCAGAGTGTCTTCTATGAAAGGCCATTCCAGTCTATCGTATGCTTTGGACAAATCCACCTTTATGGCCATGTACTCTGAACCATATTTTCTTCTCATATTATGGATCAGCTCCTGGGTAAGAATTATATTATCCGTGATGCGCCTGCCAGGTACAAAGCTACTTTGAACCGGGGATATCCAGCTATTCATGTGCCTTTTGACTCTTTCTGCAACTATTTTGGAGGACAACTTGAGAACTGTGTTATTCAAAGAGATCGGCCGGAGATGAGAACATCGTTCAGGCTTCTTCGTCTTTGGAATGAGCACGATGGTTGAATTCGCCAAGGAAGGATCTAAATCAACCCCTTGCAGTGATTGAGAGACAGTCTGAATAACAGAGTTCTTAATCGACGCCCAGTGCTTCTGGATGAAAAGATAATCAACCCCATCTGGACCTGAAGCCTTGTGTGGATCACAGTTCTTCAAATTGCGCCAGATTTCAGTTTCAGTGGGAGGACTGGCTAGCCTTCTAGACTGAGCAACCGTGAGAGTTTTGAAATTTCCTGGTATGCGATTTATATTTTCCTGCTCAATGGGTAAACACGAAATAAAAATGTCAGTAAAAAACTTCTGCACCATCTCCTTCAGCTCCTTCGAGTCCGACACCCATTCACCATTCTCCTTTCTCATTTTAGTAATCAGATTACCCCGCTTTCTGTTATTAACAAAAGCATGGTAAAATTTCGTATTGTCATCTCCATTGGATAGCCAATTGATATGACTTCTTTGTTTCCACTCAATCTCCTCCTCCAACAGAATTTTCTCCATCTCACTTTGCAATGCGATGAGTTCTTCTTCTGCTCTCTGGTCATGACCAGCGTTCAGTTTCTCTTCTAACTTCTTCATTCTATTCCACTTGACTGCTTTGATGTGTAAGTTCTCTTGGTGCCTGATCTTCTGCCAATTAGCCAGAGCTGGGCAGGCTGCTTGCAAAGCTTCCGGAAAAGGTTTTTTATCGTCCCATTTATTTTTAACCAGTTGGATGTATTCAGTATCGCTATTCCACTTCGCGTTAGTTCTGAATATAGGGGGTTTCTTGCGAACCAACTTAGACGTGTCTCTGATCAAAATTGGGCGATGATCAGAAGTGATTCTAGGTAGGTGCTCCAGTACGAGTGCAGGATGTTTTATAATCCATTCCCGATTAGCTGCTGCTCTATCAATGCGTTCTAACAGGCATCCCTTCTTGTATGTAAAAAGAGGACCTGTATGTTCAAGGTCAGTGAGCCCAGCCTCCAATAAAGCTTCTCTAAAAAGATTTGCATCTTTGAAATAGAAATGGTCACTTCCTCTTTTCTCCTCTGGACTCAACATAGCGTTGAAATCACCAATGAGTAACCACGCATCCGTGATGGAGGTCCCCATATTAACAAGGTGTTGGTAAAGCACTCTTCTTCGAATAGGATTCGGACTTCCATAAATGCAAGTCAAAAACTCGGAATTATTAACTCTGCAATGTATAAATTGCCTGTGGCTCAAGAGAATATCTATATGGCACTCCTGCTCACTCCAGAGAATCCTTAATTGGAATTTTAATTAGTTTTATTTGTTTTTACAAAAGAACAACTCAATTTCCCCCTTCAATCCCAAGGATCTAGAACCCTCAAGGATTACTCAAGTATCAAAAGATCAAGAGGCCTTCACCCCATAAATTAAGCCTCCCAGAAGACCAGTCAATCAAATGACCCTTTCCAGTCAGCCGACTCAGAAGCATGGGAAGAGAAGGGCCGCAACTCAAACTAGTTGACTAGCTGCCCAGTCTACCGATTTAACACAATCAAGAAGGTGCATTTTCATCGATGAACTGGTCGACTCACCTTGGGTCAATCTACTAACCTTTCTTCAGGCCAAACCACCATTCCAATCAACCTCCCAATCAACCTATTGATCCCCAATTGGTTGACTGACCTGCTCAGAAACCATGCATCAATTCATCCCAGTCGATCAAGTCCACCAAATGACCGACTGGACCATGAGATCTAAATTTTTCTAAAACAACCGATTGCATTTCTTAGGTCTTTAGGGCACTTTCTCTTCTATAAAAGGAGGGGGAAATGCCAAACCAAAGACATCTCATATTATATCATCTTAGAGACTCCTATTAGGTGTTGAAATCAAGGGAAAGAGAGGGGGAGTTGGCACGTTCCTTGCAGAGGTTGTCAAAGTGCTGCTAGATCCTACTGGCAATGTGATTCCTTCCCCCTTTCTTATATGTTCTTTTGTTACCATGATGGAGTAGTTCCTTCCATACTTGGTATCATGGAATATCCCCATAGCTTGTATTTTATCTTGCATGTATTTGACTCCAAATTTGCATTAATAGTTATGTTGTCATCCAATTTATATTAATAGTTATGTTTTCATCCAAATGTACTTCACTATTATCTTCTTGAATCTATTCTTCCATAGCTTAAGCATCATCTTATCTCTTTCCCATGTACTAACGAGTTGTGGAAGACTCCCAAAATGTTGATTCTACACCATTTGTGTTCAACCAAAAGATCAACAGAACCTTCCATCGCCGGAATCCGACCCATCAACATTGAATGGATGAAGAGGAAGTCAAGTGACAGATAGAATAGGCCCTTTCCACACAAAGAGAGGCCATGTTGACCAAGTCAAAGGTAGATGGAGATGCCAAACTAGAATCCCGAGACACCATATGACAAGAAGCACAGTTATAGAAGCAACTTAAGGACTTATCAGTCCTTAAGTCCATCAATGGAAACTATCCTACTATGCCACCTACCATCATCTCTCTACAATTCGAGATCCGCAGACAGTGAATCACCATCCTTTTAAACATGTTCACCAATAATAAAGGCGAAAGTTGTCAAGATCACCTCTGATGCTTCTCTGACTTATTCATCTCTTAAGATGCCATCAAGTTGTGGCTATTCAAGTATTCCCTATCAGATCAAGTCAACAGTTTATACATGTTGTGAAGGGAGACTACATAACAACATGGAAAGCACTCTAGGCTAAGTTTCTTGAGAAAAATACTTCCCCACCCCTCACCTATCAAATTAGGGTAAAAATCACCGAGTCTGCCATGGTTCTTGGAGAAACCTTAGGTGAAGTTTGGGAGTGTTTTAAGGACCTTATTTCTCATTGCCCACATAACAACATTGCTGGGAAATATGGGCATAGAGAATAGCAGTGGAAACAAAAAATTATCCATCTGTATTCCCATAATAGCAAAATCACATCAACTACTATGAAATAGGAAGGATGGTTTAACAAGTTATACCTGGGCCTAGAGAAATTCCAATGAGAACAACTTGTTACAATGCAACTATCTTCTAGTACCTCTTGGATGGTGGATGTTCAACTCTTGGTCTTCACCACGGGCGGAAGACTAAACAACTTATGTAGTGACTCCTGCGGTCTCGCCACAGATTGTAGACTGACATTGTTCTCCTAGAAGTAGCCAAAGGACTCCTACCTCTAGAGTAGTCCACACTGACCAACTATAACTCTTGTCATTCAACTACAACATATAGGAAGGAGTTGTCTCTCCCATTGGCATACTAGTCACAACTTGCTCTCCCACAACAATGATCCTCAATTGTTCTCTCCCATCGCTATCCCTCCCTAGTTGGGTAGGACTTGCTTGGGCTCTCCTGGTTTCCACAACCAGAGAGGACAAAAATTGTCAGAGCAACTAATTCTCAATTGTCTATGTTATTGTTGTGCTCTGGGAAGCCCCCAGTACCCCTGTATTTATAGGAGGGGTTAAGGCCATGGTTCCTAGTATGTTTGGGATCTATGTGGGACTAGAAGGGGCTGGAAGATCTTGAATTTTCACAACCTACAAACCATGAGACAGTCATCTTGTGACCTAGATGGTTGTCTGGAATGCCAAATGGTCATCTCATACTACGAGACGATCGTTTTACAATTTCATAATCACATACAAAATTGGCAATTCATTTCCAATTAATGCTAAACATTAATTCCTTGCATCACAAGAATTGTGCAATGTGATAATCGAATGGGGTGCAATCAGATGATCCATTGTGTGAATTGATTACCTGAATACTTTAGTAATTAATCCAATCATAATTCAAGATTAAACTCCTCTTCTAGATGAGTTCCTATGTGTGTGACCCTATAGGTCCCATATCCCATTAGTAGTGAATGTTCATAACTAACTTATGACATTACAAGCAGAGAGTGGTGCCTAGTCGCACATCAGTTCTACCCAAGTGAATGGAGAGTTAAAGATCAACTTCAACCTACAATATGTATAAGGTGTTGCAGTGATTGTATAATTCCTTTGTCTCCAATATCTGGGATGAACTCAAGGCATGAAACGTCATCCTCTAAACGTACAATCCATGTTCCTTGAACCAAGAGCAGACTTTCTGAGATGATGTGACTTAAATATCATATATTGATTCACATGTGTATGTGCATGTGTTTCTCAGTCTTGCTTATCAAGTGTCTAGGATATCAAACTCCACTAGGAGGGATAAATCTCATCTATATCACTCACAGTCTATCCCCATGTGTCAAAGCTACCCAATCATCACCTCTATGGTAACCTGTATTTTAGGATTACTTTTGATGATGTCAAAGTATACCCAACGACATGTGATGAGTGCAGTGATTTCAGGTCTAAGAACCACAACCACCACCTTCACTATGCGAGATGACTATGACTACCAATGATGGTTTCCATGTATCACTCTCAAGGTGGGTATGTTTGATACACTATTCCCTAACATGTATCTATGTGCTTGGTTTGATATTGCCATATCATGACTAATGAGATTCAGTCATCAACCAACCAACACTCCAATCATATGTGTTACTGGTGTCTATCTACCTTCCATAGTAACAACCAACTAGGGACATAATAATATGTACATACTCTTAGTATTTGTATGATCTCATTCTGCAAGTCATGTACTAGAAGACATACATCATTGAGTATTGTCATTCTTTAGATATTCATAATGTTTCCCCATTATCTCATAACAAAATGAAACAAAATGAATTGGAAGATTTCCTTTATGAGTATTAATCAAATCCTTTATGATATATGCCATGTCAACCATCATATGATTGGCTGTCTGGGTATAGCTTACCAATAGACTCACACTTGCACTTAGAGACAATCACCCAGGAATCTTATTCTTAATGATCTAAACATGTCCACCATGTTTCTATTGTGTAAGTGCTAATCCAGTGGGTTAGTAACATTTTGCTATTAGTCAGTATATTGCATGTTTTTATCTCCTCACTGTGAGATGAAACCGCCATAATGTGGTATCTGATATTCCTTGCCTAACAAGTAGCTCCATTGTTTTCACAATATCATTACTTAGTCATCAATGGTCGAAACATCTATAAGTTTGTCATATGAACTTCTAGATGCATATAGTATCACCCGATGTTCGTAACACAAGTGAACTCAGCTTCTGTTGTATAATATAATTGATGGCCATTAGTTTGAAACCCTTCCAACTAAAAACATCTCTCCTTATAAATAAAACATATTTTAATTTGTGATCACCTTTGTCATTATGGAAACTTGCATTGATGTAAACCTTTACATCCAACTCTTCCCTTATTTCTATCATTAATTACTAGCAATCTATCCTTAGGTACTTCTAAACTACTAATGGATATCTTTAATGACATTCCAATAACCCTTATTGGAATTTAATATCATCTTGTCACGTCCAATACATACAAGATTATATGGGATAAACACTTTTATAACATTCATGATAGATCCATAGTTACAACCTATGGTGTCTTAATCATGTTATTTCCATTCTTCATAAGAATTGGAACATATGGTTCAGGAGAGACTCAACTGGATTCGCTCTCATTGAATCCTACATGTTGAACTCTTCAACATTTTTCTATTATATGTTCTCAAACTTCTGTTGGAATTTTAGTGTACGCTCCCACTAAATCTTTTGTAATCACATATTTCATTTTTTTCTTGATTCGAGCCAAACTCTTTGACTATCTTGTCAAGTAAAAAGATCCCTCCTCTGAGATGCTTGTTTCAATCCCAGATTGAGTTTTGTTGTTTATAGACTTTATTTTCATTCTTGAAGTTGTCAAACCTTTTTGGTTGTGTCATGTACACATCCTCTGATGTATTCCCTTTAAGAATCCAGTTTCTATCTTCATATGCTAAATATCTTAGTCTATTTTATCTACAACAACAAGCCTGCCAATAGGTAAAGGAATTTCTATCATGTTCAACAACTTCAACTGATTTGAAAAATTATTCAAGCAATCTATCCTATTATGTTATCCATGTAGGTCTTTGCCCCATGACCCTATTGCACCCTTTAGGTATTACCCTTTTAGGTGGCGCTATGAAGGTCCTACCTTGTTAACTTACATGGACTTCTAAAATGGCCTTGAGCCATTACTCAGATTATGGTTCTCAATAGCTTCTAGTTGGCTAGTTTTCTCATCTTGTCATGACCAACCTACTGAGTCATTGCATTCTCAATCCTCGATCTTAGACATGTTCTAGTAGAACTACTTTATTTTGTGTCATTTGGCAAACTTGAGATTAACAACAATTTGTGATTCTCTTAGTTCTTGTTGTACCTCCTTATTGAACTCAAACATTTTGAGTTCGACTTTTACTCCAACTAATTCTTTAGAAACACAATTATCCTTCAACAAAACAATTTTATTATTGGACAAGGATCAATAGTAATATTCACCAGTTATGGTTTGTGGATAAACATTTTTGAGAAACTACTTTCTCAATATAGGTTTTAACTTTTAGACATATTGGGACATTCCCAAATCATCATATATGATGTCTTATAAACCATTCATATGGTACATTATATAGTGATAGGTATATATATATATATATATATATATATATATATATATATATATATATATATATATATATATATATATATATATATATATATGATGGTATAAGAAGATTAGATTAATTGATGACTATATCATGTCTCATCATGGTATAATTGCTTCATTCTGACACATCATCATGTTTAGATGGATTTGATTTGTGATACATTATCACAGTTCTTTCCTAAAGGTTCTCAAGGTATTGATGCAAAGTATTTCAACATTTGATCTCATAAAAGTTTCATAATACTTTCATAAAAGTTATACTTCATATATAATCTCCTTGAACAATTCAAGATATTTATGTTTCTATTTTACTAAGTACATATTATCATATTACCAACAAATGAAATGAGGTATAAGCAATTTCGATAGCATTCATTCCATAAAATCTTCATGCATCATATTAGTGAGGTCTGATGGAAAGCTTATCCTTCCATTACATCTAGTGATGGATGTCATGTCACATTGTGTGCAAATAAGGCTTTGCATGTTTCCTTAGGTTTTTTAACCAAGGGAATCTAGATTAACATCAATATGTATTCTAGACATGCATTTATTATATGTACGTCCAAGGTGAGTATTGCTAATGATAGTCTTGAGTTATCAATTACCATCCTTTGGTATTAATGTCAAAAACTTATCCAAGATTCTTTTAAAGTAAAGATCATTAGATATTTGGGCATTGTCATGCAAGATCATATATTTTGAAATAGAAACATTAATATCTCACTTTAGTGATTCATCAATCTTATCATACAAGATGCTTAAAGTAAATGTTTGTATTTTTACTTGGCATAATGAAATAGCAGTTCAACTAACTCTAGTACATGCCCATTGGGCTAAGATAAATTTAAATGAGATTAAAGATTCTGCAAATCTTGCTCCTCATTGTCCATCTTTGTCCTCTCATGAGGGCTTTTACTTCTTATTATATCTTGCACATCAAGTATGTCAAATCTCTATTTGGTATCACATAACAAGAAGATGTAATCAAATTTATCTTATAACGTTTATACCTGAAGTGGAGGCCTCAATGCCTTCCTTCTTCTTTAGTTCCTCTAACCAGAGTGGGAAATTTCTTTTCCAATGTCCAGGCTAGTGACAATGGTGACATTTGCCTATTTTCTTCACTCCTCCATTTGCTTTAAGATATGAAGACTTGGGCTTCTGGCCAACTTTAGAACTCTTCTTAGCTTTTCCTTTGCCTTTAGACTTTTCCCTTTGTCTTGTTTCTCACCATCAAAGACTTGAGCTTGTCTTTCTTCATTTGTCCCTCAGTTGTTCTCAACATGCCCAACAACTCCTTCAATGACTTGTCAAAGTCATTCATGTTGTAGTTCATGACAAATTAACTATAAGATTCTGGAAGAGACTGCAGAATCACATCATTAGACAACTCTTCACCCAAGGGGAATCCTGGTCTAGCTTGGTTCTCCACATACCCAACAAGCTTGAGTACATGAGGACCTACTAGGTCTCCTTCTGCCATGTTGCATTTGAACAGTGTCTTGGAGACATCATATCTCTCTTGTCTTACCTGATCTTGGAAAATGTTCTTTAGACGACCATCTCAATCACATCCATGTTTTTGTGTTGCCTCTAAAACTCATAGTTCATGGAGCATAGCATCCGACACTTGACATCCATGACATCTTCAGTATGCTTCTTATAAGCATCCCTATCAATCCTAGGTGCAGTTGGAAGGGATTCATCTGGTTCTGGCATCTCCAGGATAGAACTTGTTCTCCTGTGTGGGAATGATTCTCAACATCCTGAACCAATCATGGAAGTTGTTCCCATTTAGTTTGTATTTCTCAAGGACCGATTGTAGAGAAAATTGATTGTTGTTTGTTGCTATTTGATTCTACAAAGGAATTTGCAATTTTTTCTAAAACTCAATTTTGATTTGATTTGATTATGATTAAAATTTAGGCAATAATAATTAGGTCTTTAATTAATTATCACTCTCATTATTTTTTATTAAATTGATAACCCTCAAGTATCAATTCAGAAAATTGCAGCAAATCACTTTTCTAATGACCAAGATCCAAGATAATTCAACTATGGCCCGACCAACGCTGCAAAACATAGTTAATTACCAAGGTAGGCAACTTTTGCCAATTGCATCATACACAATTCTTAATAGACGATATGCACAACTCCTTTCCATAATCATCTGCATGATTCTAGGGTTAGACGCTATAAGAATCACCAGTCAAGTCTGACCTAATAGCCAATACAATAGATATGTACCCTGTGAAGGTAGAACATACATATCTATCATCATAATTCCATGAGGCAGACGACGCACCACGAGGAGTAGCCTATGCTTAGTCGAACAAGCTTTTCATGTGTATTGCTATTGGAAAGCATCTTAGACTTCATATGTTTGATTGAGGGATATATATATATATATATATATATATGTATATGTATATATACCTTATCCAATCACCACATATATAGTACGTATCATATACATGTTATATCCCACAATGTAAATATGCAATATATTACAAAAAGCGATGCTTATGGCCATGTCTACTGTAATTCCTTGGAGCCACAAGGAGTTTATCACCTAGTTCAATCATCATATCATATGTATGAACCTGCTATTGGTGTAGATTTGTGCTTGCCAATATGGGTAGATCGGTTCAACACTTGAACCAGTCATATCTCCTCTTGGTCTGTCAGTTGATCCTCTTGTCTAACGGATGCATGGACAACTTCTAGACGGTCGTTTGGGCCTTTTGGGACGGTCGTCTGGCCTCCTTTCTAGCTCATGTTTGGAATCTTTCCAAATGGTCAGTTGGATCCACCAGGCAGTCGTCAGGTTCCATCGTTCTGTCCACCATTGTCCTCCATACGGTCAGATCATCTCATGAACTAGTCGTTTCATTCGATGATGTTCATCTTCTTTGTCATTGCAAGAAAGTAAACTATCATCTTGCTACTTTATTATTTTGTAAAAAGAAACCTCAAGTTACATTCGAGAGGAGCAAAGGTAGGAAGGAATTAACTTTACATTAGGAATAAGGAGGTAGAGGTTCGATATGCAGACCGATATAAACATAAATAAAACCAAAGCATCCAACCATGCACAGATTTAGGGTTATTGGCCATAACCATATTACACATACCATCAAAAATGCTTTTACGACGATGCATATAAATTATATATATATATATATATATATAGTTTCAGATTATGTGGTCTTTGATTGGATACACATATGAGACAATTTAAATATTTGCATCGTATGCAATAAATAAAAGATAAAACCAAAATATGATCATATCAATTATCCTAAAGTATAGTAAATTGGCGTGGCTCTGATACCACAATTTGAAAATACGGGCACAATGTATAGCAGTGGAAACAAAATTTATCTATCTGTATTCCCATAACAGCAAGACCGAGTTTACTACTCTAAAATAGGAAGGATGGTTTGATGAGTTATACCTGGTCCTGGAATAAGTGCAGTGACAAGAACTCATTGCAATGCAACTATCTTCGAGTTGATCTTGCGGTGGTTGTGCAACACCTGGTCTTCACCACGGGTGACGAACTGAACAACTTCTGTAGTGACTGCTATGGTCTCACTACAGAATGCAGACTGACATTGTCATCCTAGCAGCAGCCAAAGGACTCTTGCCTCTAGAGTAGTTCACATAGACCAACTAGAACTCATGTCGTTCAACTAGAATAGACATGATAGGAGTTGTCTCTGCTATTGGCGTACTAGTCACCAACTTGCTCTCCCACAACAATGATCCTCAGTTGTTCTCTCCCGTCGCTATCCCTCCCTAGTCGGGTAGGACTTGCTTGGGTTCTCTTGGTTACCACAAATAGAGAGGACAACAATTGTTGGACCAACAGATTCTCAATTGTTTGTGTTATTGTTGTATTCTGGGAAGGGTTAGGGCCATGCTTCCCAGTCTGTTCGAGATTTGTGTTGGAGTGGAAGGGACCGAAAGATCTTGAATTTTTACATTCTGCGAACCAAAAGATAGTTTTCTGGTAACCCAGATGGTCATCTGTCACGTGAGACGATCATCTCATACTACAAGATAGTCATTTCACAATTTCTCAATCACATACAAAATTGGCAATTCATTTTTAATTAATGTTAAACATTAATTCCTTGCATCATAAGAATTGTGCAATCAAAATGATCTAATTTTTCTCATGAACCTGGAAAGTTACTAAAAACTTCCTTCAGCCCAACCAAGTTGATTGGTTCACTAGGTAAACTCGTTGTCTCGCTCAACCTGAGTCAATTGGTTCAACCAGTGAGCCAATATGTTGGGCCTAATTTGTGCAAAACTCCAGTCAATTCAGTTCCAATCAGCCGAACACTCTAGACGGCCATCTCAACACTTGAGCCAATCGTCTGGTGTACAAAATGACCATCTCACCCTATGAGACGATTGGCTGGGGTCTAGTCAGATGATCCATTGCGTGAATTGAGTATCTAAACACTTTAGTAATCAATCCAACCATCATTCAAGATTAAACTCCTCTTCTATCTGAGTTCCTATGTGTGTGACCCTATAAGTCCCATATCACGTTGGAAGTGAATGTTCATAAGTAACTTATGACATCACAAGAAGAGAGTGGTGCCTAGTCACACATCAGTGCTACCCAAGTGAATGGAAAGTTGGAGAACAACTTCAAACTACAATCTATGAAAGGTGTTGCACTGATTGTATAATTCCTTTGTCTCTAATATCCGGGATAACTCAAGGCTTGGAATGTCATCCTCTCAATGTTGAATCATAGTTCCTTGAACCAAGAGCAGACTATTTGAGATAATGTCACCTCAATATCATATATTGATTCACATGTGCATGCACATGCATTTCTTAGTCTCATTTATCAAGTGGCCAGGATATCAAACTCTAGTAGGAGGGACAAATCCCATCTCTATCACTCATAGTCTATCCCCATGTGTCAAAGCTTCCCAATCATCACATTTATGGCAACCCGTATTTCAAGATTACACTTGATGATGTCAAAGTATACCCAAAGACATGTGATGAGTGAGTGTAGTGATTTCAAGTCTAAGAACCACAATCACCACCTTCACTATGAGAGATGACTATGACAACCGATGATGGTTCTCATGCATCACTCTCAAGGTGGGTCTGTCTGATACACTATTCCCTAACTTGTATCTATGTGCTTGGTTTTATATTGTCATATCATGACTATTGAGATCCCGTCATCAACCAATCCACACTCCACTCTTATGTGATACCGGTGTCTATCTACCTTCCATGGTAACAACCGACGAGGGACATAATAAGAATGTTCAAACTCTTAGCATTCATATGATCTCATTCTCCAAGTCACGTACTTGAAGACATACATCATTGTATAGTCATTCTTTAGACATTAATAATGTTTCCTCATTGTCTCATAACTGAATGAAACATAATGAATTGGAAGCTTGCCTTTATGAGTATTAATCAAATCATTTATGGTATATTCCATGTCAACCATCATATGATTGACTCTCTGGGCATATCTAACCAACATGTATTTCTCAAATCTAGTTGTTTGAGTCCTTCTACCAGGGTGTTCAGGATAACACCAAAATCTTCCTTTACAACTCATCTGGAGGCAATTGTATTTTCCAAAATTTTGATAGCACATGGGAGGTCATTAACAAAAGCTTTGAAACTCAAACTCGATCCAATTGGGTTAAGGTGAAGTCTTAAGGTAGCTAAAGCCTAAGTTTGTTTTAACATCAAAGCCATTGTTGAAAGCCTCAATATGCTTACCTTGAAGCAAGATCATCAAGAGCCCTCTTTCAATGCCTATGAAAAAAGGGGGCAACCACACACCTCAATATCTGCAACAATAAGTAAAATCCGCATAATTTCTTTATGCAATTTTCCACGGCTATGATCATTGCACATAGTAGTGCCAACTTTAGAGAATTTATATGCAACTTGAAGATTGACAAAAAATGGAGGATCTCAACTCCATCAATAGCATTCCCATCCCATCCTATTACAATCTAAACCAAACCGGAAATCATAATGGCTTCTAGTATGACAACCCAACCAGTGTAGAGAATGTGTCACATCAACAATCTCCTGAAATGAACAACCAAGGTTGTCCACCCCAAAGTTTCCAATACAATAATCAAAATTTTAGAAACCAAGGTAACTACCAGGGTAATTTCCAAAATCGCGGGCAGAAATTTCAAAACTATAATCAAGGACCACAAATCCAACAATCCACCATCATGTCCTCCACAGATGAAAAGATTGTTGAGATACAATGATTAATCCAATCTCAGATGGCCCATTAGAAGGCAACATATTCCCACTTGGCTCAACTCATATCCAACCAATGCCCTCCTATAGGAACCTTTTTTGGACAACATGAAAATAAACCCAAGCATCTCAAGCAGCTAAAGGTCATCTCCACACATTATGTGAATATGTATGCACCACCAACCCCTCTAGAGAAGTCATCTTTCATTCCCATAGACTTCAATGATGATGATACTGTGATGGTTGAAAAAGAGCAAATACTTGAAGCATTTTCCAAGTCTAGTAAAAAGAAGACTCCTATTATAAGGATCCACAACTCGAGGCTAGTGAGAAAACATTCTAGTATACAAGTGGCACCCTCCCTATCAGGCCTGCCTTAAGAAAACAAGGCTAGACGCTAGATTCATGAGATTTAAGGAAGGCGTGAAGAAGCTTCACATGGATATCCCTTTCTTAGATTCCCATTCTGAAATGCCTGCATGGTCAAAATAACTGAAGACTTTGTTGACCAGGTACCACAGAAGAATATGAAACCATGAATCTTACGAGAACCACTTTTAATATTATTCTGAACAAGATACCTAAGAAGCAAAAGGACCCTGATTTCTTTAGTATGTATTGTTATCCAAGCGACAATACTTGTATGAGAGGACTTACAGACTTAGGCACAACTATTTCCATCATGCCTTATAGTCTATGCAAAAGATTAGTCTTTGTATATATGCTACCCACAACAATGACTATTCAACTTGCAGATTCATCTATGGAAAAATCCATGGGCAACATAGATGATGTCCCAGTAAGTGTGGGGAAGGAATCCTATGTCCCTTGAAACTTATAATCATGGACATTAAAAAAGAATTTTGTTATCCTCTTATCTTTGACTGTCTATTTTTAGGTACAACCTATACCTTGATCTATATAGAGGCTGATACCATTCTCTTACAGCTAGGCAAGCGAACTCTGGAGTTCCATATCTTCAAATGTATGAAGGGTCCAAGCATCCATGAGGAAGTTTACCTACTTGAGTGCATGGACAAGCTCTCAAAGCGTAGATAAGAGTGGAATCTGCTAGAAGATTCACTACATACAACCCTCACAACTATGACCAAGTTAGACTTCAACAATGAGAAAATTCACCAGTGTAGGTTCCGCCTGGATACCTTTGAGACTGTATGCCACACTGAATTCAAAGACCTATAAACGGTCTCTGAAATTGAATAGAAGGCTGCACAACCAAAATCTCTAAAGATGAAGGCCATGTCTGAAGGGCTCAAATATGTTTTCCTTAATGAATAAGAGACTTAGTTGCAGTGGAATACAAGATGACTGACCTAAGTCAAGCTATCTACATGCAACACATCCCCATGGTCATGGACTAAAAACCATCTAGGGACCCCCAACGCAAGTTGAATCTAAACATGAAAGAGGTTGTCTGCCTAGAGGTCATCAAACTTCTCACTACATGGATCATTTACCCAATCTTTGACTCACCTTGGGTTATCCCCGTTCAAGTCATTCCCAATTAAATAGGCACTACAGTGGTAATTACTTATAATATGGAGAATTATTCTATGAAAATCCTAATTTGTATACTTTTTGCATGAAAATTGATACACAAAAGCAAAATAACATTGAAGGTATCTGATTTGGCTAATTAAAATAATTAATAAATGATTATAGTTGTACCCAATTCAAAATATCCCCTTAGCTAGGATGACAACACAGTCACATAAAAACAATGAAACAAAAGAAATTGATGAACAATAAAACTTTTGGACTCACCACTCTATTTTATACGTAAAATAAGAAAATACAGTAGTGGGTGTTTAAGTTTTCGTGAATATAGGAAAGACCTAATTTTGACTCCATAGAAGGGAAGATAAGAAAATTATGCCCAATTGCATAGGTCGGATTTGATGATCCAATTATAAATGGGGAATTAACACTGTCATCTCACCCCGATAACCCATATTACATCATTTTTAGACATCTCAGATTAAAATAATAGTGATCAAGGTTTATATTAGAGAAAATAGAGAAGACATAAAAAAACCTTTTTTTTTCGGTGAAATATTTGGGGCTTTGGATGGCCATGACTTTTCTATCATGGCAAGTGCTTGATTGTCAAAATATCTTGAAAAGGCAAGGTCTCTCTCTCTCTCTTTTCATTTTTTTCTTTCTTTTGTGTTTTGTTTTGCAACAAGATATCTATGTGAGTTAGGTTAGTTGCTAGACCTGGAGGAGTGGACCAATTTAGGGTCAGGATCACAACCCCAAAAGGGTAAAAATGGAGCATTTTCCTTTCTAAGATAGGGCTTTAGTATCTCCAGAAAGATAAGATTGGGTACCAAGTAATTTTCTAGATGTAAGGTAGACTTCACAACCAGTGACTTCCAAGAATTGTAGGTTGATTGTTAGGATATTATAAAGCATCATCTTGGTTGTTCTATTTCTTCAAAAGTTCTTAAGATGGATAATATTGTGCACAAGAAAATTGTATCAGGTTAAGGCATCCTTCATGGCCAATGACGGTAGTTGGACAATCATATGTTCCTTAGAGTATTTACAATTTTGTAGAATAAAGTTTGTGGGAAGAGTGCTAAAAAAAGATAAGATTGGACATGAAGTTATCAAAGTGTTCCTCCACTAGTTTATCATCCAACCCTTGGAATGTCGACAAGAAGCTATCACCGACTCTCTAGTTCTCACTTGATTTGATGAACCTTCTTTTGAGCTACATCCCCATTAGGAATGGTTTATTCTTGGAGTGAAATTGAATCTGATTACATATCAACAAATGAGGCCCTTTTTTAAAGTCTTAAAATAGGAGTGATAAATATGGAGATGAAATCATACGTGTAATATCCTCAATTTTGGTAAAATTGAATTATAAATATAAAAGCACAATTTGATAAATAAAATTCTCCAATGGTATTATTGGTAGAATAATAATGTGGATCACTTTGTAGCATGGGTGCTTGTGGCACAAGATAAATAAAAATAAGGAATTCATACATGAATACATATATTAATAGTTTTGGTAAATGATATAATTGTCAAGTTTTTAAGAGGAAATAAAATGCATGGTGTTTTAGATAATTAAAGGAGTAATTATCAAGTCAAGAGTGGCAACACAATGTTGAGGCAACAATTATTATTGTTTTGTTTTAATTTTTAATATACTTGGATATAATAATGGAAAGAAAGAAAATTCTAGAAATTGGATATTCCATGAGATAATGGGATTATTTTAATGAAATAACTAAAACAACAAGTTTTATGTACAGAAGACATCCCAATGAATTACAATTACTAAATATAAATGGTTAAAAATAATGGTAAGTTTCCATGGAATAAAAGACATCATAAGAGAGGTAGAAGAATAATCTAGAATTCTTCACACACTAAATACCATATATTAGAATGCTTTCCTTAAGGGATGTTGGTGTGCCAATTAAATTGGAAATCAATTGTGGACATATGCCATTTATAATGGAAAGCTATTGAATGTCTTCTTTTTGACAACTATGCGTATACTTATCCATGCATAATTTATATTAACCATGAGAGAGGAGAGATTAGAAAAAATAATATAACACTTCCAAGTTTGGCATGGAATTGTTGAGTAAAAAGGACATCTTTGTATTATAGAAAGGAAGTAATGGCAAGTATCCTTGCATCAAAATCCTACCTAACCTTTGGGACTTCCTTTAACTACATGGGAAAAGGAAAAGGGAAACGAGAAAGAGAAAGGTTATAGATGTGTATTGTTAGTGCTTATGTGATTAATCACCTTCCTTTTTAGTGGGTCATGATATACGAGTATGCCTCTCACCCGTTTGTGTAATAGAAGGGAAACAAGTTTTGAATCCCTCACCCAACTTTCTCTCCCTATCACCCTTTTCCTTAACCAAGTGTCTCTAGGATATATAAGCAGCAAACTGGGGAGAACCCGAACACAATGATCCCTTCCTCCCTGATGCAACAAGTCAAGGAGGAAGGATAGAGGAGGCTATCAAGAAGATAATGGTTGGAAGATGGAGTCAATGAAGAAGAGCTAAGAGGGATGGTAAAAGATCGCTGATGGGTAGTCAAAAAATTATCTGTGTCACCTTAAAAAAATCGAGGGGGACTAGGTTGATGGGAATGAGGGAAGCCGCTCAAACGGAGATGACACTTCTGTTGCCACCAGACTCTCGAAGATGATGACTGGGAAGAGCTAAAATGCCACCAAAGACTGTTCATCAACACCATATGGACCTATGGAAGGTAGACGGAAAGTGATAACCCTAATGCTACCACCCTGAGTTGCGTTGGCCAGAGATGGGGAGACGGTGCAGGAAGGAAGGTCCTGCAGTCAACCTTTGACAGGAGGAAGGAGAAGACAAGATGGAGCTTGGTGATGGTTTTACCTTCTAGACTACTGCAAGGGCAGGCGGGGCAAGGTGGTGTGACACTTGAGGGGAATCACACATCGACTCAAGCAACAGGAGGGGCTCATCGCCCTCCACCTCTGACGGAAGCTCCATGTCTCATGTAAGAGCACGGGCATGTGAGGGAAAAGAGGCAGAGAAAACCCCACTAGTTTGGCTCAGACTAACCGGGTCAATCCACTAAAAACCCAACCGGCCGCCAGCATGGAGAGAAAGGTAATTTTCTGATGATGTGGCATTCTGTGCTTTTCCAGACCATGCTACTTTTAAATATTTATAGAAATTTCTAGGGAGCTCAAAATTAGACACGATATATGAAAATTGATCAGGAGAACACGTAGCACCCAAAGAAAATATATTTGAAACCTGAATATAAATCGAATTCAAAAAGTGGTGGAATATGTGCTAACACAGTGATTATGTAGTTAAACCCTAGATTTGGGTATTAACATGTTGAATACCTCAAAAAACCTTCTTGTATTCTACTATATGATATTGTTGAATAAGATGAAAAATCTAGATGACCATGAAAATGATAATGGTAATAGGTTTTTCTAAAGTGGTTAACCATACATGTGAATAAATAGGGTTATGAAACCAAGGTCATAACTTGAATGTTGATTAATGAAGTAACTCATATAAGTGTTCGTGATGCTCTAACATGGTAGATTTTATGATCATGATACACTTAATATGATCTAGGGTCTTAAGTCATTAAATTAACAAATATGGGATTTGGGGTATCAAATATGACTCTAGTGATAACATGATAAATCAATAATAAGGAAACATAAGCCCTAGATTAGGACTAAGCTAGGTTTAGTGTCAAATTTCCTAATTCTCCATGCATATCACATCTGTCCATTATTAATGTGATGGTGATATTTTAGGGTTTACATTAATGCATATTAAAATGTGGATTTCTTGATTTTGCTTATTGATTGGATAATATACTTGAAGTATATATATACACTGCATGATCTGCATGGCTCACCATCAAGGTATGTAGATACACTTATGTGATTGCCGAGGTTTTCTGAGCATTTCTTGAGGATTTGTGAAATAGAATGTTGAGTTCTTATTTACATTCTACTCATACATAATTCCACTAGGAGTATGACAAAAAGAAAGATTATGAAAAGATGTTGATGTTATTATTTGCAAGTATTTGTTGGAATATATGTTTTTAATTACTTGCATATTTTTGGATGCACCCCATGTACCAATATGGCAACATATCGATTGTGTATTTGTTTCACATGATTTTAGGTATTATTTGATATACATGATAAAGGACATGAAGCTAAAGATGGAAATGTCATGAAAGCATTAAAGATTTAAAAGGAGGAGTACTCGTCATCTCTTCTCAAAAGTACAGTCGAAATGATCATAAATTAATGTAAGAAATTGATAAACAATATTTAGAATGAATCAAATTATCTACTATTTTATATTGTTTGATTAAAATCTAGATCCTTGGGTATTTGTTTGTAGGTAATGGCTCTTATCTTTTTGCCTTTCCTTAATTGGGGGTTACTTAAAAGTGAGGTCGTTACATTTTGTATCAGAGTGCCAGATTTTTGAAATAATATTTAATCATTTATAATTTCAATTAATCTGTAGAAATATGAGGGAATTAGTAGGGCATTTTCTAAAGACAATGGTGTCTAGAAGGGACCATGACCAAGGGATGGCAAAATTTTCCTCCGCACCGCTAGTCAGTTTAGGAGGATTCCCAAACCCGTGCATCCTTCCTGGATAAAGTTAGAAGTCTTTGCCTGGAGTAAAATACCTTTAGGGTTCCTTATCATCTTAATTTATCCACTTCTCCTCTTGCTTAATAAACCCTAAAAGAAACTTCCCTCCTCATCTCAAATCAGGGTTTTTGAGAAGAAGTAGGATTAAGGCATCCTCCACCAATTAATATACATACAATGTGGACAAGATAATGTGAATGTAATATGGAGATAAAATGTACATGTAATGTGGAAATAATGATAAAGTAAAGAAATATAGTTTTATAGGTTTTTCCCTTGTGAAGGTAAACTATAGATGGAGCTAGGGTGAGTTAGGAAAACTCAAAAGGGTCAAGGGACATGGAAACACTAAGATGTAGAGTACAATCCCTAACCCTAAAACCCTAATCATGAGAAATAAGAATGGTGTGGTGATACAGAACACTACCCATATGAACCTTGAAAAATAATAAGAAAAATATAAGTAAATGAGTTAAGTGACTTTGTCTCGCATGCATGTGTGCCTGTGGAACCAGGCATTAAGTAGAAAATTTTTAAGAAACTTATGAAAAACATGTTATATAAGAATAACTTCTCAACTATCACTGATGGATGTAAGTGAAACATATGGGATGTAAGAAATGTCACCATGGTGATGGATGATCAAGCCATGATAGGATGATCATAAGTAAGTCCAAGCCAAGATATGATGGCCATTTTGAGACCAATCTGGGATAGGATGGTCATTATGAGGCCAAGCCAGGAAAGGAAGGTTGATGTAAAGAAATTTATTGCAATGATCGGTGATCAATCTGGGATACAAAGGTCACCAATAGGCCAAGTCGGGATAGGAAGGACAATAAAAGAGGAGGTCATTACAATGGTTATTGACCAAGCCAGGAAAGAAAGGTCACGAATAAGTCAAGCTAGGAAAGGAAGACCGCTATGAAAAACCAATACTGAGAGAGGGAATGTTTCCCAACATGAATACTCCAAAGAGGGAGTGTCCCATAGAGATTAAGTTGAGAAGTTAGAAAGAAAATGTGTTTTCAATTTTGCAATCATATTTGCTGCATAAAAAGAGGATAATGTGAAATCCTTAGTTGGGCTTTTAAGGATAGTGTGCCAACCTGGGGTGGGTCAACCCAATAGTGGGAAAAGGTCCTATGGGGGAGGAAAAATCCTAGACCTAAAGGGGTCATGTTGGGGTTAGAGAGCCTAAATTCCTCGTATGAGCCATTAAGGCACCCTAGGTTAAGATCTTCCCTAGAAAGGTAAGTTGAATAAATCAATTTAAAGTATGAGGTAACCATGAATGTTGCTTAATGTAGCATATGAAAGCACATATATTTAGTATGATTGTTTGAACCCAAGTATGTCATCTCTAAAGAACATGAGGAAACGTCACTATGGAAGTGGTTTACCGTATGAGACCAAGTTCGGAAAAGAAATGTTGCCATGAGTCTGATGAGGGGACATAAAGTGAATAATGAGTATTATAAGACATGGAGGAATCTGATTTGAAGAATTACATATGAAAATAATGTCCTATAAATAAACCCTTAGGAAGGATATAGCCTTAAGTCAATCCTAAGGTCAAGTAGGGAGTATTAAAGGTACATGGACCGATGGGATTAAGAGTTGATTGTTCCCTAATGCACAAGACCACCTGGTTAGGAGATAAAAGCTACGTTTGCCCGAGGCCCATGTCTCAGGAGATTGGCCACCTACATGATGCTCATGTCACCAATGGGTGAATGTGAGAGGCACTACCTAGATGCATAAGGATGAGATCACTCCAAAAAGTACCTATACCCCTAGAGACCTCAAGAAAGTGGAAAAGGATTATAATACCTGAGGTGAAAATGTAAAAGATACAAAGAAGTCACATAATAATGAAAGGAGCTGTGTACAAACTCAAGAGTGAAAAAGGCATTGACTTTATGAAATATAAGAATAATGTGGAATTAAAAGTGAGATTCAAGTTGAGAATGATTCAACCTAAATTACAAAATTTTGAGGTAATGTGTGGATATACCATCTCTACTCTTGGAATGGGATGACATTTGTATTTGGGCTGCAGTCAAGTGCATATTTCAGCTCATTATATGGAGAGTGATTGGGTACACACATGTTATGATTAAATATGAAATATAGGAATGGATAACTTAACTTAAGTTGTAATGACATGATCTAGGGTTGGAGGTGTTACCTCACCCTTATGTGAGAAACTAAATGGATGATAGATTGGAAAACCTAGGTGAAGAGGTACTCACCAAGTGAAATTGAAATCAAAAATGAAAATGCAATCACCAAGAAATGATGTCATTGAAATACTAAAGACGCGGATAGACCAATCTTAGTAATAATGTGAGGTATTTGCATATCAATAAAATATGTTGAATATAATCTATGTAGGGTAGCTAAACCTAAGGTTTAAAACTAAGATGAGTTATCATTCACCAAAAGCTTACTAGGTTCGAAGTTTGGGGGACAAAATTCCTTTTAAGAAGGGGTGAATGTAATATTCTCAATTTTGGTAAATTTAATTATAAATATGAAACATGATTTGATAAATGAAATTCTCGAATGGTACTATTGGTAGAATATTATTTATCAAATCATGCTTTTATATTTATAATTCAATTTTACCAATGTTGAGGATATTACAATATGCGACATATGAAAGCTCCAACCAAATGTAGGGATCAACATAGCATCGACCTATCATTATAAGACTTTAAAGTTGCTTGTTAGGACCTTCAAAAGCATAGTTTCAACTTTTCTAGTTTTCCATGAGTGCTCAAGATGGATAAAATTGGGTCAGACAAATATTACTATATAAGTTAGTTGTATGATCCCTAGGGAATCTCATGTATTAATAAGACTGTGTACCAGGAAAATTTCCATATCTAAGGTGACCTACATGGCCAATGACTATATTGGTCATTTTTCTACTCCCTAGAGAATTTCTTGTTTTCCAAAATTGCTCAAGATAGATAAGTTTGGGCACTTAAAAATTTTCTGAATCTAAGTGGGACTTCATTT
Source organism: Alisma plantago-aquatica (assembly GCA_963693085.1). NCBI lineage: Eukaryota > Viridiplantae > Streptophyta > Magnoliopsida > Alismatales > Alismataceae > Alisma > Alisma plantago-aquatica. The sequence continues at coordinate 611,021,688 of OY856414.1, forward strand.
CCAGTGACTATATCAAACAATTGTATGATCCCTAGAACACATCTTGAATATAAGATGATTTAGTATGATAAGAGATGGATTTGCCTACTATTCTTAGGAATTTGATCAAGCTGCCTATCTATTCATAAGGCTATCATAAGGAGTGACCATTCAAATGTATGGATCTATCATGTGTGCCTACCTAAATGTAGGTCTTGACTGCAATGAGACTCCAATTCAGGACAGGGCTTGAATTTGGATGCCAATTTAGGATAGGAACTTGTTCATGAAGAATGCTCTTTGTAATAGGACTTGTTAGATTGTTAAAGTTGGTTGATATATGCCTATTCAAAATAGGGTTTTAGCGTGGATGCCTATCTAAGTAGAGGGTTTTAGTTCAAGTGCCCACTTGATTGTAGGGCTTTTTCCTATTTGGGATAGGGCTTAAAAGTAGGGGCTTACCTGAGTGTTGGGATTTAACAAAAGGGAAAGTCTATTTGGGATAGGGATTTCTTAAGAGGAGATGCCTATTCGTCATAGGGCATTATTGTGGATGCCTATATAGAATAGAGATTGAGGTGATGCCTACCTAGATGTAGGGCTTTAAAAATGGGAGTTTCCTACTCAGGATAGGGCCTTTAAAAGAGCAGATTCATGTTCATGACAAGGCTTTAGCATGGTTGTATCAGACTGAGATCTGATCATAAGATTTTGACATTGAGTAGTAGTATGGACCACAACCCAAAATTTAGGAACTAGATGATAATTAGGCTTAAGGGGTGAACAAGAGATTAATCTGGGAGTTCCTACTTGGCATATGGCGTATATTATGTACATGCCTACCTAAATGTAAGTCTTTAAGAACTGAAGTCCCTATTCATTACAAGGTTCTGACATGACAATGACTATCAATAGTAGGGATTTAGTGTAGGTGCCTACCTAAGAATAACACTTTCTAGTTAGAAGGAAAGGTACCTATTTAGGATAGGCTTTGAAACAAGAATTGCCTGTTCTAGATAGGGACTTGAATACGGAAATTTCTTGCTTCGGGTAGGCCTTTTAAAGTGTAAAGTTATAGGGATTTGAAGAGGATTTCCTACTCAAGGTAGGGTTTAAGTTTGATGTCTATTCATGATAAGGCTTTGACATGCAAGGTGCTTACTTAGGGTAGGGATTAAGAGAGAAACATCTCTTAAAGTAAAATGCCTATTGAATATAGAGATAAATACACGAGATTCCTATTTCAGTTATGGCTTACAAACAGGAGGTCCTATTTTAGATAGGGCATCAAAAATGACAAGTGCCTACTCCAGGTAGGGCTTAACAATGTAGGGTGCCTAGTCATGGTAGGGCTTGAAATGAGGTGTTCCTTTTTTAGATGTATCTTTGAAAATGTTGATTTTCAACTCAGGGGAGGTTTTGAGTGTGTGTTAGTAAAGTTTAAGGTCTTGAACAAGACCCAAGAAAGGTTGTCACACACAAAAAAAGAAGAGAGGTTCCTGTCTAACACAAGGCTTGTCTTCGTCCAGACCCAAAAATATTTGATATTAGAAATGGTCTAGTTTAAGGTCATATTCTAGGACCTAAGATAGCTATAAAAGGAAGTTGGATTAGTTCAAGATCATAGTCCAGGATCAAAAGAGATTTGTAAAATGAAGTTGGATTAGTTTAAGGTCATAATTGACGACCCAAAAATATTTGATGGTATACATGGTCTAGTTTAAGGTCATAGTATAGGACCCAAAATAGATTTGGAAAGTGAAGCTAGATTAGTTTAAGGTCATAGTCAATGATAATAAAAGAACATTGGAAAATCAAGTTGAATTAGTTTGAGATCATATTTGAGGACCCAAAAAGATTGGAAATAAAGCAGATGATTGGTCCAATTTTAGTTCTGGTCTAGGACCCCAAAAAGGTTGGTAGAGACCAATCATAGTTAAGGATGCCTAGTAGAGTGCATGACCCTAATGATCACATGGTTGGTGACCCTGGGGCATGCTTTAACAAAAGTCTAATGTAGGTTGTATTGACTTTGAACTCCTTACTTTCAACTAGTCTAGAGGTAAGGAATGTTATTGCAAAAGATATGGTAATGGTATATATTTGGAATAAAGGTCCAACACATCATTCAATTTAATTTGGTGGTGTGGCATTGGTGTTATGATTCTGACAAATATGCAATGGCTTTCTAAAAATTGATCAATATATATTTCTTAGAAGGGAAAGGCTTGAATTTTCTTTCTAGATCTTATCAATAGAGGTCGCACAATGATAGTTCTATTGAGAGATAAGTGTTTTGAGGTGACATGAGCTCATCTAGTAGAGTCATCATTCTACATGGTCATAAGGCCAGATGTCCTTTTTAATTCATTAACTTTTATATGGAAAGCATGACGTGCGAGGCTCGTTGACTGATAAGAGGTAACCCCCCCATTCATGGGTGAAGATCTATCTTTGGATGCGAGTAACGTTTTCAATATCTCTGGATATGATGTGATTCGTTGGACTCTTTCTCTGAAGATATAAGAAAGCATTGCTAGATCTAGATTTGGGTTAGCATCTGTCTCTAGACTGAACAACTTGTCATGTCTTTTGCTGCCTAAAATCCTCTATTAACAATTCCCTTATAGACTCTACTGATGGAGCTATGTCATGATAATCGAGGTAGGCAATTATGATTTAAATTAAGGTGGTAGCATATAGCCTCATTGATTTATTTGAAGGATCTTAAATTCTCTTTTGACATTAATGTGGTCATGTTAGTAAAAAATAAGTTGCTATGAAGTTGATTTTTGGTTCAATTTTTTATTTGAGATACCATAGTTTGTGTCTTATTATGTGCTATTTACCAGGATAGATGTTTGGATCTGGATCTTGGAGGTTTTTTTCCAGCTTAGGCCGATGGTCAACTATGAGGTCTTTTAAACTGATACCAATTTAATGGTAATGTAATCATTATTTCTTAAATGGTGGATAACAACTACCCTTCTCACACTGCTTTCCACTTTCTAGTACATGAGTATAAGGTGACTTGGGACCCCAAGGCTATTTAAGCTTGTTCAAAGTTTTCTATGAATAGGTTAATTCTTACCTTGAGATGATCATATCTAAATGTACCACTAGGGGAAGTTTTATTTACGGTGGAAATGATGCTCCAATGTCTCTTTTATTCATACTTATATGACTCAAGTTTTTCAAGTAGCAAGTATTCAGGTAAAAATTATGTACCTAGTTGGTTTAAGGCCTAGGCATCAGAGACACCCATATGGTCTCTATTATTGACACTTCTTAGTGTGTGCATTTGTCACAAGCATTTATTCACATTTTTAGATGTCCTTTAAACTTAATTATATATGTTTTTAGTCAGTTTGCATTTACGTACATGGGCATTGATGGTCACAACCTTTAGATGGGAGGTTTTGACTCACAAAAGAGAGTTTTTATGCTTCACTGGTCTTGTATGCCATCCTTATTGACCATAATCATATCATGTAAAGAGTATTTGAGCGATAACTCCTCACCCAATTGGGTTAAGGTACCAACTGTTAGAGACACGCCCATGGGCTCTATCCTCAACACTTATTAGCAAAAGCAATTCACTACAAGCATATGTCCAAGTTTGGGTGCCTGTTGGGTTTTAACATTATGCTATATTCAATTGATATTTTATTGTTGTGGTCAGTTATGCTCAAAATCCTAAGGATGACAACTTGAATTATGAATTAATGGGAGTTTCCTAATGAAGGTTACCCACTTGTAGTCCAAAGGCTAAATCATCATGGAATGTGGTGATATGTTAAAAATGCCACAAGAGAAATAGCCTTATCCTCTAGTCCATTTGTCTTTTTTGTGCCCTATGAGCAATGTTTTGACCATGTTTAAACATTAAAATTCATGTAGGGAGTAACCCCTATATTTGTTTTGGGATGTCCTGACTTTGTGGGTTTGTTCCAAATCACCTTAGAGGTGCTCAGTTTAATAAGACCTAGAAGAGGACATTTATTGATTTTAAGATGTATTGTCATCATGCCATTTTACCTTTAGATGATTTCATTTATTGAATGATATTCCATGTTTAAACATTAAAATTCATGTAGGGAGTAACCCCTATATTTGTTTTGAGGATGTCCTGACTTTGTGGGTTTGTTCCAAACTACCTTAGAGGTGCTCAGTTTAATAAGACCTAGAAGAGGATATTTATTGATTTTAAGATGTAATGTCATCATGCCACTTTACCTTTAGATGATTTCATTTATTTAATGATATTTTTATGGGTAAGATTTAGGTTTGCAAATAGTATGGGACTTAGGATAAGGGTTGTGCTCCTTCCTTCATCGACCCATTAGTTCTAGAGTTTTATTATGTCAGGGTTCATAAAATCACGATAGATCATTAAGTGAATTAATTGGATTCTTCTCATTTAGGTTTTGGATTTTTCATTTTCATTTATTTATTCTTCCATTTTTCTTTATTGAATTGCAATTAATACACAAATTCTTCATGATCCCCAAATTCTTTGAGGCTCGTGACAATTGTTTCTCTTAATGATCTCCTGCATAGGTCTGATGGAGTGGATATTCAATCGGCTCTGTGACTTAATTTGTTGGTGTGTTCTACTGTACCCTGACTCAATTGAGAATTTAATCAATTTTATATCTCTTCCTGTTGGTGTGTTCCTATTGTGCTTTGGATCGAGTAGTATTTCAATCAACTGTTTTCCCACATCTAAATCTACGATGACAAGATTTGGAGCAACTTCCAAAAGAGTGTCCACTTGGACTAATCCAACCTCGATTAGGTCTCGAATGCCATTCTTTAGTGCTAGACACGAGTGTATATTGTATCTTCAAACATGATGATAACACAATGAATGTTGGGATTGTAATTCTTTGTGTAAGTGTCATGAGTCTTCTTTATGGATAGGAACTTCACAAGGTTCTTGTTCAATGGGAGATCCTTACTAAGAGGGACCCCTAAGGGTGTTGATCATCTATTTAGTTTTTGTGTTGATATCTCTTTCTTTGTTATGGTAGGGAAATAGTATCCTTGAAAACATATCCTCTTTTGTCCCACTTTGTCAATCATGAATGTGATGTTTTGACTCTAAAAGTGTCAATTTATTCTATATTGACCTCTGTATCTTTCACTTTCTATGGGGTTTCACTCAGAATGTAATAAATAGTGTATTGAACTTTTGAGCAAACTCTAGCTGTCAATGCTGCAACTAATCCTAGATGGAGGTGGGTACCAATATGGTCATGGAACTAGAGGATAGCTTTAAGGTTGTGGTGGATGGTACGTTGTGAGAATTATTGTATAAGACCTATTCAGTTGCGCTAGAATTGTAGTCTTTTGATCCTTTGTAGCCTTTGGCCTTCTGCCCTGATAAATAATGATTTCTGATTGTATACTAGAATTTTCTATTTAATCATCATCTTGTCTGTTTAGTGGAGTAACCGCTCATCTCGTATATGTATAATGTCATATATGTTTAGATGTAACATTCTTGTGTTGGTATACTCTTGGTGGGAGTCAACCAAGATGGTGTTGTTGTTCATCTTATAGGTTGTATGGTGATGATAATTGTGCATGAGATAAATATGGTAACTATCACTGAACCGTTCTTATCCTAATCCCAATCCCACTGCTTGGGTAGGCACTATTAAGGGGATTAGAGTTCTCTCTCTAAGTGGCTCAAAAATCACACACACATGTATGTAAAAAGAAATAACATTTTATTTATTAAAAAGAACTATGGATTCTATTACATCAGGATCCCGAAGACAAAAAGAAAAGAAATAATGAGATAAGGAGTCCACTAACTAGATCCTACATTCCTTTTACATATAATACCATGTGATGAGCATTCTTTATTCTATTACATATTGGCTCAAGTTTCGTAGATCAACACATATCATGTCTTCAAATGTTCATGCCTAAAATTAGGTAAATCGAGATGCAATCAATGCAAATGCATCAATATGCTTTGAAAAGATAAATATCGCACAACTAAAAATATTTATAACAAAATATTGTACTTGGTAGGACTTATAAGAAAAATATTTAGTGTGATATTCAAACTCGTCCTTTCTTTTAAGAAATTCCATTTTATTACGAATCCCTATATTATGTTAAACAACATGCTTGCATATACATATGGCTCCATCAACGTAATGAGATGGGGAAGGTCACCATGTTGTACAAGTTCCGCACTTTAATATGAGGAGGTAGCTTGTACCCAATATCAACATGATTATTACAGACAGTCATAAGGGGTTTTATCCTTTATGTTCAAATATTTTCAAGAATATATATACAAATCAATATATTACTCAGTAGGGAACATTGTAGCTCAAACAAGTACATAGCCAAGATTTTCAAAAAGAGTACATAAAAGTATCATTCAATTTCACTAGTCCGTTCAAGAAGAAATTAATATAAAAGCAAACCTCTTTTAGAGTCTAGAGTATAAGCAATATCCAAATCAACAAGTTTAAAGGGTTATAAGATCCTGGTAAAAATGAGAACAACAATGTATCAATATATAGTTCATTGCTCTAATGACCTACTAGGGAATCAATTCATGTATTCTTATTCTCATTGTACTTGTTTCCTTATGGTCATTAAGAGTTTACTTCTAGGATCATATGATTGAAATTTGTAACTTAAATTTTGATTTAGCTCTGATCTGATGTGCAAAATATCAAGGTTTAATGCTAATAGATCATTGAATCATTTTCATATACAAACATGTCAAGACTAAATTGGATAATAATCTAGTAATCATGGTCATGTCATCTAGTCATCAATATAAAATCATAGTCTAACATAGTCATGGTGTACACATTTAGCATGGAATGTTAGGTTTTTTTTATAAGATTAGGGTTTGAAATACTAATAGAAATCCTTATTCAGATATTTGGGGAGATATTAAATATCACCATAGAGTTTTAGTGTAATAGGAAAAGAAATAGTTCCATGTTAATCTAGAGATTTTTTTGAGAAGTTGTGTACTTCTTTGGCATTTTTATAATAATCAAGCTATTTTTAGTCGATTTTACAAAATTGACCAATTAAAAAAAGGGAAAAAATATAAAAACAAAAACAAAAAGGGAAATTGCCAACTTGGGTTTGCGGATAGGGGAGGGATTCGACTTTGTGGATCCTCCCGCAGACCCACGAGGCATAGCTTCTCTCAGAAGGCTATTGATAGGGGGAAAAGGGAAAAAGTTCCCATGGTCATAAAATCAAACGTGGCAGAACCATGGAATATCAGTAATAATAAGCCCTTGAATGTTCCCATCCACAGAACCTTACCCACACCATTGCAACGTTGAGTGGTGAGGAAGAAGACTGACTAGGAGAAGAGGGAAATTTCAAGTTGACTTGATTCCTGACTATTGTTGGCTTAGCACATGTTGTACGAGATTAGTGATCCATTACTAACTGGAAGAGGTGTCATATAACAAGAACTAAGAGACAAAGCAACAACTGGAATTTTTTTTTAGGTGGCTAAGGGAGAGTTGAATCGAGAGGTATACCTCACAAAGGGGGTGACTTGAGATCTCAATGTATTCATGAGTCTCTGAGGAGTTGCCTGATGCCTTCAGCTTCACCGCGTAGGTTCATGGTGACTCCATCCGGCACCCATACAAGTGGTATAGAAGGCACCTTGTCGATGGGGTGTTCTAGACCTTCTTAGCGGGAAGGGTTGTTAGGGATCGTTTGAAAGAGGAGGAGAACTCATATCTAGAGCAACAAATTTGACTTGGCGAGGTTCAAAGTGGAGGAAGATATAGGAGTTCAAAATTTTGAACTACAAAGTTGTGATTCACCTGTAGAATCCTAGTAGGAGAGATGACTGAGCAACACACATATTTTCCCAGATGCGGGTCCAGTCTAGAGTCTGTTTTGTTAGAAAATTAGGTATTTTAGGGGATAAAACATTATTTTCTTATATAATTCACATCTCATAATTGCAACATCCAAAATTATGATATTTTAACCATAGCTTCATCAAGGTCTCATCTAGCTATATAAAAAGTTTTAGGTCCAAATGATCAAGTTTAAGTCATTACTCAAATCAGTTGAGTATCAATATATTTCAAGCTAGAATTTGATGCCATAGAGTGCATAATATTCACATTGGGTATAAGGTTATCAAATTGGATGTCCAAACTTTCAAATATCATAAGAATGATAATGTGGAATCCATATGAGCATTACTAGATAATAGAAGGGCATAATTGTGTATTTGAATCATAAATGTAGAAAAATTCACTTCATCATAGGAACACATGTATTTGTGGATTTGGCTGACCAATGCCAAATTTTATTAAATTCTTTTCTCAGAATTTAATGCCTCTATGACTTGTGGTTCTTCAACCTGTCATAATTTTGAATGAGATCTTATGTTGACATGAGTCTTCTATTATCATGAGAATTTTCACCTACTGTGTTCATCACCTCACTAGTGTTGGATCATTCTTTGGTGCTTGTAATGTCAAATAGATATTTCTAAAACTATCAATATGCATTCTACTGTCTGAGACTTTTGTGATGTCCTCCTGTATGTTGAAGGTAGAATGATTGGTAGTTAGGGTCACGAGACCAACTGGGAATCTACCCCTTGTGTAGCAAGGAGTTGAAAAAGGAAGAAACACAGTTGTAAACAAACTACCCCTTACATTAGGAAAGAGGCTTCAACATGTAGCATTTTGTTGATTTTGTGTCCCCAATGCTCCAAGTAGGGTTCAAAATAAAATTTCCATTGCATGGAGAAGGGTGTCAAAAGGCATGATAGAAGAAGGAAAACCCACCCCTTGCATGGAGAAGGGGACAAATATCATGTTGAAAATGGAACTTTTACCCTTTGCAGGACATGATTGTTCATGTATCACCATATATTGTTAGATCCATTGATATGAAAATAAGGATGTTCTCTAAGATTGAGCGATAGGAAAATATTTTTTAGTCTTGTCATGATATATGTTTATTAGCACCAAGATAAAACATGTAAAATGTGGTTGTTGGTTGTTGAGGGGAATTTACAATGGTGTCTAGGGGCACACTTAGGGCTTGCTATTGTGACTGGAGATCAATGTGAGAGATTCCTCTCTCCTTGGGATATATTTTATGAGAGAAGAGCTCCTAAGGAAATGCATATCTAGAGATAAGGTGACCCTCTTGGGGCCAAAGAATGTTGCTGGATATGGGTGTGTGAGACTCCTCTCTCATCATATGATATTTTATGTGAGAAACACTCACAAGGAAGAGGGTATATAGGGACAAGGTGACCCACTCGGGCCAGAGACTGTGATTAGATACAAGTTTGTCATATTACTTTCTCCTATGAGGATATTTAATGAGAGAAATATGCACAAGGAAAAGGGGTATTCTAGTCCAATTTTAGATCATGGTCTAGGACCTTATAGATATCAAACATATATAGCAGGGTAATGACCCAATTCTAGGTCATGGTCAATGACTGTTATATTATAAAAATAGGTATAATGAGGATAACAACCCAATTTTAGGTCATGGTCCAGGACCATGAAGCACGGTAGGAAAAGATGGACAGAGCATGTGATACTAGGTGACATCTCAGTCAAAATGGAAAATCCTTTACATCAAATGATTCTAGCATTCTCAGGGCATGAGTCCATATTTTAGTCATGATTTGGAAGTTATATCTAAGATTGATGATTGAAAGGATCAAATTGGGTTAGGAGCCCTTCAAGGAGGTAGCTATTGGGTAAACATGAGCATGTGTCACTCAAGGCCAGAGTGAATTATGCAAAGAAATATGTGATTTGATCATGAGAGAACATAGCTTGTAGGTAAAATAGGGTAGCCTTTTTGCAAAAGTTTGAAATTTGGAAACATAGTCCTCAAAAGGTCAATGTATTATGGAGAAGCTTCCTGAAAAGGAAGGCTCTTTGTCTGATGCATGATCGTATATGAATATTAAAGAGCATTAAAAATATTTGAGTAGTGTTTTGGTAGCCTGTCAGAGACAGTAAGAGTGGTGTCTCATTAGATGAGACTACAATTGGGCAACATTTTGGCATGGATCAAACTAAAAAATCTTTGAAAAGATTGTTCAACTTTTGTTGAGATTAAAAACTTTGTTTATTGGAGAAAATATTCTTTTGATAAAACCCTTCTTTTTTAAATATTGTTCCTTTTCTTTAGGAAACCGTTCTCTTTTTTTTAAATTGTCCTTATTTTGGAAATATTTTGATTTTTTGAAAGGTTGTTCTTTTTTTGAAGATATTTTTGATTTTTTTTAAAAGACTGTTCTTTTTCTTAGAAGGCTATTCATTTTCCTAAAAAGATTGTTCTTTCTTGAAAATACATTTGATTTTTTAAAAAGATTTTTCTATTGCTAAAGACATTTTTATAATATGAAAATTTGTTTCCTTTTTGACAATGTTATTCTTTCTCTTTTGAAGAGATGGTTCTTTTAAAAAAATATTTTTGGCCGTTTTTATTTTGAAAAGATTTTTATTTTTTTTCAAAATTTTAAATTTTTTCTTATATTTTGTTTTCAAAGATTGCCAATCTTTAGTTTTATAAAGATTGCTCTTTTTTTAAAAATATTCAATGAATATTATTGAATGAGGATTTTTTTTCTTTGAGAGAGATCATTTGTGATTGTTGGAGATCATTTAAATATTTTCAAGTTTGAAAAGATTATTTATAAAAGATTGTTGATGATTGAGATCATTTGGGATCCTTTGAGTCCTCGGTATGATAAGATTATTGATTAGAAATTGTTGTCTTGAGAAGATTGGTTAAAACATGTGGATGTTAGAAAACAAAGAAATATCCACTTGAAGTGATTATGATCTTAAAGTTAAATACTTCAAAAATCTTGGAATGTGAAACTATTCAACAATCTTGAAAATTATAAGACAAGCAACCACAAGATTCATATGTAGAAGACAAAGTTCAACTTTTTAGCCCATGAGCTTACATATGATTTATGACCTTACTTAAGCATGAGTTCTATAGGAGTGGTTGGTCCTTATCTTCTCTATGGAATGATGACACTCATCGTGGGGGTAACCATGGTTCTTTGGATATGGGTACTGCTCCCAATACACCTCATGACCATGGAGGATGCAATCGGTCATGAGTCTTGGGAGGGGGGTGTCCTAAAGGTCGCTGGATGTCTTGCTTAATGTGTGCCCATACCTTTAATAACACCCCACACCACTTTATAGATCCAACGTAAGTGTTGGCACCCATTCCATGACCAAATGGGGTTGTTGGCATGCATAGTGGGCATATATGTATTTATATTTTCTAAAACACAATAATAAAGCATGAAAGATAAATGATAGGCATATAAAAAAATAATAATGTAATTATTAAGAAAGAAAATATATTTCTCACCATGAAGAAATCTCTCATCCTTTACTTTATTTTTCTTTATTTATTTTTCCTTTTTTTCCAAAATAATAAACTAAAAAAAAAATAGGAAACGTGAGAGTAAAAATCAAGAGAAAAGCAGATGTCGACCCTAAAAGTTAAGTAGAAGCAAACCTTGGGAGGTAAGTGAAGGCTAACCCTAAAAGAAAAAATTGTTAGAAAGCATGACAGTTGTTGTACTGCCAATATATTGAAAAGATCAATCGGATCTATGTTTGGGATCATCTAAGTGCCAGGAAAAGCAAGTTGGTTGATAATATTTTTTTCTATAAGAACAAAGGGTTTTGTTGGCACTGGAAAAGTTTTCCCTCCGGGAAGAACAAAGTCTTTCATAGGAATTTTTTTTCTCCTGGTAGAACCCAATAACTTGACATCAAATGAATGTTGTTTTTATGAAGGTCTAGACTTCATATAAAACAAAAATAATGAAAGAAAAAAACAAGGAAAAATAAACCTCGATCAATTGGTAAAACATGAGATGAGCAAAAGGGAAAATACAACTCAGATTGTCTGGTTATCCCCTGTAGAGTCACCAAACTATTGTACTAAGTTTGTAGAATTCCCTCAGCAAGGATGATCATGCGGTTGCATGGAACAATATATAAATAAAATAAAACAATGAACAATAAAACTTTTAGAGTTTCCATTGTGTTTTGTTTGTAAAATAAGGAAAAATGGGGTGCACGTTTAAATCAACAAAAAACCACAAAAGACCTAATGTTGAATCTTCCCAAGGGCAGATAAGAAAAGCATGTCTAATTTTAGAGATCAGATTTGACGAACCTGTTATGAGCAAGGAAGGTATTAACACACCATATCACCCAATAATCAGTATGACATCCTTTTCAAATATATCAAATTAATGTGATGGTGATTGAGGTTTACATAAAAGAAATAAAAAAAAAACTTATAAAAGAGTTTTTTGTTGGCAAACTTTTAAGGCTTAGAGTGGAAGCTATGTTCCTATCATTTCCCCAAAGATCATAGTTTTTTAGGTATGTGGGTCCTAATTGCATTATGATCTCCAAAAATAGAGGTTGATGCCTGGATGATAGGAGTGATGCGTAGGAAAAAAGGGGAGAGAAAATATGAAACAATTCAGATGTGCAAGATCTAATTCACATGAACAAGTCAATCAGGCAAAGATTTGCACTAGATTACATGAAAGAAGATAAATTGATGAATTGATTTATAGGAACTAGGAACATATAAGCAGATATAGCATATCACTAGATATGAACAAATAAAAAAAAATTGTGAAGAGTTCATAAGATCATTATTAATAGATCAAATTTCTATTGTGAATATATCATAAAATTGTTTTGATAAAGGAATGATCCTCTAATCATTCTAGTTATTGAAAATGATAGGGGGATATAATTGGTCTCTGGATTTAGGAGGATCCAGTAGGGGTCTAAAGTTTGTTGCATATGGTGGTGGATATACAGGATGGATTTAGGATTTAGGGTCTCCTAATAGAAGAGTCCAAAAGTGGTGGTGGAATGAGGGGATGCTGATAACATTGTACTTTACGTACTTTCTATATATATATTACACCACTTTTAGTATAACTTTAGTTAACTTTTCACATAATTTCTCAATCTTTTTGACTAAAACCTAATTTAATGATTTCAGGAATCAACACAACTTAGGTCACAGTTTTTGCATACCGTGACTGCGACTCCAAAGCACCAGCCATCTCGAAGCCTCTGACAATAAGTGGGGACCACGACCGCGGTTATCCAGAGACCATGACCGCAGTTATGAAAAGAACTGCGACCGCGGTTATAGGAGGACTGCGACCAATCTGGACCATGACCATAGAAGAATAAGGCAGAGACCGCGATTGAGGTCTTGCCCTCACTTAATAGAAAAATCGTGACCGCAGTTATTGCCAAGACCGCGACCTGATCTCTTCCCCACTTATCACAAACCGCGACCATGATTCTAATTCGGTGGAGTGTGACTATAAATAGTGCAACCATCTATCTTGTCAAGGGGGAGGTCAAGGAGATCAGATCCCGAGGCCACGAAGTGTTGCTGCGTTTTAGACTCATCTCCAACCAACCGTCATTAGTCTTGGACCTCTAAAGGTGGAAGCTGAGGAGAGAGAAGACTTCCATTTGCTCCTTCTTCGAGAGGAGAAGGCCATCCATGTAGTAGATCCATATCTGAAGAAGTAGTGTGTAGTATCACGTTTCTTATTTTTCAGATCTATCGTCTCATTCTACTGTACCCTTCCCCCCCCTTCGTGGTATCTTATGGATCTGTCTTTTTGTAACGCCGTCATGTTGTCCACAAACATGAGTGGCTAAATGCCTTATCTTGGGTTTGGAGTAGCCACTAACACTCTCCCAACATGTATATTGTCTCTTTCCTTTGAATATACATATTCTTATCAAGATTATCTCCATGCACCTATTTTAATGCTTCACTTGTATGCTTAGCTACCATCTTGTGATGTTTGATTGTTGATATCTCGAGAGAGTAATATCACTTTTATCCTGTGTCATGGAGTGGCATGAATGCACGAGAGTGTTGGAATGCTAAGGAATATGTTCTGCTGCGAGGTTTTTGAGTTGTCATCTCGAGAGAGAGGCTTCTTTTAGACTTAGATCTATCCTCATCTCGAGAGAGAGTGGAATAGATGCTTGGATGGTTGCTTGTAATCTTGATATGAGTATGCAAGAGAGAGAGATAGTGTTACATGTTGGAGAGGTGCTTTAGTTGGTGAACCCCAACCCAAGTTTCCCCCATATACTTGTTTACAGTTTGTTTCTTTTTCTTCTTTCTTGTTTATGTGCTACCGTTCTTTAGGGAACACCTTTTATACATCCTCTTCGGCTAGAGTATGTGGAGAATTCGCATCAACTGAATAATCCACCCAAGCAACCACAAGGGTTCGAGAAGAAAGGCGGACAAGGTCAGTACACCAAAATAGGTACTTTCTAGACAAACAAAACCAACTATCAAGTTCAAGGGAAGTATCAAAACTGCCAAGCTGCAAGCACAAGTCAAGGACAAGGACAAGCTCAAGGACAGAGTCATGCAAGGAACAATAGTCAACCTGACTTAGTGTGCCAAATATTCGATTTTGTCAAGAGACAGGACATGATAAACAATCAACTAACACAAAGTGCACTGTCCAACTCTGGCATCCTGAATACGAAGTAGGTCCAAATGGCGGATATGCAAACACATCAACGCCAGATAGACCAACAGCTCGCTCAGTTGGCCGAGCTGGTAAAGAACCGTACAGGGAAGATACCATCTAAAACTGAGTTTGCCAAGATGGCAGTCCTTAGATCGGGAAGGACAGTAGAGCGCCGTGAGGCGACGAGACTTGAAGAATCGGAGCCAGAGATTATTACAGAGAAATCAGCTGAAGGAGAAGACCAACAAGCTCAAGGTAGAGAACTAGAACCTGTGGAGGACATATTAGCCAAAAGGAGTCAATACTCCCCGAGATTGCCATTTCTGTATAAACTCATAAAGTCACATCTCAAAAAGAGGTATGAAAAGTTTATGGAGTCGGTGAAAAAGCTCCATCTCGACGTGCCATTTTTGGATGCTTTAGAGGAAATTCCAACATATGCCAAAATTTTCAAGGACCTAATCACAAAGAGAAGAAGAGGAGGAAGGATTGAAATAGTACACCTTGCCAGTATGTCAACTGCTTTCGTAAAGGCGGAATCACCTACCAAGAAGAAGGACCCCGGAGCCTTTACTATACCATTTGTTGTAGGGGATAACATCGAAAGGAAAGGTCTTGCTGACTTGGGGCCCAGCATCAGTCTTATGCCTTTGAGCCTCGCACAACGATTGGGACTGACTGATATGGTCAAAACCAATATGAGAATCAAGTTGGCGGACCATACCTTCAAAAGACCCGTGGGAGTAGTTGAAGATGTTCTGATTCACGTGGGAAGATTCTTTATCCCGTGTGATATTGTTGTCATTGACACTATTGAAGACCCTAAATGCCCTATCATCTTCAGACGTCCTTTCTTGGCGACCGGGAGGACACTGATTGATGTTGCTGAAGGCATCATAACTCTAAGGGTCAGAAACGACCACATTGATTTCAAGGTAAAAGACTCCATGAAGGGACCATCCCTGCTCGAATATGCTTATTTCATGGATAGCTACAACCAATATTGTGAAGAAGTAGAAGAAGATACATTAGTAGTAGACCCTCTTATGAGGGCGTTAAACAATCATGATTCAGAAATCGAAGACCCTAAGGTTGCTGAGATCCTTGACTACTTAAATCAAGACGAAGGAGATCTGAGGGAGGAAGAGGAAGTTATCGAGACAGTCAAGTATGCTTCTCTGGAACTGACACCAAAGGAAGAGAAGTCACCTAAACTCAAACCGGAACTGAAACAGTTGGTGGAAGGGTTGAAGTACGAATTTCTTGATCACAAGGAGAGAAACCCTATTATAGTTAACGCTAGTCTAACTGAAGAGCAATTGGAGAGACTCCTCAAGGAGCTAAGGCTCCATAGGCAAGCTATAGGGTATTCTGTGGATGTTATCAAGGGACTTAACCCTGCTCTATGTATGCATCGCATAAATCTGGAAGAGTCAGCAAATCCCCTGGTTCAACGCCAGAGGAAGCTGAATCAAATGTTAAAAGAGGTTTTAAAGAGTGAAGTCATCAAGCAAAGAGACGTAGGTATTATTTACCCAATCAATGATAGCAATTGGGTGAGCTCTATTCATGTTGTGCCAAAGAAAGGGGGAATGACTATTGTGAAGGGAGATAAAGGAGATGAAGTAGCCACCCAGACTATCATTGGGTGGAGAATGTGCATAGACTACTGAAAGCTAAACTAGGCAACGAAGAAAGATCACTACCCGCTACCCTTTATCGATCAAGTTCTAGAAAGACTAGTGCATCACGAATATTTTTACTTTTTAAATGGATATTATGGGTTTTACCAAGTTCCTATCTTACTCGATGACCAGGAGAAGACTACCTTCACTTGTCTATATGGTACCTATGCTTTTCGAAGAATGCCGTTTGGATTATGCAATGCTCCTGCAACATTCCAACATTGCATGATCTCGATGTTCTCAGACTTTCTGGTGGACATTGTGGAAGTCTTTATGGACGATTTTTCTATCTATGGAAGAGACTTTGATGGTTGTTTGAAAAACCTATCGTTGAAACGCTGTGAAGAGAAGAACTTGGTTCTCAACTGGGAGAAATGCCATTTTATGGTGCAAGAAGGCATAGTCCTGGGCCACAAGGTCTCAAAAAGAGGAATTGAAGTAGACGTCAGCAAGGTCGAAGCTATCTCTCGACTACCTACACCTAAGTCTGTGATTGGAGTACGAAGTTTTCTTGGACATGCTGGTTATTATCGAAGATTCATAAAGGACTTTTCAAAACCCTTGTCAAATCAGCTAATCAAAGATGCATAATTTGATTTTATAAATGATTGTTTGAAGGCTTTCCAGACTTTGAAGGAAGCGCTTGTAACCCCACCTATTCTTCAAACTCCAGATTGGGAGCTACCCTTCGAGCTGATGTGCGATGCTAGTGACTACGCCATAGGAGCAGTCCTGGGGCAGAAGAAAGACAAGAAACACCATGTCATCTGCTATGCTAGATTTACTCTTGACGAAGTGCAGATAAATTACACAACCACAGAGAAAGAGATGCTCACCATCATTTTTGCTTTTGACAAATGTAGGTCTTATCTGATTGGAGCAAAAGTAAAGGTCTATACTGACCACAGAGCTATTAGATACCTAATGCAGAAAAAGGATACTAAGTCTAGGTTGCTAAGGTGGGCTTTATTACTCCAGGAGTTCGATCACGAGATCATTGATAAGAAAGGAACGGAAAACGTAGTTGCCGACCACTTGTCAAGGATTTTCGTCGAAGGCAAGAATGAGCCACCCGTCAATGATAACTATGCAGATGAGGCTTTGCTCATGATAAAAGTCGAAGAACAAAAATTATCGTGGTTCGCGGATATTTGCAATTATCTAGGGAGTTACCCCCGGAGATAACTTACCATCAGAAAAAGAAACTCTTCTCCGATATAACGAATTACAATTGGGATGATCCTATGCTCTTCAAAAGATGCTCTGACAATCTATACAGAAGATGTATTGCTGAGGAGGAAGTGCTTGATATCCTGAGGGAATGCCATTCCTCACCCTATGGAGGACATCTAGGAAGTGAAAAGATAGCCGCCAAAGTCCTACAATCAGGCTTCTACTGGCCTTCGCTATTCAAGGATGCCACTGCATATGTAAAAACCTACAAGGAATGTCAGGTGTATGGGGGATCGACTACATGGGCCCATTCCCGCCATCCCAAGGATATAAATACATCCTCGTTGCTGTCGACTATGTTTCAAAATGGGTGGAAGCTATTGCCACCCAAACATGTGACTCCAAAACTATTATAAGATTGTTTGAGAAAACAATTTTCCCAAGATTTGGTGTACCACGCACTGTTATAAGTGATGGAGGATCCCACTTTGGGGGAAAATAGTTTGAAAAGTTGTTGAAAAAGTACGGAGTCAGACACAAAGTTGCTACACCCTACCACCCACAGACTTCATGGCAGGTGGAAGTGTCAAACAGACAACTGAAGCAAATTCTTGAAAAGACTGTTAGCAGAACAAGAAAGGATTGGGCGATGAAGTTGGATGATGCCTTTTGGGCATATAGAACCGCCTACAAAACCCCCATTGGAACTACACCTTATCAACTCTTATATGGGAAATCTTGCCATCTACCTTTGGAACTCGAGCACAAAGCCCTCTGGGAAATTAAGTTTCTGAACATGGACATGGAAAAGGCTGGCCAAGGGCGTTATCTGCAACTACAAGAATTAGAAGAATTAAGATTACACTCCTATGAAAATGCAAGAATTTATAAACAAAGAACCAAGGTGTGTCACGAAACCCACCTAAAGAACAAGGATGTTCATGAAAGAGACAAAGTACTCCTCTTCAACTCTAGCATTCGGCTATTCCGTGGAAAGCTAAGAACCAGGTGGTCAGGTCCCTTCATTGTGGTAAAAATCTACCCATCAGGAGTAATGCAGATTTGGGGAGAGAAAACTGGAATCTTCAAGGTTAATGGACACAGGGTAAAAAGGTTTTATGAAGATCATGGCTTTGTGAGAAGATCTGATATTGATTTGGAGGAACCAAGCCAGCCAGAGGAGAGAAGCAATGAAGAGTTACCACACCCAGCTGCAGTACCCAAAGAATGAAGTTTTATGAAGTCTAGCTAAGAGACTTTAAAGCAAGCACTTCTTGGGAGGCAACCCAAGTTTATCTTTATTTTCTCTTGCTTTTTCACTTTGTTTAAGTTTTCTTCCTTTTGATGTACATGTTCTTTTCCTTTTAAGTATTTCAAGTTCCACCTAAAGAATCAACTTTTGTTCGATCTGGTCGCGGTTATAACTGTGAACGCGGTTTTGATTTTGCTTAAACGAAACCAAGACCGTGGTTCTCTGTGTCGATCTAAAATACCACGACCACGATCTTTCTCTTCAACCGAAAAACCATGACCGCGGTTCCTTCAAGAAAAACCGCAACCGCGATCATAACCGCAACCGTGATCATAATCACAACCACAGTCTTTTACCTCAATTAGTTTGGTCGTGGTGTTAATGTATATAATTACCTTTAAACCTCAAATGTTCGGTTCTTTACATTCTTGTCATTCTCATCTTAAACCCTAGACCTGACCTCCGCGCCGAACCGAGACCTGCAACCTGCCGCCGCAAGTCCGCCATTTGCTGCCTGCGATCGTTGTCGTCATCACAATCACACCTTTCGACAAGGTAACTCCTCGTTCTTCTTTGTTTTTCTCATCACCGAGCTATCTCTTATCTCAAAAACCCTACCTTACACTCCAAGCGTTGACCGACAATCCGCTATCGCAGAGTAGCCGGTGGTCACTGCCGCATCTCGCTTCCTATCCACCGCCGCACCGGATTCTATCATCAAGGTAACCTTCCTTTTCTCTTAAAAACCCCTCACAAAGCTATTTCTTGGCGGGCAGTGGTCAACCATCACTGTTCTAGTTCACCGACCACACACCATGTTTGTTGTTTCTCCTAAAAAGAGAAAACCCCCTTAAAACCCTAAAAAAGGAATAATGGATGTTGGTATAAACGAAGAACGAACGATCAATTAGAAACTGAAGAGTCGGAAGAAAAAGAACCAATCACGGTTATCTTAACCGTGACCGCGGTCCCTTCAAGAAAAAAAACCGCGATCGCGGTCATAACTGCGACCACGGTGTTTGCCTAAAACCCAAAACAATGGCAAGTTTAGCCTTGCCTAAAGAAAAACCGCGACCGCAATTATAATCGCGGTCGCGATAAAAATCGCGACCATGGTAATAGTCACGACCGCGGTCTTTCGTTAGGAAACCACGACTGCAATTCTCCCTTATGACCCATAACTATGACCGTGATCTCTTTAAGAGACCGCAACCATGGTATGCTCTGAAGTAACAATAACCGTGACAACGGTTTCTATTGTGTAAACCATAACTATCATGTTAATGAAAATAACCTTCATGACCTAATGGCCTTTGATGTTTTTAATTTGCAGAATGTCTTCCCCAACCTCAAGCGACCCGATTTACCAGAAGGCCACCTCCTTGAAGGAGGTGGAAAAGATAGTCAAGAGATTGACAGAAGCGCTGAAGAGGGACACCACTCTGCCAATGCCAAAAAGGGTGGAGATGCAATTGCGACTAGCACAGTATCAAAGGATACTGGGGGAGCTACCGCAACAGGAGTCCCCAGAAGAAACAGAACAATCGGAGGAGACAGAGACCTCAGAATACCGACCAGAAGAGTCGGGAAGCCCGGTGCATGGAAAAAAGTGAAAAGGTACACTAAAGGAAACCAAGCCTAGCAAGAAAGTAAGGGAAGAGGAGACAGTAGGAGAAACTTCTGCCCAGAAAGGGGAGCCACCGTTCGTGCCCCAAGACATAGTACACCAGTCTTCCTACGACTGGATGTCCTCGAACAAAGAATGCAGTCTGACACGTTACTTCAACGTGGAGGACTTCAAGAAGATGGGGATATATGACAGGACAGTAAAGTTCCTGGAGGGTGCAAATCTCTGAACTATTTGCACGCCCGAAGTGAAGTCCTACAAGAGGCTGACTCTGGAGTTTTTGTCTTTGTTGAAGAAGGTCACCTCTAGTAGCGAGTCACGAGCAGCAGGAGGTGGTGACTTCATGCTCCAAGTACGGCTAGGGGGTGAAACCCACATGGTGACGGAGGCAGACCTGAACATGATATTCACAGCAACAGAAGAAGAAGCCAGAGCCTGTTTAGCTACTATAGGAGAAAGAGAAGTTGCTAAATATGACAACAACTCCATGTGGAACGAGTTGACTGGGGAGGAGAAGCACAATGCAAAGAACTGCAAAGCCTCCCAGATCACCTCCTACTTCATCAGAATAATACATAAGATCACCACCTTCACCATAGATGCCAGATCAGAAACCAGGATAGTCAGCAAAGGAGACCTCTTTCTCATATGGTCGTTGATCAACAAACGACTGGTAAACATCGGTAGAATTCTGATCAGAAGACTGTCAATGGCAGTAGGTGGTGACCTGAAGAGAAATTCTACCTTCTGTATGGGCAGTCAAATTACAATGATCGCCGATTACCAACTGGAAGAAGGAGAAATCCAAAAATATGAAGAAATGGTGGGATAACAAAGCATTGACATCAAGTCCCTCGCCAGTATGGGAATCCTGGATGTGAAGGGGAGAAGACATACTTCAAGCATAAAGGATTAAAGAAACCCCTCCCCCTCCCTAAGATGGCATTTTGTGACGCCCATAAGATGCGGCCTACTCTCGATGACATTGAGAAAATGAGCTCTGGGGCGCTGCACGCTAGCACACTAACGTATCCGACATCCAAAATAGG
Organism: Alisma plantago-aquatica; assembly: GCA_963693085.1. Taxonomy (NCBI): domain Eukaryota; kingdom Viridiplantae; phylum Streptophyta; class Magnoliopsida; order Alismatales; family Alismataceae; genus Alisma; species Alisma plantago-aquatica. The sequence goes on from OY856414.1 coordinate 611,043,043, forward strand.
GGAAAACAGTGCCCAAGCCCTAAAAGCAAAGAAGAAGAACCAGGAGCCAAGAAAGAAACTGGCGGTGGAGAAGAAGAAGATAGACACCACCATCAAGCCAGTTGAGAAAGAGACGACCGTAGAACAACAACCAAGTGTAAAGGTTGTAGACCCCGCCTCTCCCAAGCATTAAGAGGAAACAATTGCAGTGGAGGAAGAGGCGGGGAAGGGAAAGGCTATGAAAGAAGACCCACAGTCAACAAACGCACCAGAGGTAGAGCCAGAAGGACAAGGCTCCCAGGCCGTACCGGAAGCAGCCGTAGAGAAGGGCAAGTCAGGAGAGATGCCTCCACCTCCGCCACCTAAGCAGCCAACCATGTCGAGCTTATCGACAGCACACACGGAGCAGCAGCTGCACCAATAACAACAACAAGCACCCTCTTTCAGGGGTGCTTTAGGTACAAGGTTTGATGCAATGTGGGAACACATGCATCAAACCAACGCCGTAAACGATAAAATTTCTACATCTTTTTTCATCCCTAACAGTGCAGGTACAAGCATTGGATGATAGGATGGCAACATTCCCGGACTTCATCCAAGAAGTTTTGAGCAATCAATGGATGATGATGGGGATGTTGAAAAAGATGCAGGAGGAGATGACAATCCTACGGAAAGAGGGGCAGGCCATCCGCGCAGACTATGAAAAAATGTACCGCGACTACGAAGAAGCAATTGCTGCCCTCGAAGAAGAGCACCTGGGCATACAAGAAGACCGTCGGAAGCTCAAACAGGAGCGAGAAGAACTCGACGTCCGACGGGAGAAAAAGAAGACTAAGCGCCCAACCAGCCCAGCATGCTAATTTGCCAGCCCCTCCAGCCACGACAACAATGTGGGGGGGGCACGGGAGCCGGAACAACAGAAGCCGACACGACAAAATCCGGGAGCACAAGCAAGAAAGCATCTCCCATAGCTGAACAAAATGGGATCCAGCCAATGGACCCCCAAAATGAGAAGCACGCAGCACAATCAAGGGGGTTCGACCTCAACTGTAACCCAGAGGAAATAATGGATGAAGCCACCAATGAAGATAAGCATCAGGAGGAACATCACCTCTCCCCTCCAGCACACTCTCCAACTCTGAGAGAGAAGATTGTAGCTGCTCATTGGGAGGAGGTGGTCGTAGAGCTCAGCTCAGCCCAAGCAGAAGAGCTAGACAGAATGATTGCTGAGCTGGGGGCTGGGTTTGAAGAAAGCAATGATTTCTTCCTCTTCCAGCCTCATGACGAGCATCATGACTACATTTATGATGGGAAGATAGAGGCAGCTCTGAAGATGATGGCAGAAGCTAGGCTGGGATAGGCCTCTGAGGAAAGTCACGCCAAGGACACTACTGCTGAAGCCTCCTCAGAGGTAGATGGACTAGTAGCTACATCACAACCAACGCTAAAAGTTGCTGAACAAGTGGCAAGGGCTATGCCCACTATACAAGAAGTCTTGGCACCGATGGCATAGGAGGAAACGTCCGAGAATGAGGATGGCGGGCTAGCAACCTTCTTCACAGATGAGCCCACCAGGGAGAGACAAGCTGAAGCCAGGATAGAGATACCTGCAGCAGCTCCCCCTCTGCCCTGCAAGATGAAGGACATGGACATGACGGGCGTATCGCGCATCTCCTGCAGATATGTCCATGTCCTGGCAGATGTCCTCGATGACGATCTACCCAGATCAGACTTTCTGTATAATAACAAGGGTAGACGTCTGTCTAGAGACGACTTCCGGGGGGGTTTCTTAAAGAGGGAACAAGTACATAAGAAAATGTTCAAAGTACTTTGTGCCACCCTCCTGGAAGAATTCTTGCATCTGGACAAGCCGCAGCCAGTTTTCAACGGGACCACACGCCTGGTGAGCCTGCTGTATAAAGAGGAATACATGGCAGTAGACGTGGCTGAGCTAAAAGCGGTTGTCTGGAGGAAAGGGACCAAAACTGTGGTGCTGCCCATCCGAAATGGAAAACATTGGGCACTAATCGTCATCGATCTACCAAAACGTAAGACGACGATGCTCAACTGTTGCGCAGCTTAGATGGACAACACCTCTTTAGTCCACAAAAGGAAGGATGCCTTGAAGATCCCAATATGCCTACAACAGGCTATCAAGGAGGCGAGCAAGAAATTCCAAGGTTCCTGGAAGCTGTAATCCATCAACAAGAACGATCCCCAGGAAGAAGTTGGTTCGGGGGTTTGCACCTTCATCGTTCTGCGCATGATGAAAGCCATCAACAAGGGCATCCCCTGGAGGATCTGAACGCGGAAGACCTGAATGGACTGCGGGGTGTGTACATAATGAAAGTCATCTATGATTTCCGGTTCTTCAATGATCCGGCGATGCCCGCGGGCACCATACCCCGCAGACTTCACATAGACATTCCTCTTCCCGAAAAGGTAGCTTGGAGGGAACAACTCAAGACCATGTGGGTCGATCCGTCCAAACTGGCCAGAGCTACAGCTTGAAAAGTAGGCTGGAGTGTAGAGACTGAAGAAGTTGTGAAGCAGACAGAAGAAGAACAAAAGCAGCCTTCAGTAGCAGAAGCTCCCAAAGTTCCTACTACAGAAGAACAGCCTGTAGAAGTAGAAGCTGAAGAAGAAGAACTGGGGGACGATAGACCAGATGGGCCGGCAGGAGAAATCATGCCTTCTTTCGAGAACTTGGATAGATGGAGCTGCTTCAGCCTTTCATTGGAAGAACTGACGATAATTATGAGTTCTCTGAAAGAAGACAACTTGCCAAGAGATGTCATATTTTAATGAGATGACATCTGCGTATTAAAAGATGACCTCCGCGAAACTTTGAAAACTGGAGGGTATCTTTCACTGAATACATTGTCGGCCTACCAGGCATTGTTAGGGGACATAATGCCAAACTCACACATGGCGTATTTCCTACTGGTAGATGACATTATAAAAAATAAGAAGACAGGAGAGATGGAGTGGCTGCAACGACAACTTGAAGCAGCCACGCCGGATCACATCTTCTTTCTGATTCTTTACGACAACCACTGGACTTTGCTGCATGTCAACTTCATGAAAAAAATTTTGGTTCTATATAACAACTCTAACGCAGCCTTCGCTCTCAACAAAAAGACAAATATGGCAACAGCAAAGTCCCCTACGGGTTCTTTTTCCTATCGTGGATGGTAGCAATTGCCACCATCGGCTTCAAGGTAGAGAATATGCAGTATGAGCAATACCATGCACTTAGGGGTATCTATGTCAGCGTGCTCCTAGAGACCAAATGGGCACTCCCCAACAAATAAGCAAAAAAATAAGGCCGTTTATACCTCTGACTCAAATTTTGACACCCCCAGGACGGGGTGCAGGATAAGTTTGGGGGAGGAGTAATAAACGGGCTACAGAGGTACATTTACCATCCTTTTTTCCTTTTACCCTTTTTTTACCGCCAACATTTTGAAAAATTTTGAAATTGAAAATTTGAAATTTTGTTACAACTAACCTTTTAGAAGCTCGCTTTCTCTCGCTAAATTTTTCTAAATGTAGTGTTCCAGTCCTCTGAGAGAGAAGAATATGAGCAACATACACAAGAATGTATGAGTAAAATAACAGTCATAGAAATACTGCTATATCTCATCCTTGCAATAAGACGTTGTAAATGTGAAAACCTTAACTCATGAAACCCTCAGAGACTAGAGAACTTCACCTAGTCATACTCCTGACCAACCACCCTCACCTGACGCTTTTGACCAGAAAATCTTTATCCCCGAAGAAAAGGAAAAAGCTACCCTCTTCAAAGAATTTCTAAAAGAGGCTTGGCCACCCAGAAGACCAAGTAAAACTCCCCAAACCCAAGCCTGAAAAGATAGGTAAAAAGCCTAAAAATAAATAAAGAAGAAAAATATATGAGAGTTGTGCCCGAAAAGATGTCAAAAGTTTCCGTACGGTCGGTATATTGTTGCACTCATGAATGCAGATATGTCGTGCCCGTAATTGGAAACTTGAAGCCAAGCTTACACACCTCCAATCCTGAATGGAATCTCACACAACCACCTGACTTAAAGTCAGAAACCCAAAAAGGGAAACACTACTCTTACGACAATTGTGGGTGAGAAGTTCAGGGGCTAGAGGAAAACACCTAAAAGCCTTTAGCCTACCTATACACATTAGCATAGGGCCCGCTGAAAATAAAGAATAGGTGTGAAATCTACCGTTCGAAAAAAGATTTGGCATTTGGCATTAGTACGGGCATTAGCTAGGGGGGGATGAGTCGAGAAGGAGAAACCTTTTACAATGGAAGGTTATGACAGATAAAATGAGGTTATGCAACTCTGGTTAAAGGGGAAAGATTGAGACCTAAGGGATTGAATACATGCAACAACAGTCATGATGCAAGGATGAGATATGACAGTCATGCTATTATGTTGTCCTTTAAGATTGCTCATGATTTCTCTCTCTGAGTTCTCGAACGTACACTTAGCCTGAGGACAGGCTTGATTTTAAGTTTGGGGGAGTTGATAACACTGTACTTTACATACTTTGTATATATATTTTACACCACTTTTAATATAACTTTAATTAACTTTTCACATAAATTCTATATCTTTTTGACTAAAAACTTGTTTAATTATTTTAGGAATTGACACAACTTAGGTCGCGGTTTTTGCATACCGTGACCACGACTCCAAAGCACCATCCATCTCGAAGCCTCTGACAATAAGTGGGGACCGCGACTGTGGTTATCTAGAGACCGCGATCGCGGTTATCCAGAGACTGCGAATGTGGTTATCCATAGACCGTGACTGCGGTTATGACAAGAACCGCGACCACGGTTATAGGAGGACCGCGACCAAGCTGGACCATGACCATAGAAAAATAAGGCAGAGACCGCGATCGCGGTCTTGCCCTCACTTAATAGAAAAACCGCGACCGCAATTATTTCCAAGACCGCGACTGCGATCTCTTCCCCACTTATCACAAACTGCGACTGCGATTCTAAGTCGGTGGACTGTGCCTATAAATAGAGCACCCATCTGTCTTGTCAAGCGGGAGGTCAAGGAGATCAGTTTGGGCCATAAGTTGGCTGGATCCTCAATAATGAGACCAGCTTTTTGGTAGTGGAATGGGTTTTGTCTGTAATGATCCAAACATAGACTGACTTTGGCAACCTCGATTTGGGAGTTAGACCGACTACCTAGAAAGCTGACTGATAATATTTATGTCACAAAAAATGAGCCAAATGAAATTAAATGTATCTATCCTCATATGGAATCCTTTTAGACAAATAACATTATCTACTTTATTCTTCACCACTATTCACATTCTACCACAACATTACTCTTAGGAAGGATAATTGTGGAAGATTTCAAGATTTATTAAAGACCTGAGCTAGAATCAACATGAGAAATGATTGAGCCGAGAATATCAAGTAATTTGTTTCTTATTTTATTATTCTCCTTTCTATTCTCCTCTACCCTCCAGCACCTCCCTTGAACGGAAAGCAAATTATTCATTATTTTTCTTATTCTCTTAAGTAATCATGTTGTTTGGGAAAGCTAAAAGGCCTAAAGGTGGAATCCACACGTAGTTGGTGGATGAGGGAGATATTGTTGATACTAAAGAGATCCAACATATAATCCTTGAGACAATCACATGTAAGCATATAAATAAGCCTAAGAATTATTAAATACAAGTTCACCTTATATCAACAAAATTCGTAATAATTTACAATTTTTAATATGAAAGGCAATCAAAGGAAAATTGTGAGAGATTGTTCTTGTTTAAAATTATATTTTTTTATCAGAAAGTGAATATACATAATTAAGTTTAATATTATTTGCACTATTATGAACTTTGATTACTTATTAGATGTTGAACTTGCCTTTAATTGATATATATATTGATAGAAACTGCATTGAAACTTACTATATAGTTGGAAAGCATGAAGGAATTTGAGAAGGACATGTTGTTGAATCATACTATATTGGTCAATGAATAAAATTATATACATGAAGAATAATTTTAAGTGAGCACCTTTTTTCATTTATATGGCTTTCACAACTTATTTTTAAATGTGATTCCTTTATCACTTCATTATTGTTCAATGAAATTCTAGTATTTTATGGGTTTGTGAATACATATGATTTATATCATAACCCTAGAGGATAAAAGCTCCAAAAGATGAGTAAGATTCATAAGTTACAAAGGAGATGACCTAACTGCACCTATCTAGAAGGCATGGATTTCATGAACCTTCACAAATGTCTATAGGAATAGAAACATGTCTTTCTTGTAATGAATTTTAATCCATGAGAAGAAGATATTTAAGTGAATTTGATCTCGAGGTCTAATATGTGGGGAATTTAGGGAAATCTACATAGTTGAGAGTGAGATCCAAATTCCCTTAATGTGAAAAAACAAAAAGCATTTGGGGAATCCACAAGAGTGATATAGTAATTCTGTCTCAGGGAAATAGAAATTGAGTATAAAGTTTGACAAGATATGACATATGAGAAGTGAGATATGAATGCCACTCACACATTAAAACTACACGTGTAAACACAAAAGCATAAGGTCATGTAATGTAAGGAATTAAAGTCCCAATTTTTCGAACTTAAGGATTTGGGCTACTATATACTGCTACTAACTTTTTTCAATTTTCTAAGTCTAATAAAAAGTTGGATTGGGTTGTTAGATTACTATTGATTAACAAAGAAGAAATCAAAGGCTATTTTTGAATCTAGAAAGAGCAATCCCTAGGACATTGGCTTTCACCATGACAGTTAATTATTGTTTACTCTATTAAATTATTAGCATACAATCATTGTGTTTAGGATAGACATTGGAGTGGATCTCTGCATCTTTCCAAATATAGTGCCATCCTCAAATGACCAAAAATGTACATTCATGGTTTTTTTTATTCAATTGAACTAGTAAAATAAAACTATAATTACTAACCTTCATAGACATAGGGTTGTTGATGTGCAGCTATGATCTGGTCGTGAAGCATTTCCTGACCTTTAAACTTAACTCTAATATCTAATATAATGATCATGCACAAATGACATGATATTATTGATCTTTCACTTGATCCAGAAAATAATATCATCATGATGGCCTACTCGCATGTTCTAAGGAGTAGAGAATTGGCTAATAAACACAATGTCTGAGTTATATGGAGAAAGAGGAGAGATATGCATTAAAGTGAAGAAACCCATGGTAGACATCACCAACAACATGTAGGATGATTCCAAAGTGTATCTCATTGGTAGAAATGGCTTGTGGGTGCATATGGTACACACATACACAAATATATATATATATATATATATATATATATATATATATATATATATATATATATATATATATATATATATAACAACCACTTTAGAAATTAAATCACACTAGACTAGAAGATAGATGTGTGTTAATTTCACATACATTAAATCCCCCTAAGTTTATACTACTTCTATTCCTCTAGAAATGATTCTCTAGATTTTATTTAGTCAATAAATATACAAACATCTATACATAATAAGACCTACAACCAATCTCTACTAGTGATCCCAAAACAATCTATCTAACCAAGGAACATGTAGATGATTATAAGAAATAAACTACACAAATGACAAGTATATTTACAATAAACCAATAGTTACATAATTTCTTGGAGTAGAGTTAGTATCACATCCAAAGTGAAAACACTGAGTGTATCACACTATATTCCTATACAATATTACTCTTTAATCAAGGTTTTTTTTATAATGGATGCAATCCCTAACAATAATGTTTGAAGGCCAGTCATGTCTGTAGTGTCAGAGCCTTTATTTTGATTAGCATAACTACCAATCATTAGAGAGAATCATTAAACCTAAACCTAGATTATGAAACAAAAAAATTCTTGACAAAGGTGATTAAAACAATATACAAAAATCATAGATAAAATTATTTTTTCTTTCTTTGCAATTTTGATAAACCAATGTCACATCAAGGACATCAGATTAGGATATCACAAATCTTATTCAACTCTATTAAAACTGTAATCAAATCTTACTGCTCAGATGCAATTAATTTTACATTATACACAAGTACATTAATGAACAATTTGATACACTAGCAATCCCGGGAAAGAGATCGTACATGGACATTCTAATCTATCTATATTATTCTTCTATTTACATATTCTTAGCCACAACCTATCCATTGGATAGCATTATACCTAGAAACATTTGAAACAACCTCATGAGACTTATATAGAGTCTCAGTGAGTGGATACCTCCCACTCAAGCTGAGTACATGCATCTACATCAGATTAATTATAATGAGCTTAAAAGAAACTTGTAAATATAAAAGTAGTCTAGCAGATAGTTCTAGCATCCAATCAAATCTAGTTTACAATAATAATCAAATTAATCAAAAAATGTAAACACTTAGACTAAATCTAACTTTAAAACATCTTTTAGATCATGTCTATGAACAAATCTGTAGATGTTACTTAATTCAAATTGACAATCCACTAGTATGAGTAACAAGTCAAGATATGAACATTTACAATTAATAAATAATAAAAAGATCATATTTGTGACACTCCATTATCCGAACCATGAACACATTCTGTAGTCCTAAAGTTGAAGTACACATTTGACATGTCTACCAAACAAAAATATTCAAATGATAAGTAAATTTGTATCATATTCAGAGTGGATATAGAATTCCAACATCAATTGCATGTCAACATTTAATATCAAATTCCTTACCATACAATTATGGATATAGAAATAGATCATGTTTATAAAAGAATGATTAGTTTGAAGCGTAAACACAAGTAGTATATCTAACAACTACCAGTAAAAGGCATATAAAAACATTCAACTCATATTCTATACGAGTTGTCATCTTTTATTCATTTGCCTTGAAACTACTTGACTTATAACTCACCATGTAGAAGTCACAATGTCTGTTTCTCGTGTCAGTGGCTTACTGTCACTATTTTAGGGTTTATCCAGCCACCCTAAGATATCAACAACAGACCCTAGTCCCCCGTAGGGTTTCCTAAAGAGGCTAACATACTCATATCAGGTACATGAGATAGGAACCAACAAAGCAATATATCACACATCATAACATTTATCATATTTTCATGTTTCACATATTTCATTTCATCAGAGTCTATTACTCATGCACATAGTGTAATGTCCCAAGATTTGAGACCTCAGATAAAATGATCTTAAACGGAATGATTGGACTACCCATATAACCAAGGTGCACCTCCTTTCCAGGGAGTCCACCACTAAAGAACTTGGTGGTTAAGCATGCTCAACCCATAGTAGTACTAGGATCGGAGACCAGTTGGGAATTTGATCTTGGCTTGCACATGAGTCATGAAAAAGTGCATAGTTAAGGCTAGTGGTGTTATGTAGGGCCAGTCGGCATTCCTAAAACTCTACTAGAACCTTGGGCAGTGGGCCCAGGTGTTACAAATGGTATCAGAGCCATAACCCCTCTAGTAGGTGGCGTCCACATGCACATGTGTCATGCCATTCATGATCCATGTGGTACATGCAAGTAGGAAAAGGGTTTTCAATGGTGATGTAGCCATCCTAGCGCTGGTATTCCATGATGGGGAGTTGGGTTTCCATGGTCCATTGTGGTTCTACACTGAAATAGGACAATATTATGAGGCCATATAGTCGATCCTTGATGAGGAAAGAGTCTAAGTGGGGGAGATTGTAACATCCCAAATTTAAGGCCTCAAATAAAATGATCTTAAAAGGAATGATTGGACTACCCATATCACCAAGGTGCACCTCCTTTTTAGGGACCCCATCACTAAAGAACTTTGCAGTTAAGTGCGCTTATCCCAGAGTAGTTCTAGGATGGGTGACCAGTCAGGAAGTTGATCTTGTCTTGCACATGAGTGAGAAAAAAAGTACACAGTTAAGTCTAGTGGTGGCTTATGGGGCCAGTTGTCATTCCTAAAACTATATTAGAGCCTTGGGAAATGGGCCCATGTGTTATACATAGATTTCATAGAAAGGTCTCGATCCACACTCTGGAAATCCTTCTCATAATACTTTAATTACTACAAGGAGATCTGTTTCATTTCCCCAATGTGGATCTCAGGGGAAACTCAAGGTGTTCAGGGCACCTAACTAGATGTGTCATCATTATACATGTTACTAATCCTTTTTACTCATCTTAAAGAAGATTCAATATCATTTGTCAAATGTAAATATTCTCGCATTACTAGAAAGACATAAAGAATACTAGGCTTACCCAGAAAGACAATATCTAATATGAAGCACAACATCAGTAATTTGCAAACCATGATTCTTTTCATTTCCACATAATCTTGTAGCAGTCACTATCAGTTGGCTTTTGGCCCGATACATAATCTCATTGTCCAACATTTAGCCTAATCAAGTTTTCTCAAATGTAACTAGTGCAAGTTAAATTCAATCTCAATTTATTTCTTATCAGTTCATTCTGTATCACATTTCTCAACATATATTCATATAGATATTAAAACTAGAAATAATATAGGCATATAGACATCTTGGGTCATTCATCATACTTAGAACAAGTTCATCATGCAACATATACTTATTCCATTTTATTTATATATGTATGAATAAATATCAAAGCATAAATGTGCATAACACACTTAATACTCATCACTTACTATGTACCACTCTTTAGTTAGTGATACTTTTCAACGCATAAGTGATCTCATAAACCATTCATTAGATAAGACCATTCTTATAATACAAGTATCCAAACATACAATTACAATCCAAGAGGACATTCTAATAAACTAATTCATATCCTTGAATCTCATCTTGTAATTGAATTTAAACTATACTCATATGCATTCCTGAATCCCTCATTTGATATCATTATTTATTATAATCATATAGCCTATTATTTAGTGTTATAGTTAGGTTCTTAGATCTTTCTAATAACTTTCATCATTTTACCTTCATTTCATATTCACTAGTTTTAAATTCGTTCGTTTCATATTCACCAGTTTTAAATTCTTTCATTTCATGTTCACTACTATTCTAGGAACAAATCATTCTAAATTTACTTACACATAAATTCTCTCTCTCCCTAAAATCCTTTATAGTCCAATTTCAATGTATTCCATCCATTTTAGGTCAACTCAGATATATTTATAGTTTAAAAGATAAAATACTTCCACATACTTGTTTTATTAATTTATTTTATTCATTACATATCATGAAGATCTATATGACCCTATGCATTTCTTAGTTTGCACCCACATCCATGTAAAATGTCAATAGACTTAAAACGGCATTTTAGTAAATAAAGGCAATCCTTCCATTCTTTATCAAACTCTCAAATTAGAAGGTACCACAAATTGAGGTTTCTTCTTCTTACTGCTTACTCTTTATTCATCTCTCGATTAATCATTACGTGACTTGTATAAAAGCCTAGCATTCATGTAGGGTTTGTTCACATTCCATATATTATACTAGAATACACACATTATGAGTATATCATCTTAATAAGGCTTATCACCTTTAAATGAAGTAATAACGCCTATAATTAAAAATTTCATCACAATTACAAGATTATTTTATAACTTTGAGCTTTATCTCTCATACTTGGCTCAAATATAATATTTCTAGGGTTTAAGAAGTCATCTTAGTTTAACACATCACAAGCCTCATATCATTTAGTAATCTCATGATGGTGCATAGGGGTTCATTAGGGATATTCACACATATGGAAATCCTAATTTCCATTTCCGCATATTTCTTTCATCAATCATAAGTATACATTGATTCAATCCCTCAACACAAATCCTAAATAGGGAAAATCACCACCTCATGTTGATCCTCATGTATGTAGCATATTCAATTTCAGTAATATACAACAATACACTTATGTAATTCATTCTAATATAATTCAATATGATTCTATACATGTCAACTCATTTTCTAGGTATATCATTCAATAGTTGGTTCTAGGCAATATTGGTATGAAACAAGATAGTTTTATGTGTAGGGTATCATGCATACAACCTAAATCAATAGGACAGGAATTACATAAATCTTAATCAATGAAAAAGGATCTAAATCAGTAGCATTTATTTCCCCAAAATCATCCCACTTGGTTATACAATTGCATACATGTACTAGTAATGATATTGGTTATTTTAGCCAGATATAATTAGGATTTCAACAATATTACAGAGCTTAATAGGTAGAAAAACACTCACCTAAGGTCACGAACTTTAAAAATGTTGGTCAAACTCTAAACTTCTATAAATCCACCAAGGTTCTAGGTATTGAATCTATTTCTTCCTCCTCTCAACTCAAAAACCCTAAAAATATACAATAGGTGAGAAAGAGTGAGAAAATAGGGATATTTGATGTAATTTCGAATCAAACAATAGGAGGGAAGGAATATTGACATGTGAGAAAATATTCACCATGAAATACTATGCAAAGAAGCTAAACTTACTTGAAATCATTTCTCAGATGATAAAACCTTAGTTCGTCGATTCTACCACTTTCTCCACTCAAACCCTAACACACCCTCTCTCACTAAGATTTCATTTTTATGGAATGAAACAAGAAATATGAGAGCTCTTAGGGTGCTAGGTTATTCATATAGTTCAATTAATATGCTTCAGTCAATTGCAAATTGACCCAACTTTACACTTTCTTTTATTTCAATAGAATTTTCTGGCATAAAAATGTTACCAAAAATCGTGATTAAAATTTATAATGTTGTGTGAGACAACATTTCATAGTTTTGGTAAAAAAAAATAGATTGTTCAAAGTGATCAATAAATAAAAACAATTAGACATTACATTGTCATACTGTAGTCTGCAACATGATTTGTCGAGTTGTTACTAATAAGAAATTTGGCCAACACCACATTATGCAAAACTAAAACATCATCTAAAAGTTTTGAAAACATAACATGATGTTTGAAATGGACTTTACATGAGCCAATTAAAATTTTATATCAATTGGATGTACCAATAAAAAGATAAAAATCAAATACAATACTACTATATTTCAGTTTGAATACATGATCGGTTGAGTTTGTCCTGGGGTAACTCAACCAACAAAGAAGTCACAAGTCATTCAAAAATTATGATATTTTATAAGCTAACTTATGTTTTAGATTTCCAAATCATACATAAATTTAAAGAAAAATAGAGTGGTATATAAAATACTAAAAATAATTTAGTACATCTCTATATTTATCAAATTCTATATTCATATGTTACTAAAACCCTAGTTTTGGCCGACTAGGGTTTTAAATTCTCAAACCATAATTATTTGAATAAAAACATTATTAAAGTTTCTCATTAGGTTTATAGAACGATAATTAAATTACCATTCTTAATCAATATTTAAACAATGATTCATCTAGTTAAGCATAAAATCATCAAAGTAAACCCTAATAAGATGGCTATTTTGAAAATGGGTCGTTACAAATTCACCCCTCTTTTTAGGATTTTTTCCTAAAACCCAGGAAGCAATATGGAAGTGGATCACACCATCTCACTTTTCATCAATCTTAGCATCAATTTAAAAGGATTTCCATTTTATCTTTCTTTCATACAACACCATTTTATTGGTTCTTAGATCTTTTACATTAGAATTCCAAATTTACTCGCATTTAGATGGATATTTCATCCCTTGTCATCATCATATCCCTTTTTGAGTATCACAAACACTTATTTGACAAATCTTATTAATACATCACTTATGAAGATGTGATTCACATCACCTTTCATAATATTTAAAATTTTAATTATGCATCTCATGGATCATGATTATAATTCATTATGTATTATTATCCGCATCCATCAATTTTCTTCATAAAGAAGATCATTTAGTGTGCATCATTCTTAGTTCTTATCTTTTTCTTACAGTTTCATATTTAAACTCATATTCAAAGTCATTAGGAATTATTTTCATAATCCATTAGACTTGCATCTTTCTTATATAAAATTTCCTACTTGTCTTAGGCTACATATTGAATTATAAAATCTTTTGTATTTCACCATTTTGTCACCATTCTCTTTTTATACCCCAAATTGTAGTCATTTGGATGCTTTGTCTAGGTATCTAGAAGAAGTACAGCTGGAAACTCCATAGTATCTTATCTCAATACCCAAATACTTGACCAAAGTATCTGTATACTGAATTCGTTTAGTATCCATATCATTCAAGTTTTGTTCAATATCCATATTATCATTTATCCCAGATCCTATTGTTGCCGCTGACTCATCTAACCTTGCTATAATACCATGTTGTTTGGACCTCTCTTTTGATTAACATAACTTCCGATCATTAGAGAAAATTTGTAACCCTAAACCCAAATTATGAAACAAGACAACAAATTCTCGACAAAGGTGATTGAAACAGTATACAAAAATTACATATAAATTTTTCCTTTTTCTTTCTTCACAATTTCCATAAACCAATGTCATATCAAGTACATAACATTAGGATATCACAAATCTTATTCATATCCATTAAAACTATAATCAAACCTTATTACTCAGATGCAGTTCAATTTAAATCATATACAAGTACATTAATGAACAATTTGATACACTACCCATCTAGGGAAATATGAGTATAGGGACATTATAATCTATTTTGATTATTCTTCTATTTACATCATCTTAGTCATGACCTCTCCATTGGATAGCATTATACCTAAAACAGTTGAAACAACCTCATGAGACTCATATAGAGCCCCGGTGAATGGATACCTCTGACTCAAGCTGAGTGCATGCATCAACATCAGATCAATTATAATGAACTTAAAAGAAACTTGAAGATATCAAAAATTCTAGTAGATAGTTCTATATTCTAATCAAATCCTTTTATAATAATAATCTAATTAATCAAAGAATGTAAACACTTATAGTAAATCCAATTAAATCCAAATTCAAAACATCTTTTAGATCATGTCTATGAAAAAATTAGTAGATGTTACTTTATTCAAATTGAGAATGCATTAGTATGATCAACAAGTCAAGATCTAAACATTTAAAATCAATACATAAAAATAAGATCCTCTCTATGACTAGGGATGGTAGCGGTGCAATTGTGATGTGGTTTATAGCAAAACCATAACACACCACGTAGAAAAATCAAACACCATACCTGCACCATATCCACTATGATTTTTAATATGAGAAACCATATCCACACCATCATAAAATCGTGGTTCACCATAGCACACCACACCACATCATGAACAAATTTTTGTCAATCATAGTAGCATCATACATAAAAATTTATGAATTGTACACAAAAAATAGAAATAACAACATAGACGACAAATAGAGTGCACATGTATATTTATTAGTTGTCAAAGGAAGACAACCATGTCTATAGTAATTGTAGTAAAAATCCTCCTTTTTCTCTATACGTTAAATTCCACTTTAAAAATAGAGATCTAGCTATCTACGTGAGAATGACAAAAAAATTATGTTTAGGATAGCACTATACATAAACTCATATATAATTAAAATTGTGGTATGGTTTTTATCCATTGTATTTATCTAAAACCATAACCACACCACACCATAGCGGTTTTAAAAATTTAAAATATATCTACACCATAACCGCTTGGTGTAGTTATGCGGTGGAAAATATAGTGCAGTTCTCCACGGATATAGTTTTTCCATAACACCATTGTTATCCCTATTTATGACACTCCATCAGTCAGACTAGGAACACATCATGTAGTCTTGAAGTTGAAGTACACATTTGACATGTCTACCAAACAAGACTATTCAAATGATAAGTAAATCTTATCATATTCAAAGTGGATATAAAATCAAAGCATAAACTACATGTAATCATTTAATATCAGTTTACACTAGACAATTAAGGATATAGAAATAGATCATCTTTACAAAAGAATGATTAGTTTCCAAAAAAAGAAGCATACTCAACAGTAGTAAATGTAACAGCTAGCAGTATAAGGCATATAACAACATTCATCTCATATTCTACTCGGCTTATCATCTTTTATTCATTTTCCCTATAACTACTTGGCTTGTACCTCACCAAGTAGAAGTCGCCATGCATGATTCTCGTATCAATGACTCACCATCACTATCTTAGGGTTTATCCGGACAACCTAACGTATCAACAACAGACCCTGGTCCACCACATGGTTGCTTAATGAGACTCACATCCTCATCTTAGGTAGATGAGATAGGAACCAAAAAAGCAATATATCACTTATCACAACATTTTTTTTAATGTTTCACATATTTCATTTCATCAGAGTCTATTCATTATGGAACATAGACTTTTACAACAAGGATTTAGGGCCAGAGCCACACCAAACGACTCACTCCTAAATCCTAGTGGTTTAACATTTAAGGTCTCGATCCATACTCTGGAAATCCTTCTCATCATACTTTGATTACTACAAGGAGATCTATTTTATTTCCCTAGTGTGGCACTCGGGGGAAACTCACGGTGTTCAGCGTACCTAACTAGATGTGTCATCATTCCACTTGTAATTAATCCTTTTACTCATCTTAAATAAGATTCAATATCATTTATCATATGTGAATATTCTCACATAACTAGAATGAAGTATAGAAGATTAGGCTTATCAAGAAAGACAATGACTAAAACATTAAGCACATGAATATGCAATTTGCAACACATGATTATTTTCATTTCCACATCATCTCATAGAAGTCATTCTTAGTGGGCTTTCAGCCCGAGACATAATCTCATTGTCCAACATTTTGCCTCATCATGGTTTCTCAAATATAATCAGTGCAAGTTAAATTCAATATCAACATATTTCTTATCTTTTCCTGTGTATCACAATTTTTAACATATTCATAGACAATTAAAACTAGCCATAGTATAGGCATATACAAATCTTGTTTTATTCATCATACTTAAATAGGTTCATCATGCAACATATACTTACTCCATTCTATTTCTATACATATGAATAATTCTCAAAGCATGAATGTGCATCACACACTTAATACTCCTCAATTACTATTTACCACTCTTTAATTAGGTCTACTTTTCAATGCATAGGTGATCTCATAAGAAGTTCATTAGAGAAGGTTATTCCTAAAATACAAGTATACTAAAATACAATTACAATCCAAGAGCACATTCTCATAAACCAATTCAAATCCTTGAATCTCATATTGTAATTTAATTTAAACTATACTCCTATGCATTCCTTAATCCTTCATTTGAGAACATTGGCAAAACATTACATGTTTTAATCAAGATTGATGGCGTTTGAAGCTCTCTTTAGTGACCATGCAAGTGATGGTGGACACTGGAGAAGTCAGGCTTGTCGGATATAGCTTTGGCTTCTTCTTCTACTGGTGTTCCTTCTGGAGTTATTCCTCCCTCTCCATCCTCAAGTTTTTGGAGCAAGCTACTTAGAAATCTTGAAAATGATGCTACTGCATTGGAGAAAATGGAGGTTGAGTTGAGGGAAGACACTCTAATATATCCACAGGAGCAAGTGAATAGTAAATTCCTTGTTAGGTATGTCATTGGTTTTAAAGTGCATCTTCCCACACTGGCATGCTACCTTACTCAGATCTAGAAGTTGAAGGGTCCTATAGAGGTTCTAAGTCATGTTAAAGGCTTCTTCTTGGTTTGATTCTCGATTTGTGAAGATCTAGAATTTATCAATGAAGGAGGTTTACATTTCATGAGAGGTAATTCATTGGTCTTGCTAAAATGTGAACTAGGAGTCAGAATGTAGAGATTCAGACTTGAAGATATCATTGTGTGGATAAAGATCCATGAACTATCGCTAGAACTATGGGGTGCCAAGATGTTTTCCTAGATTTGATCTTACCTGGGAGTAACTATGAGGACTGATAGATTCATGCACAATTTTCAAAGACTTGAGTATGCCCGTATACAAGTTCTGCTTCCTACATACTTTACCTTTCAAAAGTCATTGGAAGTGTTGAGTAGTAGTGGAGGGAAACATACTATTCAGTTTGAATATGAGTGGACTCCAAATAGATGCCCTGTCTATAATCTATTTAGACATAATGACTATGAACGGAAGAACAAGGAGAAGATGGTCCAGGTTCCATAGAAGGATTCTACTACTAAGGTGGTGAATGTGAAGAACAATATAGTGGATGTTACTGTTGCATTTATATCTAATATTGATAGCATGTTTAAGTCTACTAAGGATTGGACTAAGAACATTTCTATTTCTAGTGCTAAGAGTGAGAATAACAATACTAAGAATTTTATTGTTACATTTAATACTGACAGTACCCTGAATCCTACTGAGGAAATAATTGGGGTTGTCAAGACGGAGGATGAGGAGTTCCATGATTCTTTTTTGGATGCTTCCCAGATCTCATGAGCCTATTCCATCTATTCAAGGGAAGTGGTTAAAATTGATACCCCTCCTAACTCTGTTGAGCATAAGATCTCGATCGCTCCTTTGAGTTTTTGAAAGGTAATAATAAGAATAAGGCCAGAGGTAGAGGGAGAAAGGGGTCGATTAAGGACATCAGTACTACTTTATCTAATAAGTTTGATAACTTAGGGATTGTTGATGACAAGTCTCAAACCAATGAAGTACTGGTTCAAAATGGATCCAATGATTGAAGAAGGTCTATCCATTGTTTCCTAGAATGTTAGGGGGCTCAAAATAAAATATCCTTAGGTTCAGGAGGAGGTGTTGAGGCTTAAGCCTCATATTATCGTGTTGAATGAGATTAAAGTTCATGTGGGGAAGATTCACAATTGTTCAGGAAATATATTGGTAATTATAAATGGGTTTCTAATCATGCTAGTCATGTTATTGGGAGAGTGGTTGTTTTTTGGGATGATAAGTATTGCTCTGTTGATAAGCTTTATGAATCTGATCAATTAATTCATACTAGAATCACTACTGGGAAAAAAGCTTTCTTCTTATTGTCGTTTATAGTCACAATCTGAACTTGGAAAGAGTGTCTTTCTGGTATGACATTAAGTGTATTAATATAAATAGTCATGAGTCTTGGACTATTTTGGGTGATTTTAATGTTGTTAGGAACTTTAATGAGAAAACTGGAAAGGAGCCTCCTTCTAAAAGATCTATGGATGATTTCAATGTCTGTATTACTAATTGTGGCTTATTTGATCTTTCTATGAGTGGTCCCTTTTTCACTTGGGATAACCATCAGGGCAGTCTAGACTTTGTCATTTTGAAAATTGCTAAAATTATCTACAATAATGGTTTCTTAGATCTTTTCCCTGAGTTTCTTGGGTTCCTTATACCCAATATCACTAGTGATGACATGATTATGTCTTTGCTCATTGGAAATAAAAGAAAAGTACTTTCTCCCTTCAGATTCACCAATGTATGGGTTGACAAGAAGGGTTTCCTTGAGATTGTTTCTACTTCCTAGAGAGGTGATGTTTTTGGGTATCCTATGTTTGTTCTTTATTTTGAACTTAGAATATTTAAGGAAAGTTCTTTCTGATTGGAACAAGCATGTGGTTGGTAACTTGTTTAAGAAAGCTAATTTGCTTGAGAAAGTTGCATTCGATCTTTAAATCATTCTTGATAAAGATCCTCTTAATGTAGTCTTATAGAATTAAGTTCATGATGGTAGGAGAATGGCCATTGAAGCTCATGTCATGGAGGAATCCCTTTTCAGAGAAAGTTAAGAGTTCAATGGTATCATGAAGGATATTCAAACTCTAGATTTTCTACTCTTCTAGTGAAAATCAAAACAAAAAAAATCACATTAAAACTATGGAGATTGACAATGTTTTAAATAGTAATTATGTTGACATCATGAACTATGTCTATGATTTCCATAATGGTCTTTTCAATAGAAATTTTGATGTGAGTGTTAATGCTATTGATGACGTGATGTTTCCATTTGTTTCTACTGATTAGAAAGTGTTGCTGGAAGTTTGTTACAAAAAAGAGGTTGAAATTGTTACTGATAATCTTAATATAAAAAAATTGCCTAGGTTGATGGATTCAATGGTAGATTTTTTAAATCCAATTGGAACATTATTAAAAACGATGTCCTTCCTATTGTTTTGGATTTTTTCAAGTCAGGTAGGCTTCTAAGGAGGCTTATTGTACCTTCATTTATCTTATCCCAAAAGGTGAAGACTCTCATCTGTTTAAGAAGTGGAGACCCATTGCCTTATGCAATTTGATTTATAAAGTTATTTTGAAGATCCTTACCAATAGGCTTCAGGATGTCTTGCCTTCAATTATTAGTAGCAACCAGTGTACTTTCGTGAGGTGCAGAAGTATCCAAGATTCTATTCTTCTCTCAAATGAATTGGTCCATGATTTTAACAAAAAAAGGGGTAAAGGGAGAATGTGTGTGAAGGTAGACCTCACTAAAGCTTATAATACTGTTTGTTGGGAGGCACATTCTAAAATCATGGGTTTGATGAACTTCCATAAGAAATGGATTGTTTGGCTCAGGGAGATCTTTAACGCTACCTACTATGAAATCATTTTTAATGGTAAACGAATTGCTTCTTTTAAATCATCTAATGGGACCAGGAAGTTTGATTCCTCAGTGCCCTACTTGTTTAATATTGTTATGCAATCTTTTACACAACTCATTAACAAAGAAGTCAGTAATGGTTGCTTGATGCCTTTGAGTGCCTTGAAGAATATGAGTGTTTCCCATCTTGCCTTCACTAATGACCTTATGATTTTCATGGAAGCTGATGCCAAGGGGGCTCATGCTCTCAGGAGAATCTTCTATAATCTTGCTATTTTTACAGGTCTTAATATCGGTCATGAAAAAGGTTCGATTTTCTTTAGTGTTCATGTTGATGTTTAGATGGTTACTAATATTAGGTATTTAGGCTAGTTCTCTTCCCAGAGGTCTATTGGGATCCCTTTATTCATAGGCAAAATGTCTAAAAGATATTCCTATCCTTTGATTGACAAATTGAAGAAAAGGTTGGCTGGATGGAAGTCCCAACAATTATCTTTTGCATGAAGACTAGAACTTTGTGATCTATTGTGTCTACTATTCATAGTTTCTAGTCTTCTTCTTTTCCACTTTGTAGTTATATATGCGATGAAGTTGAAAGAATAATTAGAAATTTCTTATGGGGACAGTGTGAAGGTAAGAACAATCTCCATCTTGTTAAGTGGGATGATGTCACCAAGGTAAAGGACGAAGGAGGTTTGGATATTAAAAAAGTTAGAGACATTGTAAATCTATTGTGATCTTAAATATTTTGAGATTAGATGCAAAGAAAGATAGTCTCTGGATCAAATAGATCCATGGGAAATATCTTCTTAAGGATTCTATCTGTAACATTGATATCTCTAGTCAGCTTTCTTGGTATATCATTCAGATGATTAGACACCTTGGTTTTGAATCTCTCATCAGTTATAGTGTTGGAATTGGGGGGAGTACTTGGTTATGGATCAAACCTTAGACTCCTCATAACAAATTTCTTAGGGATTATATTGGAAGCAAAGAGATTATCAGATCTGGTTTGTCAATATCTAGAAAAGTCATCTTCATTGTGTCTGGGACTCAGTGGAACTTCCCTTCTTCCAGGTTGCATAATGCTTTGATCAAATTCTTAATGGTGTTCCAAAATGAATTGGTGGAGTGGACAAAATTTTGTTCTATAGTGAAGTTAAAGTTAATCTAAAATTGGTTTGGACTAAAATTGGGAAAAGAGGAGTTGATGATCCTGTCTTCTCTTGAATTTGGAAATTTAATGGCCCCAAGAGATTTCATATTACTACTTGGAAGGTTGGGCACAATAGTTTTCATACTATTGATTATGCTAATTGAAGAGGAATATATGTTCCTTATTGCTTTCTTTGTAATTGTGATGTTGAAAATGATCTTCATATCATGCTTGATTGTTTGTACACTTTTACTGTCTAGATTCTGGCCTTTGAAGACAAGTTCATCCATAATATCCTAAGGAAAATGATGGATCTTAATGCTCTGCTTCTTAGGAAATAAGACCTCATGGGCATTACGATTATGCACTATATATGTTTTTAAATAAACCTTATAGCTCATAACAACAAGTAAACATATGCTTCTTTACTTTGGCACTTGATTAAGTTCATTGTGATGTAGGTTCTTTATTAATAAATCAGTATGGTCTTTAACCTATCCTGGGATCTGCAGGTGTAGAGGTTTGCTAGTCTATAAATAGAGTGATGGTTTTTATGTTGTTCGTTTGGTCCTCCTTGGGCTTTTCTCTGGTGTTCTTGGTCTGCCTATTCCTGTGTCTTCCTATTACACAACTATATGCTCTCACTTTTTGTATAGGCAAATGTATAGATAACTTGGTGAGAATTTCTTTTCTCACAAGTATTTTTTTCTTTTATATGCCTATATAGAAATACAAGAAAATCAATACAAGGTCTTGATTAAAAAAATCCATCATTTAACATCATTATTCATTAGCATCGCATAACCCATTATTTTAGGGTTAAGGTTAGATGCTTAGATCTATCTACTATTTTCATCATTTTACCTTCATTTCATATTCATTAGTTTTAGATTCTTTCACTTCATGTTCACTACTATTCTAAGAACAAATCATTTTAAATTTACTTGTGTAAAATGTTTCTTTCTCCCTAAAATCATTACAGTCTGATGTCAATGTATTCCATTCATTTTAGGTCAACCTTGATATATTTAAAGTTTAAAAGTTAAAAGACTTCCACATAATTATTTTATTAATATATTTTATTCATTGCATATCATGACAATCTAGATAACCCTATCCATTTCTTATTTTGCATATACATACATGTACTATGGCATTTGACTCATAATGGTAATTTAGTAAATAAATACAATCCTTTCATTCTTTATCCAACTCTCGAATTAGAAGGTACCACAAATTAAGGTTTCTTCTTCTTACTCCTACTTTTTATTCATCTCTCGGTTCATCATCAAGTGACTTGTATAAAAGCCTTGTATACATGTGGGTTTTCTCATATTCCATATATTATACTAGAATACACACATTAGGATCATGCTTTTCATTTTCAAATGAAGTAAAAGTGCCTACAATTGAGCATTTCATCGCAATTACAAGATTATATGCAACTTTGATCTTTATATCTGTTACTCAGATCCATACTATATATCTAGGGGTTTAAGAAGTCATCTTAGTTTTTTTATTATCACACTACTAGAAAAACCAGAACTACATGGGGGTTGACTTTACTTTGATCTCAGCCTTATAGATTGTTGCTAGAGATTCAGGGCAGACCGACCACAATTGTTTAGGGAGTTGTTCTTTGAGGACTTTCTTGGAAAGATTGTCAACCAACTTGTTTGCTTGTCTGGGCGTGTAGATGACATCGATGTTGAAGCTGGGATGTTTGTATTCATGAAAATCTTGTGCGTAGGGGATGTATTTATTAGGTATATCACCTTCACCATTTAGAAATTGTGATGCCAGCTTGATGTACGTGTATACTTTGACTGAGTAGGTAATTCTAGGAAGGTTTTGTAGTCCAAAGAGGATAGCTTGTAGCTCTGCTTCTGCTATGTCCGTATTTGTAGATGGTTGAACACCACCAAGGATTCATGTACCCTTCATGTCCCGTATTAGTTTAAACATTGATAACACCCATATTCAGGCATTTAACTTAAGCATTTATTTATGAGTTTGTGTCATTATAGCCTTAATATGCCCAAAATAACCCTAGATTCTTACCTTTTAGTCATTTGTATCTTTTCATAGACAGAGTTTCTCAACCAGCCAATTTTGAGACTTACATGTACCAAATTCAAGAAGACACAAATTATCCAGATTTTGTCCCACACGCGTCGCGTCGACGGCCAGTCCTTTATCAGAAAACATCCTCGTCAATCACAAGGTTCATCGACGCGAGCCCATCAACCACCAATAATACCCCCCCACAGGGTGGGTTTGCCCCTAAGAAACAAGGGTCGTGACCGCTATAACATCATGACCGCTACACTCGCCACGGTCGTGCCAATCCCGGCACGATCGAGCCGAGGTGAAGGTGTAGTGACCGCTATAGAGCTTCGCGACTGCTACAACTATAATCACAGAGAGACTGTCACGACCGCTACACTCGTCACAACCATGCCAGTTGTTTTGACCATAACATGAAGCAACCTCTACCGAACCACATCTTCTACGACCGATACACCCAGCACGACCGTGCGAACCTAGTACAGTCGGGCTAAGGACAAGGCTAGCAGTCATCTCGACTGAGACATTTGTCCTGACCATGACATCTGTCTCGATCACAATATCTATCTCGACCGCATCTCCCGGAACAGTCACTGAGACAAGTGTATCCACCGAGATAGGTGTCGTGACCACTTATTACATACACTCTGCCTTCGCCTATAAATACCCACCCCTCACTACCTTGATGGGCGTTCCAAGATTTTTTTTGGTTCCACGTTGTGGTTCCACACATTTTTGGTTTCCAGAGCCCCATTGGAGAGTTTTAAGGTCCAAAAAGGCTGAAGTTCTCATACTACTATTGGGTTTTACGTGGTCAAAGTAGGCAACGGAAACAAAAAATTTACTTGACCATAAACCCATAACCAACAGATCACATCAATATCTATGTAATGGGAAGGATGGTTTTAGCGAGTTATACCTAGTCCTGAGGCTTGCTCAGTGACTATACCTCATAGAAAGTGTGGTCTTCAACCACCTGTCTTTGACGGTGTATGTGCAGCTCCTAGTCTTGACCCAGACTGCGGTTAACTATCGTCCTCCTGAGCGATAGAAGTCTCTCGCCTCTATAGATAGTCCAAACAGACTACTGGGAACTCTAGTCATCCTGAAGAATGGACTATAAGGAGTTGTCCCCTTCTGTCAGCGTACTAGTCACCAACACACTCTCCCACAATTATTTGTTTTTCCCTCAATGTTCCTCCCTGGACGAGTAGAACTTGCTTGGGATCTCTCGGTTACCACAACCACAGAGGACAACAACTTTGCAGAGCAACTGATGTTCTGAGTTGTGTCTCTAGAGAAGCCCCATGTACCCCTCTATTTATAGTAGAGGGTAGGGTCAGGGTTCCCAGTCTGTGCGGAAGTAGAAGAGTCAAGAATTTCCATGAACAATTTGCACTATAGTAGGCAAAATGGTCACTTTATAACTGAACTGGTGGTTTGGCAAGGTGAGCTGATTGGTTCACTAGTGAACCGATCAGTTAGGAGTGTGAACCGGTCGGTTCACCCAATGAACCAGTCATTTTACTTCCCAGACCTACCTTCAATTGACTTTCATGTTTTGTTTCTAATTAATGCAAAGATTAACTCTTGTCCCAATCAAATTGAACAAGTGAAACAAAAAACTTTTCTCACAGACTGGGACAACTCAACACTGCTCATTTGGTCCATTTGAACCGATCGGTTCACCAGAATGAACCGGTCATCTCACTGACCACGAGCCGATCGGTTCACCAAGTGAACCGGTCAGTTGGTGGTCCAGAATTTGAAAAACATAGTCAATTTAGTTCTCAATCAATCTGACACTCTAATCAATTAGTTCAACACTTGAACTTGATGATTCTGAGTCAAGTCTATTGATATAATTTTTGATTGAGTAACTAAACACTTTAGTAATCAACCCAAACATCATTCATGGATAAACTCCTCTTCCAGGTTAATCATTTATGTATGACCCTATAGGTCCCATTTCACGGTGGCAGTGAATGTCCATAACTAGCTTATGACATCATAAGCAAAGAGAGGTACCTAGTCGCACATCAGTGCTACCTAAGTGAAAATGAAAGTTGGAGAACTACTTTCAATCCTACCGTCTATGATTGGTGTTCCAGTGAATGTATAATTACTTTGTTTCTGATATCCTGAATGAACTCAAGGCATCGAGCTATCAACCTTTCAACATTCATTCATGTTTATTTAACTAGAGCAAACTGTTTGAGATATGTGTGACATCAATATCATATAATGATTCACATGTGCATTCACATGCCTTTCTCAATCTCACTTATCAAGTGACATGGACATCAAACTCCCTTAGGAGGGACAAATCCCATATCTATCACTCACAATCTATCTCATGCATCAAAGCCACCCAATCATCACTGTTATAACAACCCATGTTTAGGATTGCGTTTGATGATGTCAAAGTGTACCCAATCACATTCGACGAGTGCAGTGATTTGAGGTCTAAGAATCACAATCACCACCATCACAATGAGAGATGATTTTTATTACCATGTCATGGTTCCATGTGTCACTCTCATGGTGAGTCTGTCTGATACACTATTCTCTAACATGTGTCTGTGTGCTTGGTTTTATATCATATATCATGACTAATGAGACATTGTCATCAACCAACACACACTCTAGTCTTGATATGTCATCGTTGTCTATCAACCTTCCACAATAACATCCGACTAGGGACATAACAAGAATGTACATACTCTTAGCATCTATATGATCGCATTGTTCATGTCATGTACTTGAAGACATACATCATTGAGTATTGTCATTATTTAGACATTTATTCTGCTCCATCGTCTATCTCATAATCAATTGAGCTAGAATAAATTATAAATCTTGCCTTTGATATTTATCAAATCAATCAAGATGTATGCCAATCTAATCATCATATGATTGGCTCTAAGGGTATACTAACCAACAGACTCCTACTTGCGCTTAGAGCCAATCACCTTCGAATCATATTCTTAGTGATCTCTAAACATGTCCCACATGTTTCTATTGCGCTAGTGCTAATCCAGTGAGTTAGCAACATTTTGCTTTAGTTGGTACATTTCATGTTTCACATCTCCTCACTATATGACATTTCGTTTGAGATGGAGTTGCCGTAATATGCTATCTAATATTCCTTGCCTAACAATTAGCTCCATAGTTTGACTTAGAATTTCTACTTTGTCATCAATGGTTGGAATATCTATAAGTTCATCCGTATGAACTTCTAGATCCATATAGTATCCTCTGGTGTTCATAACCAAGGATACTCGGCATTCCTTTTAGAATTAAATGGACTTTATAATTTTACTCTGAACATTGACATTTAACAACTCTTATTCACTTTACAATTGAATATAACTTTTATATTTTTGCATTTTGTGATCATTTTTCTGTCATTTTGGAATCTTGCATCAATGTAACTCATTTACACTCAACTCTTCCTTTTATTACCATATCTAATCCTTTAATACTTCATAAGTACTTAAATAAGTTCTTTATGGTATTCCAATAACCCTCACTGGAAGTAGACAAACATCCACTCATCATGTCCATTACATATGAGATAACCAGATGAGCATATCATATTGTCATGTCGAATACGTACAAGATGATGAATGCATATATATTTTCTTGTCATGCCCAATACATACAAGATAATGGGATGATTACATACATGATAGATCCAATTGTAAATGCATAAGGCATCTATCTATGTGTTCCTATTCTTCATAAGAATTTAGGACACTAGGCATCTGAGAGACTAACTCCATGTAACATGGACAAGTTTTCTCCAACTCAATATTTGCATATTGATCCTTTAGTACAGACTACCAATGTATGCTCTCTCTTTATCAGGTTAAAATAGTTTCGAGAGCTATCTCTATAGGTCTCTATTCTTATCACATAGGACATTTCTCTTTATTCCTTTAAAGAAGGTATTTCCACACCCATTTCTATTCTTAGAACGTTTCATTCCTCATCATCATGTAGAATATGAATACGCACCCACTAAATCTTTCTAATCACATATCCCTTCTTTATTTCAATATATCAGCCAAACCTTTTGACTATATAATCAAAATAAAGACTCCAGGTCTGAGGTGCTTGTATTTAATCAATCATATTGATTAATCTCTTATAACTTATAGACTGCATTTGTATTAACAGCATTATA
The DNA here is from genome assembly GCA_963693085.1 of Alisma plantago-aquatica. Classification (NCBI taxonomy): domain Eukaryota; kingdom Viridiplantae; phylum Streptophyta; class Magnoliopsida; order Alismatales; family Alismataceae; genus Alisma; species Alisma plantago-aquatica. The sequence goes on from OY856414.1 coordinate 611,070,947, forward strand.
AAACCCTTCAGGTTGTGTCATGTACACATCCTCATGTTATTCCTACTAGGAATGTGGTTTTAATATCCATATGCCAAATTTCATAGTCTTTAAGTTCCAATAGAAAGCATGATCCTTTATGGACTATAACCAATGCAATTGGTTAAATAAAATCATAAGGTTCAACAAGTTGAGCTTACTTGAATTTATCTCAACCAATCAGCTCTTCAAATGTCATCCACGTCAGTTTTAACTCTTAAGACCGAATTTCACTAATGGGTTTTATCCCTATAAGTGTTACCATTACAGTCATACCTTATTTGTTTCACATGGAAGTCATTTTGGATCTTATGGCTTCAAGCCATAACTCAAAATCTAGTTCCTCAACATCATCTAGATATATTATTGGCTCATTATCATATGACCAATTCATCACCTTTAAGTTTGTAGGATATCATTATCCATCAAGTTCAAGGTGTTTTCTACAAGATATATGAGGTGTATCTATTACATAAGGAATTTGAGATTCCACAATACTTGTGATTCTTAATCTCCTTTTATACGTTTATTTAGTATAAAGCATGATCTTTTGAAGAATTTTAGAAGATTAGTTATTTGTTTGATGATCATGCTCTTACTATTTAGTGTATGATTCCTTCTTTAATTTAGACATCATTATGCCTTAATCATGAGTTCTCTATGATACACTATCATAGTTACTCACAAGGTCCTCAAACATTTGGTTTAAGTATCTTGTTCATTGATCATATCAAAGAATTAATACTTTGACCAAGTTTGTTCTTCATTTATGATATTCTTGCATATTATTATTTTATCACATGCATACCATGTCCCACAAGATAAATGAGGCATTTCCATAAAGATCATATCTTTGAAATTGAATTATGAACTTTATTGATAGACATCCTTATCATTACAAGATGTAGAAATAAAGTGTTGCTATTTATTGGCAAAATGAAATAGCAGTTCATAACTCTATTACATGCCCTTTGGGATGAAATAAACTAAAAGGTACTACTATCTATGGCAGCAACACTTGCTCCAATGTTGATGAGTGTTCCCTTTTTGGTCCTTTCATAAAGGTCGTCACTTCTTTTTAGATCATGCACATCATATATGTCAGATTTATATCTTGGTATCATATACTTAAGATAAAGAAGCATTTTAAGTTTATTTCATAATACCTGAGGTGGAGACTTCCATCCCCTCCTTCTTCTTTCGTTCATCTATGTAGAGAGGGAAATTTCTCTTCCAATGTCCTGGCTCATGACAATGGTGACATTTGCCTCCCTTATTCACCCCTTCTTTGGCTTTGAGAGTTGAAGATGACTTGGGCTGCTGGCTAGCATCAAAACCTTTCTTTGCTTTGCCCTTGCCCTTTCCTTTAGACTTTTCCTTTTTTCTATTGATCATCATCACATATTTGGGTTTGTCTTTCTTCATCTCCACATACCCAATCATCTTGAGTGTGTGGGGGCCTACTAGATCTCCTTCTGTCATGACGCGCTTGAACAATGCCTTGGAGACATCATATCTCTCGTTTCGAGCTTGGTCTTGATACATGTTCTTGAGATGTTGAACCATCTCAATGATGTCCATGTTCTTATGTTGTCTCTACAACTCATAGTTCATTGAGCACCACATCAAGCACTTCACATAAGTGGCATCCTCAATATGCTTCTTGTAAGCATCCCTTTCAGCCTTTGGTGTGGTGGGAGTGGGTTCTCCTGGCTCTAGTGTATCTAGGACATAGAGATTTTGCTCTTGAGTGAGAATAATTCTCAACGTCTTAAACCAGTCATGGAAGTTGTTCTCATTTATCTTATCCTTCTCAAGGACCGATCGTCTTGAAAAGTAATTGTTGTTGGTAGCTATTTATTCTACAAAAAGGAAATTAGCAATTTTAATCCAAAACTCTTTTGATTTGATTTGATTTAAAAATAAATGATATTAATTAGGTCTTTAATTAATTATCGCTCCCACTATTTTGATCAAATTGATAACCCTCATGTATCAATTTAGAAGATTGCAACATACAACCTTTTAGTGAGCAAGATCCTGGCTTCCTCTAAGTTATGGACTAGTGAGGGATGTCACCCACAACTAGATTCTTTCAGGTAGGAAACTTTTGCCAATTGCATCATATGAAACTCTTGATAGATGTCACGTGCAACTCTTTGCCATGTTCATCCTTATACCTCAAGGTGCTTGATCCTATCAAGGTCACCAAGTTACATCCGACCCAAAAGCCAACACAACAAATATGCACCCTACGAAGGCATACCCACATATTCACCATCACACTTCCACGAGATAGACGGTGCACCACGCGAAGGCGTGCCCACACTTGGTCGATCAAGCTTTTCACGTGTGCTTCTTTTGGAAGGCATCTTCAACTTAACATGTTTTTGAGGGGTTTTAATATGCTTATATATGCATATATGTATCCAATCACCACATATATAGTACGTATCATATACGTGCTATATCCCACAAATAAAAACATGCAATAGTGATAAAGCAATGATTATGACCATCCTATTATAGTTCCTTGGAGCCACAAGGAACTACGGTCATCTAAGGTCTACATCACGTGCAACCTATTATGGATGAAGATCTATGCTTGCCAATCTGGGTTGACTGGTTCAACCTTTGAACCGGTTGTCTCACCTCTTGACCGATCGGTTGGTCTCCTCCAGCCGATCATCTGGATCCTCCAGATGGTCGGATCGTCTAGTTGTCTGGGCTTCTCATCAGTCCACCAACTGCTCCTCAGTCGGTCATCTCAGTCCATCAAGAAGTCATCTTTAGTCTTCTTCATAACAAGAAATAAAGATAATCCCATTTTACATAATCTTTGTGAAACCTTCAGTTACATTTGAGGGGAGCAAAGGTAGAAGAGAATCTTGAGTTATCTTGAGTTACATTCAGAATAGAAGAGGGCTCGATGTGTAGACCAAGATGCAAACAACCATACCCAACCACACACATGCACATAGGGTTTATAGGCCATAACCATGCTACACATCCACCATCAAAACCATTTTAGGGTGACACATATTGATTGCATATATACCATATCATATATGTATATATTGGTTTTGGGATCATGTGCTATTAATCAGATATTCACATTAGTCATATCTATATTTGCATCATATGCAATAAATAAAATATGGTAAAACCAAAGTCCAGTCATATCGATTATCCCAAAACATAAAGTATTGACATGGCTATGATATTATTGTTGGGTTTTACGTGGTCAGAGTAGGCAGTGGAAACAAAAAAATTACTTGACCATAAACCCATAACCAGTAGATCACATCAATATCTATGTAATGAGAAGGATGGTTTTAGTGAGTTATACCTAGTTTTGAGGCTTGCTCAGTGACTACACCTCACAGCAATTGCAGTCTTCAACCACCTCTTCAACGACATTTGTGAAGCTCCTGATCTTGACCCAGACTGTGGTTGACTATTGTCCTCCTGAGTGGCAGAAGTCTCCCGCCTCTATAGATAGTCCACACGAACTACCAAGAACTCTATTCGTCCTGAAGAATGGACTAGAAGGAGTTGTCCCCTTCTGTCGGCATACCAGTCACCAACACACTCTCCCACAATCACTTGCTTTTCTATAGTTGTCTTTCCCTCGTTGTTCCTCCATGGACGGGTAGAACTTGCTTGGGCTCTCACGATTACCACAACTAGAGAGGACAAAAACTTTGCAGAGCAACTGATGTTCTGAGTTGTGTCTCTGGAGAAGCCCCCTATACCCCTCTATTTATAGTAGAGGGTAGGGTCACGGTTCCCAGTCTGTATGAGAGTAGAAGGGTCAAGAATTTCCATGAATAATTTGCACTACGGAAAGCAAAACGGTCGTTTCATAACTGAACCGATCATTTGGCAAGGTGAGCCGATCGGTTTACTAGTGAACCGATCGGTTAGGAGTGTGAACATGTCAGTTCACCCGGTGAACCGGTCGTTTCACTTCCCAAACTTACCTTAAATTGACTTTTCTATTTTGTTTCTAATTAACGTAAAGATTAACTCTTGTCCCAATTGAATTGAACAAGTGAAACAAAAAAACTTTTCTCACAAACTGGGACAACTCAACACTGCTCATTTGGTCCAGTTGAACCGATCGATTCGCCAGAGTGAACCAGTCATCTCACTGACCATGAGTTGATCGGTTCTCCCAGTGAACTGGTCGGTTGGTGGTCCAGATTATGCAAAACACAGTCGATTCAGTTCTCAGTTAATCTGACACTCTAATCAGTTAGTTCAACACTTAAACTTGATGATTCTGAGTCAAGTCTATTGATTGAATGTTTGATTGAGTACCTAAACACTTTAGTAATCAATCCAAACATCATTCATGGATAAACTCCTCTTCTAGGTTAATCCTTTGTGTGTGACCCTATAGGTCCCATTTCATGTTGGCAGTGAATGTCCATAACTTGCTTATAACATCACAAGAAAAGAGTGGTACCGAGTTGCACATCAGTGCTACCCAAGTGAAAAGGAAAGTTGGGGAACAATTTTCAATCCTACAATCTATGATTAGTGTTCCAGTGAATGTATAATTCCTTTGTCTCTAATATCCTGAATGAACTCAAGGCATGGATTTGTCATCCTTTCAACATTCATTCATATTTCTTGAACTAGAGAAGACTGTCTGAGATATGTGTGACATCAATATCATATATTGATTCACATGTGCATGCGCATGGCTTTCGCAGTCTCGCTTATTAAGTGGCATGGACATCATACTCCCTTAGGAGGGACAAATCCCAGATCTATCACTCACAGTCTATCTCATGCATCAAATCCACCCAATCATCACCGTTATAACAACCCATGTTTCGATATTGTGTTTGATAATGTCAAAGTGTACCCAATCACATTCGATGAGTGTAGTTATTTCAGGTCTAAGAATCACAATCACCACCATCACTATGAGAGATGATTTTGACTACCATGTCATAGTTCCATGTGTCACTCTCATGGTGGGTCTGTCAGATACACTGTTCTCCAACATGTATTTGTGTGCTTGGTTTGATATCATATATCATGACTAATGAGACACTATCATCAACCAACACACACTCTAGTCTTGATGTGTCATTGTTGTCTGTCAACCTTCCATAATGACTTCTGACTAGGGACATAACAAGAATGTGCATACTCTTCGCATCCGTATGATCTCATTGTTCAAGTCACGTACTTGAAGACATATGTCATTGACTATTATCATTCTTTAGACATTTATTCTACTCCATCATCTATCTCATAATCGATTGTGCTAGAATAAATTAGAAACTTTCCTTTGATATTTATCAAATCAATCATGATGTATGCCAATACAATCATCATATGATTGGCTCTCAAGGCATACATACCAAAATCTATGTCCATCCTTTCGGTTTGCTTCCATCTACCATCATTTCCCACCACCATTCACCCATTTCCTACCACTCCCAGCCATCTTCCACCTCCATACACCCACCAAGCTATCATTTGGGGCAGAATCTAAGAGAAAGGAGGCCAGTGGGTCTAGAAGACCAAGGAGGATGGCCCAAAGATGAGATCCGACCCATATGGAGGCTAAGGAGCAAGAGTCAACTCTCCTCTATGGGATACATGTCTTTTCTCCTCTTTTCTTCTATTGTTCTCTTTAGTGTCTGTACAAGTGATGTTCTTCCATCTTTGTTTGGTGCCAACTATGCTTTTCCATGGCTAGTTGAGCTCCTTCTTGGCTATGTAGCCCATTTTGGGCATGTTTATGTACTTTTACCTTAAACAAGTAGTTTTATTCCATATCTAGTATGTTTTTTGTTCTATCTTCTCTTTTTGGTTATGATTGTTAGTTTGGTTGATCTCATTCTTGCTTGAACTTCTATTTTTGCCTATATTGAGAGATTCATTATAGAAATAGGTAAGTGAAGGTAGCTTGGATCGGAATCTGAAAGGAGTATGGTTCAAGGTGATCTGTATAGAACCATAGACATGGGCACGGCCGGGCCCACCATCAGGTTCTATCTAGATCACAATGTTCCTAGAATCTCTGAATATTCTAGACCTGAGAGGGTATCTAGGATATCCTCAGGTGTTGATTTTTCAACCTCGAAAGAGGTTCCATATCATTTATGGGTTATAGTCATGTTGTGCGAAAGCGAGTGGGATGACCCCCATAGGAACAAATACCATAGTAAATGCTATGTTTGGATGTAGTTTGCTTGTTGAGATGTTCAAGGGTTGTCTATGCCTGAGAACCGGTGCATAGACTGCCCAACTTGTGGTTACATTCCCAAGAACTCCTTTTTTATTAGTAGATTCCGACAGACTTTGTTTTGTTTTCCTTACTTTGTTTTGTTTTATTCCATGACAATCTGCTAGATTAGTTCTAGTTTCATACTTTTATCAACTATCGGATTGGATTAGCTAACTTAAGAGAAAAATCTTAAGCGTCCTAAACGTACCCACATCCCTATGTTCGGCCCCGTATATCTACTTCGACCTCATAATAAAGTTGTTGGGATCCTTGAAGGTTTTTGGTTATAAATTTAAATGTCCGATCCTCCTTCGGAAGCCGATCAACTTTTTGGTGTCGTTGTCATGGACATGGTTTTCTACATTTACACCCCCAAAGATTTTGTTTTGTCATCCATAATCCTTTATATATACACATCGTTTGATTTTTTCTTTATGCATACTTGTTCAAATATACTGAATAGCTTTCCTTTTTATTATACTTTTACAGCCATGGACCTTGCTTCAACAAGGCAGATTATTTTGTCCACCTTTCCTTCCAAAAGTTTCCACAGTTCTGACTACTGGAAAATAATTGAGAGTCGTTCTCTAAAGCTAGTCAAGCTATACTCTCCCCCGTCATTGTTATACTTAGTGTTTCAGTAAGGGAGATTGTCGACCAACCCTCGACTTCTACGTTATCATGGGATCAATAATTGATCCCAGCAATATAGCTAGGTGGAGAAAGTGTTGAGGAACTCGCCTCCTCATTAGCTCCTCATCTCCAAGAATACACCCACCCACTTTAGCTGCTACTACAAAAGTAGAATCTTCATCTCCAAGTATCCACCGAGGTCGTGGATCACAGAAGAAGTATACTTCAAACTATTGAACTAGGACTCATCTAAAAGCATTAGTTTGATACGACAGATTCCCAACAGAAGTGTATGGTAGAATTTACGAATCTTGATAGCATTGTTGTTCAAATACAACAACTTCATGATAAGGATGTTGAACAAGGATGGAGGCTTCAAAATCTCATCGATTTGGATATAGCATGACTTAAAATTCTATGTTTTGGTGGTTGATGAAGTTCTCTTGGGACATATAGGGTTGACAGTCAATGAGGTTTCTGACTCATCTTGGTCCCCAACATCTAGGGTTGGCGGTCGATGACTTTTTTGATCAGTTGGACGCCAAAGTTCTTGGTGGTCGTTTGCTTTTCTAAACAAGCCTAGTCCATGAGTTTCCTTGGTGAGGTCACATGGTTGTGTTTTTCTTGGTTGCATAAGTATGGTTCTTGCATGGAAGAGATCTCTTGGACACATGGCATGTTTGGTTTGAAACCTAAACCCCTTTCTCACTCTCCAACTCTAAACTATATATACCTCTCTCTTTGCATGCAAACAACCACTTTACACACCTATCTTATTCTCTCTTATTCTTCTTTTCTTTCTTGGAGCTCGTCCCCCTTGTTTGGTGGAGAAGGAGGAGCCAGGGTTGAAGGAGAACTTGGCTGATCTTCCTTGAAATTTGATCTAGGGTTTGGATCCACCCTCTCTTTATGCTTGTGAAGCTTCCATGATTGGTCTTGGTAAGTGATATATCCTTCTTTCTCTTTGTTTCCTTGTTGTCCTACCCTCTTCTTTATCTTATTGGTAGAACCTATGGTGTTCCTTGGTAGATCTTGAGTTATAGGTTCAAGAACATCTCTTTCTTGCTTCCTTGACCTAGGGTTTTCTTTCTTCTTGGAGGTGGAGCTAGCTTGGGCGAAAGATGTGCTCAAGCTAGGGTTTTACCTTCTTTCCTTTGAGCTATTTGTCTGTTTAGAGTTTCTCCATCATCTCTAAGGTGAGTTATATAACTTTCTTCACATTTATTGCTTACACTCCTCTTGCATGTACATGATCTTTCCCTCAAGCGTTATTACAATTAGAAAGATATTATCTTCCATGTAGGGTTTGTATTTACATGGTGATTCTTAAATAGTGTATCTTCTTATATGTACCCTAAATCCTTATGCACAAACCTTCTTTGTTAATGGAAGTTTTGGTCCTTTCATTCTTGTGGATATGATGGTTTTTCTCTCTCAAATGATGGTTGATAAATTAGGGCTTTGAGTTGATCTTCTTCCTAGTGATGCAACTTGATGACCTTTCAGTTTCTCAATGACAACCGACTGGTTTGGATTTTGTGGTTGATGAGTTTTTTCTCTCTTCATGAGGTCACCAAGTTTTCACCCTCTAGTGGTCAATGAACTTTTGTTCATGATGGTCGCTACGTTTATCTTTTGAACTCTTCTTGGTCACCAAGTTTTTCTCTAGGTTTGGTGTCCTCAAGTTAGACCGTAGGAGGTCACTAACATTTAAACCCACTATGGTCATCAAGTCTTTTTTCTCTGATGGTCACTGATTTTTTGTACATTATGTGGTCGATGAAGTTTTGGGATCTTGATTTTCGATGAGGTTGTACCTCCCTACAGTCACCATGTTTTCTGATTCATGTGAATGCTAAGGACCTCTAGACCTAACAGTTGATGATGTTATTTGTCCCTAGTGGTTGATGAAGTTTCCTAACCTTAGTGGTCACCAACCTTTCTAATATTATATGGTCACCAACCTTCTTGATTCTTGGTGGTCGATGACATCTCTGACCGTTAGTGGTCGATGAGAATTTTTGGCTTCACAGTCACTATGTTTCCTAACTTATGATTGGTGATATTGATCATATGCTTTCACAATATGATGGTGATGTTGAGAATTAGAGTTTATCTTTAAAGGTTGTTTGGTAATCCTAATTCTTCTTATCTTGTTAAACTTAACCCTAATATAAGTATGTGATTATGATTCATAGCTTTTTGTGTGACTAGAATGATGATAGAATACTCTCTCTCTCTATGTTATGGTAACCCTAATTTGTTGTCTCATGAACATCATAGCTCTTGAATGTAATATTATATCAAATTTATGTATCATGTGTATGGTGATGGTCTGATGAGATTTGATGAGGCATGGAAAGATAATGATGTTCTTGCACGGAACTCTATGGATGGTCTTGTGACCTTGGACATTGAGTCCTTAGTGACGTGTTATCCTCTTCATGATGTGACAAGGAATTGTACCCTATTATGGTATATTGAGTATGGCCACATGTATTACAATGAAATAGTACCATGTGATGATGGGATAAAAATTATTTTTCATATGTTTTATATCTTCTGAAGTTACAATCTACACATGTTTTTGTAGAACTCGTTTAGGGTTTGTATGTAACTTGATTGATGCAGTTAAAAGATACCTAATTGGCATTTACTAATCAACTGAAACCCTAATCAAGTAGTACCCTGTGCCATAGATCCATTCTAGTTTCAAGATTTTCTGGATGATGAAACAAGTATTCTTAAGGGAAACTCGAAGTGCATACTGTTAAGTATGTGGGGTGCTTGAGACTGTGTGTCCTTGTCATATTTATCCCAATGTTATGGAGGATGGCTGCGGTCATACCTCGACAGGAGAATGGTTGTAGTCATATCTTAGTTTTTTGTATATGTGATGAGATAGAGGACAACTGCAGTTGCACTTCGAAGGATAGGGTTTTGTATACTTTGGTTACTAGTTTTGTCACCTATATTCCGAAGATGGACCAGGCTATTTTGCATCTTGACTTTATTTGTTGATGCGGCTGACTCATACTAACTGAGGGAGGATGAGAACTTAGGAGCCTGGCTCTCCTAGATCTTGTATGACACTGATTTCGACTTAGCAGTGGTCAATTGGAGTTGAGTGGTATATCTCAACTCCTCAGGGCTTAATAAAAGATATAATCTAGCTGTGTAGTATATCTGCTTAGGGTTAAACATGAATCACATTGGTTGATAACCCTTTCCTTGTTTCTCATAATTCTTAGTTGTTATGTAATGTGGTACGAGAAATTAAATTTTTAGTAAATGATAGTCTCACCTATTGCTATGCCTACCTATTTAAATGGCTTAGTGTGTTTAATATGGTCAATCTACTCAACTTACTTAATCACTTTAGCATTCTTAATCTATTTAGTAATAATATTATTTGCTATAATAAATAACCATTGGTTGAGAGTTATATCTCTTACTGGGATGTTGGTCTTGCCTTGTGGGTCACCACATTTTTTTAGGTGGTCGTTGACGACATGGTAAAGATTGCGGTGTTGAAAAAGAGCACCTTGGGGAGCATTAGAAGTACAAGGTTGGATAGTTGTTAGTAGAGTCCTAGAGTCGTCCTTATACTCTCAGGTTTGGGCATGGGATGTTTTCTAGATGATATGTATAACAAATCAAGTTTTAGGAAGTGTACCTATGTGTTGTTTATGGCATGTATATGTGGAACATCTCTTTTTTATGCAGGTTGCGAGTGATGCCACTGGACAAGCATGTAAATACCTGATATACTATGTGTTGATATACAAGTTGTTGGCCCTTTATGTAATGATTCTGAGCATGGTTGTAATGTGGAAATCAGTTTTAGTTTATTGATTTTCTAGTTATGTGGATAATTAGTAATTGATCATGTGTTTTATTTTGACTAATCTCATTTAGTGTGATGGGTGTCACATGATAACGTTGGTATCAGAGCTTGAGGTTTGCAGAGTCTACATGGACATAGGATTTAGGTTTTGTGTTTGTTCTTATGTAATCCAACATATCTGATCATATCTTATGCTTATGTGTATATGTTTGGAGAATGTGAAGAGCATGCAGAGAGTAGATATGTCGTTCTAGGAGGTGGTTCTAAGAGGAAGGCATGATATGAGAGAGTGTTTGAGATGGGGTCTGAGAAGCCCGCGGTGCCTTAGTTTGACCCTACAACCATGACACATCTTATTTTCCAGTACATGTTTGGATAGCTCATGGCATTGATTATGAATATTGCGTTAGAGCGCCCGCACATGAGGCTAGGGTTGCCATCCCTGATGTAGAATCTCAAGGTTCTGATAATACATTCAAGAGGTTGAGACGTGTTGGAGAGATCGAGTATGCGGGTACAGTAGACCCAACTAATGTAGATATGTGGTTGAAGGATCTTGAGAAGGTATTCAAGATCCTCAATATCCCAGAAGAGGACAAGGTGAAGCACATTGATAAAATGTTGAAGGGCAGTGTTGGCCATTGGTGGGCCATAGAAGAAGAGAAGAGACCAGGAGTTGTGACATGTTAGGAAGAGTTTTGGCAAGAGTTTATGAGTCGTTACTTTCCAGAGACGTGTTTGGATGAGAAAATGGTGTAGTTTGAGAAGCTATAGCAATGTTTGATTTCTATCAATGAGTATGAAGTGAAGTTTATGGAGCTTTTGAGGTTCTATCCTCATATGGAGGCGAAAGAAAAGGAGAGGATCTGGAGGTTAGTGAAATGTTTGAGATCAAAGTTGTCTACAATAACTACTGCTTTGGAGGACAAAGAGAGGCCCTCTACCTTTGTGGAGTCAGTGAGGAGAATTGAGAGGTTTGCTATCGAGAAGTGTGAAGCCAACGCTAAGAAGAGGCCAATCAGTTCAACGGAAAATCTTTCAGAGGCTTTGAGAAGCCAAGGCTTTCTTCACCGTAATCACATCAAAGGTCATCTTTCTCTGAGCTAATATTAGGAGTGCCATCATAGTGGTCCTCAAGAAAGGGCAGAGGTCATAGTTTTTCACCACCTGGAGCATGCAGTGCAGCTTCTGTGTTAGTGATAGGACCGTCTAGGCTGCAATATAATTCGAGGACTTGTTACAAGTGTCGGCAAGTGGAGCATATAAGGTGGACATGTCCCATGAAGGATGAAGAAGAAACACAGTAGTCGAGGTAGAGTCAGCGGGTTTCCTAGCTACATCAGTTTAGTAGTGGTGGTGGTAGAGGACACGGTCAAGCGTCACAAGAGGGGTCATCTAGATCACCTAGTAGAGGACGAGGATAACAACATGCGACAACTAGATTCTATGCTATGAGTCATCCAGAGTGAGTGGTCAATCCATGGGTCATGATAGGTCAGATGGAACTTTCTATTCTAACTTATCTGCTTCTTGTTTCATATATATTTTGGTTGACCCAAGTGTGACACGCTCATTTATTAGTAGACAAGGTGATAAGTAGTTGTAATTTGTCTATTATTAGTAGACCTGATAGTCTTCGACTAGAAACCCCTTTAGTTGGTTCCGTTGAGTTGTGGGAGGTGTGTCCATCTTACGTTCTTTCTTTCTCAGGATGCATCATTCAAGTGGACCTTATTCCACTTAACATGCATGAATTTGATGTGATATAGGGATGGATACATTCGAAAAGTATAAGGTTGTTTTGGACTATAGTTCCAAGGTGGCTACATTCCATGACAAAGATGTTTCATGGATCCTCTAAGGAGATAGGAAGATTCTTCCTACAAGCTTGGTGTTGTCTATGATAGCAGAGAGCTTGATGATACAAGAGTCTGAGGCTTTCTAGGCACATGTTGTGGATACCAAGGCGAGAGGTCCTAGTATCCAGGAGGTACTTGTAGCGCAAGAGTTCAAAAATTTCTTTCCTGAAGAGTTTCATGGTGTTCCCCCTCCCAGAGAGATTTATTTTGAGATCAATCATGTTCCTCAAATGCAACCCATAGAACACTCACCCTACAGGGTAGCACCAGTAGAGATGTAGGAGTTGAAAAAATAGTTGCAGGAGCTATTAAAGAAGGGTTTCATTAAATTGAGCACTTCCCCTTGAGTGCTCCTGTGTTGTTTGTGAAAAACAAGGATGGTTACATGAGATTGTTTATAGATTACTAATAGTTGAACAAGGTCACAATAAAGAACAAGTACATGTTGCCAAGGATAGATGATTTTTTTGACCAGCTGTGATGTGCTACACTATTTTTTAAGATAGATTTGAGGTATGGATATCACCAGCTAAGGATCAAGGCAAATGATATACCCAAGTCTACTTTTAGGACAAGGTATGGTCACTGTGAGTGAGTGGTTATGATGTTTGGGCTAACCAATACCCCAAAAGCTTTTATGGATATGATGAACATGGTGTTCAGACTGTATCTAGATCGGTTTTTGGTCGTGTTTATCAATGATATCTTGATATACTCCAGGGATAGTCAGCAACATGAGCAACATCTTTGCCAAGCGTTGATGTTGTTGAGGAAGCACCAGCCGTATGCCAAGTTCAATAAGTGTAGGTTCTGATGAATGAGGTGTCTTTTCTAGGTCACGTCATAACTGCCAAGGGTGTCTGTGTTGACCCAAACAAGGTACAGTTACTGATGGAATGGGAACAACCCAAGACACCGACGGAGGTTTGAAGTTTCTTAGGTTTGTCGGGCTACTATAGGAGATCCATAAGGAATTTCAGTGTTATAGCATTACCCCTATCCATGTTGACTAGGAAGGGTGTTCCTTTTATCTGGCTTGACAAATGCCAGTGTTCTTTTTAGTTGTTGAAGGAGAAATTGAACAATCCACCAGTGTTAGTGCTGCTAAAACAAGGGTAAGGCTACATCACCTTCTGTAATGTTTTGAAGAAGAGCTTGGGGTGCATGTTGATGCAAGATAAGAATGTAATTTCTTTTTCTTCACGATAGCTTAAGAAACATGAGGAGAACTACATGGCACATGATCTAGAGCTTGTGGTTGTGGTTCACGCCTAGAAGATTCGGAGACACTATATGTATGGAGAAAAGTGTCAGATCTTCACCGACCATGAGAACCTTCAGTATATCTTCTTGAAGCAGGGTTGAACATGTGGGAGAGGAGATGGATGGAGTTGATAAAGGACTACGATTGCATGATAGAGTACCATCTAGGGAAGGCAAATGTGGTGGTTGATGATTTGAGTAGGAATTCATCTTTGTCATCGTCTGTAGATAAGGCACAATTACATGCTTTTGGTATGCCATAAGAGGGACATGTTGGTGTCATTGTTGCGGATGAATGTTCAATTGAGGTTTCCTTGTTGGCAGGGTTGTTGACACAGTTGCAAGTGAAGCCTTTGTTTATACAATAGATTAGAGATGCACAAAGGAATGATATTGTGATATAGAATATCAAAGTAGAGTTTGGCAACAAGAAGTATGATTGTTATCATGAGTCAGAGGAATAGACAGTTTGATATGATTGTTTTCAAGAGTTAGAGGAAGAGACAGTTTTCTTTCACAATAATGAGGTGGTTCTAAATGTGGAAAATTTAAGGAAGATGGTTCTTAAGGAAGCTCATTCCTTAATGTATGTGATGCATCCTGGCAGTACAAAGATGTACCATAATCTGAAGGATCTATACTAGTGGCCAGGTCTAAAGTGTGATGTGGTAGAGTATGTTGCTAGATGTCTAGTCTGTCAGTAGGTCAAGGTAGAACATCAGAAGCCTACAGGAATGTTGCAACCTTTCCTAATACCATAGTGGAAATGGGATGATATAACCATGGACTTTGGTCGATCTTCCTAGAACAACCAAAGACTATGATTCTGTTTGGGTGATAGTTGATAGGTTGACCAAGTCAACTCACTTCTTTCCAGTCAAGACCTCATATACAGTGAAGAAGATGTCACATATATATGTTGATGAGATAGTAGATTTTCATGGTATTCCACTTACCATGGTATTTGCTAGAGGTCCTCAGTTACCATGGGAACATCTGCATACAGCTTTGGGGACACAAATAGGATTTAGCACAACCTTTCATCCACAGACAGATTGTCTGTCAAAGACGAGCATTGAGACATTGGAGGATCTATTGAGTGCATGTGTCTTGTAGTTTCTAGGTAGTTGGGATATGCTTATCAGTTTGATAGAGTTTGCCTATAACAACAATTATTAGAGGAGTATATACATGGCACCTTATGAAGCTTTGTACATGAGGAGTTGTCAGTATCCACTTTGTTGGTATGAGATAGGAGAGTATCAACTTTTGGGTCCTGAGCTAGTGCAACAGATAACTGAGAAGATCAAGCTGATACAATAGCAGTTGAAGGCAGTCTAGGATAGACAAAAGTTGTATGATGCTAACCGTCGTAGACCGCTTGAGTTCCAAGTTGGAGATAGGGTGTATCTTAAGGTTTCCCCTTGGAAAGGTGTGCTAAGCTTTGGTAAGAGGGGTACGTTGGCTCCTAGGTTATGGGACCATACCCTATTTTGGTACATGTTGGAAAGGTGGCTTACAAGTTGGAGTTATTGACGAAGTTGCATAGGTTGCAAAATGTTTTACATGTCTCTATGTTGAGGTAGTGTCACCTTGATAAAGAACAAATGTGATGGAGTGGACTTTTGGAATCCTTAAATTTCCAATGACATAAGTGAATTCATGCATGTTGAGTTATTTTGAGTGTTCCTGGTGTTTTGTCAAAGTTTGGATGGCAAATGATATTGATATCATGATTAAGATCCTTAAATTTATACCTTTATGAAGTATTAAATTAAATGGTCAAAGAGTTGTGTTTTGGCACCAAAATTTAATATAATGTAGCTTGAGTGATGTTAGAGCTATGGTCTGAATTTCATAATGTTTTGATGCTCCTAGAAAGAGATACATAGGTTTGACAATTTTGAAATAATGTGCCTATTAATGTATGGTGGAATAAGGTTTTAATGTTTTCTTAAGACTTAGACGTGACATTAATATATATGTCACACGGCCATCTTATTAAAATGAGCATTGTGTCCGTGTTTCAGCATCCACGGATCAAGCTTTCAAGAGAAGTCATCCTGACCCTTGGATATGATCAGACATATACAAATCATTTTCTTCACTGTGATTGCAAAAGGCTCGCAGTGACAGCCAACACCCATGTCGTGGAATGGCCAGATCATGGGATCAAGTGTGGTTTTGACTATGCAGTTAGTTTTGGCTACCCACAACCTTCATAACGAACTCTTATAGACCCCTCATAGAGACTAGAACAAGGTTTTCCATTTGGGGCTTCTCCCTTACCTCTCCTTGCGGCGAGTAGTAGATGGTTGGAGGTAAAGGATAGAGGAAGAATGAAAATAAGAGGGAATTAAGAGATGAAAAAGATGGCTTGAAGTGTGAGAAAGAGAACCCTCACATTTCATTTCCCTTCCATTATAGTCTTGGGAGCCAACGGCATGAAGTTCACCGAAGAAGAAGAAGAGCTTGGGGTAAGTGGTGAGAGGTTAACCACAAGGTTGTGGAGGCCACCTTGGAGTTTGATAAACCTTAGAGGAGATTTTTGAGGGAACTGGACTTGTGTTCGGGTCCTATGGGCAACACACCCCTTCTGCTCCACTTTGAACTACTGCCAACTCTGGTCGAGGTCCAACAGTGAGGCAACACTCTTCCCTACCATGGGAACTCGCTGAGATGGTGTCTACTCCCCCATTTGGAACTTGTGGTCGTGCTAGAGTTTTGAAAGGAAGAGTTGGTGGAGATGTATTTCTCGGCGGAGATCTCCCTCATGATGGCAGCTGCGAGATAGAGCCCACAGACGCGTCAGGCAAGGAACGAGCAAGGGCAGGGGGGTCAGCTTTGCATGGACCAGAGAAAAAAGGAGTGAACTGGGTCCCAAGGCAAGAACCGAGTCCAAGCTCCTTTGAACCAACTAACCCAACAAGAAAGTAGGAACTTTAATTCGCGCCCCTAGTTTCCACTGGCAGCGTTCCATAGGCTGAAAAAGGTAAATATCTCAGTTAATTCACAAATCTTACATAAATCACAATAAATAGCCCCTTCGTCAGAAAATTACAAACAAAGTACTAAAATTCTCAGAAAAATGTGTAGAACAACATGAAAGCATAATATTAGGCTTTTTATGCACTAATCTCAGTGATATCATGTAAGTTGTGAAATGATTATTTCATGGATAATAAATATCAAACAATGGTCTAAAATTATAATAAAATATCAGTAAAACTATATAAATTTTTATAATCCATTTAAGATAAGTGATTATGATGTTGATACATGAAATTATGTAATTTTCTCCATGTGGCTAATTAGGGCTAATAACCCTAATTAATGTGCAATAATTTCAAAGATGCTCAAGAAACCCTGGAAATTATAGAGTGAGCATAACAGTAACTGGAAGCTAATATATAAGTATGAGATAATAATTATGCATATAAATAAGTTTACATGTTTAAGTATCCTTTAATGATGTGAAAACCCTAATATGATTAATGTATATAATCTGGGGTTAATAATGCAAACAATGATATGGAAACTAATGGTCATACAATTGATCCTAATCTGGAATACAACATCAGTAACATCAAACACAGATAACAAAAAGAGTAAGACAAGAAATAATTATGGGAATATCTTAATGAACTAAGTTAAACCCTAATGAACATAAATAGGGTTAAGATGATAAGAACCTGATGTTATATGTATGGTCTTGTCTTTATCAGGGGTTGATAAGGAAATAGATGACTCAGGATTATATGTTGATTATGTTTGTCCTTCTTCAAGGTACGCCAATATTATTTGTATCTTATTGCCAAGCTTAGTAATGAGAGGTATATAAATAGACACATAGGCATACTTAGTACAATATTCTTGAATATTGTGCTGACGTGTACCACATGTAATCTTTTATTTAGGTGATGTGGACACATGATCTTGAAGAGCCAGGATAGTTGAGAGTTGTGTGATGGGATGATGTATAGGTGGACATGTTGTCTTAAGATCCTATTATTTAGTGGTAGTACATGCACATGTTAAAGTTTTTTTTCAATATGTAATACCAAATGTTGTAACAATTCATTATGTAATTCTATGTTGAATGGTGAACATGTGTTGTATGGTTTTATTATTCTTCATGTGCATGTACTACTGTTGTTTCCTTTTAACTTCCTCCAATTTTCTTCTTCTTAGCCTAGTGTGGGGTGTTTAAATTGGGATTCTCACTAAGGTGAGATTTTAATTTGGACGTCACACATCAAATTAAGTTTTAGAAAATCCGTGGACGTCATAGGTGGTATCAGAGCACGAACAATAGCAAAGCCTGACATTTTCTCATTATGCAACTCAAACTAAAGAACCTTGAACTTAAAACCAATCTTTAGGGTTAGCTTAATTGTCTTTTAGAGACTAGATCTGACCCAGCCTCTAGGTTAGCACCTAGATGTCTAAGAACTAGGTCTAGACTGGTTCTTGTTGTATAGCAGGTCCTTAGGTGTCATTCTTTTCTTATAATGTAGTGGTATGGGACGTTGCGTTATTTTGAAATGACATACATCACAGGAAGAGAAACCTTTGACATATGATGCATCTATGTTTTGGGTAGCTACACCAGTCTAGTCCTTGTTCTCACCCTTTTCATTAGGTGAAATGGCACTGGTCCCTGTACTATGTGTGGGATGCCTGTTTTGTGGATTTGGTTTTTTATTCCAATCGGACCGAACATTGATAGTTTTCTCTAACGCATGTTTTATCAGAGAAAAAGTATATCATATTTTATTATATAGGTAAGTATTACAAAAATGTGTCCCCACACATGTACGAGTAGGAAGTGGTCAAACAACCTAAGTGAAAGTGAATGACATCAGTCTAGAAGAGAGACTAGTTCTAGATTACATGTCTAGAGCCTTATTGGAATATGTGATAGATGGAATAAAATTAGATGACGATCTAAGATGTATAGAGATGATATAAGATAGTTTATAATGATATATGTTTGTCTTTGAGGACAAAAGTTCAGTTTTGAGGATTTGTAATAAGTCTTGATGATGCAAGTATGTGTGTGTTATATGATAAGATAAGCTAAGTTAAGATAAGATGTGAATCAGCAAGAGCCTCAAACTCTTTTATGAAGGAGGACCTCTAGTGTTAGGACCAATTTTTGGGTTAACTCTAGAGAGAGTGAGACACACAGGGAGAAGGTTAGAGAACCTAAACTCCAAGATATGAGAATTATGAGAAATATGTGATCTGATATATATGTCCCGAACTAGACTGCTCCTGAGTGATTGAGACGAATTGCTTTATGCATGATTCCTATAGATATCTTGAACCCTACATGTCCTAGGGAGGACCAAACCCTAGAGACAGAGAGAGGCTGGTTATATATGTGCATGTGAATAAGAATATGAGAACCTACCATATGGGTGAGGAGAGAATCCCAAGACCCTATAGGAGGCAACTATGTAAGTTTGTGTAATGCCTCATGCTTGGGTTGGTGGCTCCTTGTAGGAATCTAGTGGTTGTATATGAGAGAGATTGGAGTAGGAATATATCATGGATAGAGAACATATGAAGAGAATGTTATATCATGTTTTGGTTTGTGTGTCTGCGGATAGAGCTGGTAAATCTATCTGTTAGTGCCAATGAGGTAGACTTAATGACCCTAAACCAAAGAGGGAAGATAAAGTTTGTGTTTATGAGATACTTGTAGAGTTGAGCGAGATTAGGGAGACTGAGTATGGCATTACCCTTAAAATAAGGGTTAGGAGAACCTCATTTGCTCCGGATAAAGTTTTCAGATATGTTTGATAAGACACTCATATAAGTTTGTTTAGCACAAATTTGATATAATATGTGTTTGTGATATAATCCCAAGATGTGATACGAGGGTATAACATGATGGAAACCTAATGATGGTTTAATAGATCTCTATGTATAAATGGGTAACCATGCATATGAATAATGATCGTGTGATATTGTTGGTTAATCTTGTGATGAAATCACTACTAAATGTTGCAATTTATTACGGGCAATGAAATAAGATCATATGAATGAAACATGATACATGAGGTGTTAATCTGAGTGCTTAATAAAGATGAAAATATAGTTTGACAGTTAGCACAACATAACGATTATGACACCTTGATATGATCTAGATGGATAAAGTGGGTTAAGTATAGTTAACTCCCTCCTAAAAGGCATATGTTAATGTTGAACATGTTTCAATAATTAGCTCAATAAAATGTTGATGACACCTTGATATAATGGG
The DNA here is from genome assembly GCA_963693085.1 of Alisma plantago-aquatica. Taxonomy (NCBI): domain Eukaryota; kingdom Viridiplantae; phylum Streptophyta; class Magnoliopsida; order Alismatales; family Alismataceae; genus Alisma; species Alisma plantago-aquatica. Next base: position 611,091,088 of record OY856414.1, read on the forward strand.
CTAACTTTAGTTAACTCCTTTAGAACATGGTAATATGATGTGGTAACCCTAATGCATGTGTAAAGATAAGGATGCAACCCTAACATATGAAATATGTCATGACATAACTACAACTTCTATGACATTTTTTCAATCTTTTATGAAGAAGTGATTCACCTTAGATGTTTTAAAACCTCCTAATAGTAGTTTGGATATGATTATGGGGCTTTGTTTTTTAATATTTTGCACATAGATTGGTGTCCTACATATGGATAAAGACCTTTTGGTGTTTCCTTGAAGTAAGAGGATGGCTTAATTTTGAGGATGAAATTTCTTTTAAGATGTATATGATGTGATAGACTAGATTTTGTCTTAATTTTGAGGATGAAATTTCTATTAAGGTGTGCAGAATGTGATGGAGTGGACTTTTGGAATCCTTAAATGTCCAACGACATAAGTGAATTCATGCATGTTGGGTTATTTTGAGAGTTCCAGGTGTTTTGTCAATGTTTGGATGGCAAATGATATTGATATCATGATTTCGATCCTTAAATTTATACCATTGTGAAGTATTAAATTGAATGGACAAAGAGTTGTGTTTTGGCACCAAAGTTTAATAGAATGTAGCTTGAGTGATGTTAGAGATATGGTCCAAATTTCATAATTTTTCGATGCTCCTATAAAGAGATACATAGGTTTGAATGCATTAAAATAATGTGCCTATTAATGTATGGTAGAACAAGGTTTTAATGCTTTCTTAAGCCTTAGCTATGACATTAATATATATGTCACACGGTCAGCTCATTTAAATGAGCATTGTGTCTGTGTTTCAGTAGCCACAAATCAGGCTTTCATGAGAAGTCATCCTAACCCTTGGATATGATCAGATAGATATGAGTCATCTTCTTCGCAGCAGTTGCAGAAGGCTCACAGTGATAGCCAACATCCACGTCGTGGAATGACCATATCATGGGATCAAGCGTGGTTTTAACTATGTAGTTGGTTTCATCTGCCCACAAGCTTTAGAACAAACTCTTATAGACCCCTCATAGAGATTAGAACAAGGTTTTCCATTTGGGGCGTCTCCCTTACCTCTCCTTACGATGAGCAGTAGATGGTTGGAGGTAAGGGATAGAGGAAGCGTGCAAATCGGAGGGAATTAAGAGATGAAAAATATGGCTTGAAGTGTGAGAAAGAGATCCCTTGTATTTCATTTCTCTTGCATTACAGTCTTAGAAGATGTCGACATGAAGTTCACCGAAGAAGAAGAAGAGCTCGGGGTAAGTGGTGAGAGGTTGCCCACAAGGTTTTATGGAGGCCATCTTGGAGTTTGATAAACCTTAGCAGAGCTTTTTGAGGGAACTAGACTCGCGTTCATTTCCTATGGGAAAAATGCCCCTTCTGCTCCACCTTGAACTACTGCCAACTCCGGTCGAGGTCCAACAATGAGGCATCACTCTTCCCCTCCATGGGAACTCGCCGAGATGGTGGTCGCGCCCCCATCAAAACTTGTGTCCATGCTAGAATTTTGAAAGGAAGACCTAGTGGCGATGTATTGCTCACTGAAGATCTCCCTCACGGCAGTGACTGCGAGACAGATCCCAGAGACGCGTTGGGCATGGAACGAGCGAGGGTGAGGGGGTCAACTTTGTGTGGACCAGATAAAGAAAGGAGTGAATTGGGTTCAGAGGCAAGAATCGGGTCCAAGCTCCTTTGAACCGGCTGACCCAACAAGTAAGTAGGAACATTGAGTCGCGCCCCTAGTTGCCACGTGGCGGCATTCCATGGGCTGAAAAAGGTAAATATCTCAGTTAATTCCCACATCTTACATAAATCACAATAAATATCCCCCTCATCAGAAAATTAAAAACAAAGTAGAAAAATTCTCAGAAAAATGTGTAGAACAACAAAAGCATAATATCAAGCTTTTAATGTACTAATGTCAGTGATATCATGTAAGTTGTGAAATGCTTATTTCATGGATAATAAATATCAAATGATGGCCTGAAATTATGATAAAATGTCAGTAAATCCATATTCATCTTTATAATCCATTTAAGGTTAATGATTATGATGTCGATGCATGAAATCATGTAATTTGATCCATGTGGCTAATTAGGGCTAATAACCCTAATTAATGTGCAATAATTACAAAGATGCTCAAGAAACCCTGGAAATTACAAATTAAGGTCATATCAGTAACTAGAAGATAATATACAATTATGAGATCATAATTATGCATATAAATAATGTTACATATTTAAGTATCCTTTAATGACGAGAAAACCCTAATATGATTAATGTATATAATCTAGGGTTAATACATGCAAACAATGATATGGAAACTAATGTTCATACAACTGATCCTAATTTGGAATACAACATCAGTAACATCAAGCCCAGATAACAAAAAGAGTAAGACACAAAATAATTATGGGAATAGCTTAATGAACTAAGTTAAACACTTCAAATGGATTTCACCAAATTTATTCACAAATTTCCAACTTTTCACTCATATAGGGCTTCACCCTCTTTACGAAGATATCAAGAAAACACTATTCACATCACATGAAATCCAAAATAGTATCTGATATATATGTACTACACATTCAAATAAACGACATTGTTAAGAAGGATAAATATAGGCTAATTATGCCACCGGCTCTCTCTCTAGCTCTCCGCTCTCGCTTCTCTCTAAAAACTCCCTGGCGGCCAATGTTGGGGGGAGGGAGCGCCTCCCCGACGCCTTCCTCCCCCTGGCCCAATTAGCCACGGCGAGACCCATTAGGGGTAGGCTGATGTGGATCAACAAAGAAATAGTGCTGGTCCAAGTATTGGGGCTTCTCCTTTCTCCTCGGTAGATCTGGAAGAAGAGAAGGTGGAGCGGTGTCGCGGAGTTAGGATCTGATGTCGTGGCTCGGCAGCGTCAAGTTGATCGATGATCCACTCAGTTCAGGTGAGACTATTGGAGAGAAGTCGTCCCACCCAGATTCGAGCCTCTCGCTACTTCCTCCCCACCATCGCTAGGTAGAGACGGGCCCTGCACCTTTTTTCTCTCGCGCCCTCTTCATCCTTTTCCTGAGGTTGGGTCCTGGGTTAACCAGGGTGGACAACCCCTTCATCCTTGATTTTATCTTAGTCGGCACCCTAGCGGCGGGTTGATACTAGTTGGGTGGCTAGGGATACCCCAGCCTGCCCGATGCACGTCTCCCCTACTACTCATGCTGTTGTGCTTCAGCGACATTTCCCTATCCTGGGGATCCCACTTCCGACATAATAGAAGGAGACCTGGTTCAACCAGGTCGACATAGGTCCCTGGTGTTGGTTCAGCAACCATGGAAAAAGGAGGTCATCTCGATCATGCCTCCTCCAGCCAATTGGTGGTTCGGCTTCGGTTCTTCTCTTCTGGGCGAAAGGGGCAGATCGTTCATCTCCCGCTCCTCCTGATGGCTTTGCTATTGTGGCATGCTGGAACACCCTGAAGGTGTTCGACGAGGTGTCTCCATGCAAACATGAGCATCTGGCTTTGGCCTTTGGCCACTTGATGGTCATGCGTGTAGTTGGATCTATGGGAGTAGATTGACCTCATATGTCTCCTCCTTAGTTCCCTCTGCTGTCAATAAGATATGTTACTAAGCATGTTTCTTTTTTGGGTCAAAATGGGAACCATTAGCTGGTTTTTTCTGCGGATGATAGTGGTTGATCAGACTCCTTTCATGGAACACACTTTGTGGGTATTGTGATTGAAAGTGTTTCATGGATTGATGATGACTTAGCTGCAGGAGTCCAAGGCGAGCCGTTGATGATTTCTTCTTTGGCTGGATAGGATGTTTGATTGGTAACTGTTACGTTTGGAGTTGAGGATATGTCATAGGTTCTCTCCTCGGGAAGGATACAGGAGGTGGCAGGGCCCGTATTCTTTATCAAGTCTTCTATGTGTTCCCAACTGGAAGCTAACTCAAGAAGCAGTGACAAGGTCTGGCTTGATAAATGGGTTTAATAGATATGTAGGATCTTATTATAGACATACTTGTGGGTGTTTTAATGGCTCTATATGGGTTCTTTCTTCTCTGTTTGACCCTTTCTTCCTGTTTAGAGCTTGTCCTGCTCTTGGTATCTGACAGTCTGGTGTAGTCCTTTTCTAGTTCCCTGATCCGATGTTTTCTCCATGTGAGGAGCAACATGGATCTAGATATTACCCAAAAGGGGCACATTGTACCCAAAGTTTTTGGTTTTTATAGTAACACGAATTTTTTCTGACAAAAAAAAACTATGTTAAACCCTAATGAACATAAATAGGGTTAAGATGATAAGAACCTAATGGTATATGTATGTTCTTGTCTTTATCAGGGGTTGACAAGGAAATATATGACTCATGATTATATGTTGATTATGTTTGTCCTTCTTCAAGGTACGCCATTACCTCTTACTTGGCTTAATTGTACAATATGCTTGTATTATGTGTGTACAAATACTTGGCATATGATATTGGATGAAATGATTTTTCTTGTATGATATCTTGTTTGTTTTTCCATACTTATGGCTATGAACACATGAAACATAATATATTTGTTTCATTATATCTAATTACTTCAACTCTTTGGTAGTTAAGTGCTAGAAAATAAAGTACTTCAACTCTTTGGTAGTCAAGTACTTGAAAGTGATCCAACTCTTTGGTAGTCTAATCATATTATGAAATGATCCAGCTCTTTCGTAGTTGATCATAAGGCCTTGAGTGAATTCAACCTTTGGCGGTCAATTCATGGATGATATAATGGAAAATGTGCCTCAAATATGTGTTCTCTTTTGTTAATAAATATTTCTATTCAAGTATATATTTTTAATATTCTTATGCTATTGCTAAGCATTAGTTTTATCTTATTGCCAAGCTTGGTAATGAGAGGTATATAAAAAGACACATAGGCATACTCAGTACAATATTCTTGAATATTGTACTAATGTGTACTACATGTAATCTTTTGTTTAGGTGATGTGGACACATATGATCTTGAAGAAACATGATAGTTGAGAGTTGTGTGACGAGATGATGTACATGTGGACCTGTTTTCTTAAGATCCTATTGTTTAGTGGTAGTACATGTACATGTTACAGTTTGTTGTTCAATATGTAATATGAAATGTTGTAATAATTCATTATGTAATTATATGTTGAATGGTGAACATGTGTTGTATGGTTTTATTATTGTTCATGTGCATGTTCTACTGTTGTTTCCTTCTGAATCCTATGATTTTCTTCTTCTTAGCCTAGTGTGGGGTGTTTAAATTGGGATTCTTGCTGAGGTGAGGTTTCAATTTGGACGTCACACATCAAATTAAGTTTTATAAAATCCGGGGATGTTGCAACGGATGTTGCAACCAATGGAGGTTAAGTTGGATGAGGATGTGTTGTATGTTGAAGGTCTTGTGTTGATCCTGGATAGTAGAGTGAAGAAGCTGAAGATGAAAGATATAGTCTTAGTTAAGGTTTTGTGGCATCACCATGGTGTGGAGGAAGCCATGTGAGAGTTAGAGGATGAGATGCGTAGGAAGTACCCATCTTTGTTCGCATAGGATTTCCAGGGAGAAATCCTTGTTAGGGGTTTATGGTTGGAATACCCCTGACCTTGTTTTTGGTTGAACATGCTTTCTTATCATAATTAGATGCTTAAAAACTTAATCAAACCTTGCGATGTGATTTGATATCATATGATAAGTTTATGTTTCAAGTTTGATCCATTTTGGACACTATTTGAGCTAGTTATGCATATATGTGTTTGTTTTGGACCTAATTGCAATTTACCCATATCTAGGGTTTTTATTGAAATTTGTCACATGCCTATTGTCCCTCACATGTTTTGACATTTTGTTTGATATAGTTGATATTTGGGGCACATTGTCACACCTTAGTTTGAGTGGTGACATCTCATATTGAGTTTAGGGCTTGTATGGATGCCCTAAGTCTATGTTTGACCTTGAGTGTGAGCTACCTAGTTTGGTGATCGCCATATTTTCTTAAGGTTCTATGTTTTGGAGTCGATGATGTTCTCCTGGGCCATCTAGGGTTGGCGTTCAATGAGGTTTCTGACTCGTCTTGGTCACCAACATCTACGGTTGGTGGTCGATGACTTTTCTTTTCAGTTGGTCGCCAAAGTCCTTAGTGGTCGTTTGCTTTTTTGAACAAGCTTGGTCAGTGAGTTTCCTTGATGGGGTCACCTGGTTGTATTTGTCTTAGTTGCATGAGTATGGTGCTTGCATGGATGAGATCTCTTGGATACATGGAATGTTTGGTTGGACACCTAACCCCCTTTCTCTCTCTCCAGCCCTAAGCTATATATACCTCTCTCTTTGCATGAAAACAATCTCTTTACACATCTAGGTTCCTCTCTCTTCTTCCTTTGTTTCATGGACCTCATCCCCCTTGTTTGGTGGAGAAGGAAGATCCAAGGTTGAAGGAGAACTTGGTTGATCTTCCTTGCATTTTGATCTAAGCTTCAGATCTACCCTCTCCTTGTGTTTGTGAAACTTCTTGGATTTGGTTCTTGGTCTTGGTAAGTGATATCTCGTTCTTTCTCTTCGTTTGCCTTGTTATCCTACCCTCTTATTTCTATTCTTGGTCGAACCCATGGTGTTCCTTGGTAGAGATTGAGTTAGAGATTGAAGAACATCTCTTTCTTGCTTCCTTGACCTAGGGTTTGCATCTTTCTTGAAGGTGGAGCTAGTTTGACTGTAAGGAGTGTTCAAACTAGGGTTTCTACCTTCTTTCCATCCAGCTACCTGGCTGTTTGGAGTTTCTCCATCATCTCTAAGGTGAGTTATATAATTATTTTCTCATTTTTTTCTTACACTCTATTTTCATGTACATGATCTTGCCCTAAAACATTATTACAAATAGAAAGATAGTATCTTCTATCTAGGGTTTGTATTTTCATGGTGATTCTTGAATAGTGTATTTTCTTAGATGAACCCTAAATCCTTGTACACGAACCTTCTTTGGTAATTGAATTTTTGGTCCTTGAATGCTAGTGGATATGATGGCTTTGCTCTCTCAGATGATGGTTGCTAAATTAGGGTTTCGAGTTGATCTTCTTCCTCGTGATGCAACTTGATGACTTTTCATTTTCTCAATGGCAACCGACCTGTTTGGATTTTGTGGTTGATGATTTTTTGGTCTCTTCATGAGGTCACCAAGTTTTCACCCTCTAGTGGTCAATGACCTTCTGGTCATGATGGTCACTATGTTTTTTTAAACTATGCTTGGTCACAAAGTATTTCTCTAGGTCTGGTCTCCTAGGGTTTGATCTTGGGTGGTCGCTAAGATTTGAACCCGCTATGGTCATCAAGTCTTTGTATTGTGATGGTCACTGAGCTTTTGTACCTTATGTGGTCAATGTAATTTTGGGCTGTTGATGGTCAATGAGGTTGTACCTCCTTGCGGTCGCTATGATTTCTGATTCATGTGTTTGTTGAGGACCTCTAAACCTAGCAATTGATGATGTTATTTGTCCCTAGTGGTCGATGAAGTTTCCTAACCTTAGCGGTCGCCAACCTTTCTGATGTTATATGGTCACCAACCTTCTTGATTCTTGGCAATCGATGACATCTCTGATCCTTAGTGGTCGATGAGAATTTTTGTCTTCATGGTCTCTATCTTTCATGACTTATGATTGGTGATATTGATCCTATGGTTTCACGATATGATGGTGATGTTGAGAATTAGAGTTTATCTTATCTTGTCAAACCTAACTCTAATATAAGTATGTTATGATTATACATAGCTTCTTGTGTGACTAGCATGATGATATAATACTTTCTCTCTCTATGTTGTGGTAACCTAATTTGTTGTCTCATGAACATCATATAAATGTAATATTGTATCAAACTTATGTATCACATGTATGGTGATGGTCTCATGAGCCTTGATGAGGCATGGAAAGATAATGATGTTCTTGTAGGGAACACTATGGATGGTCTTATGACCTTGGACATGGTGAGTCCTTAGTGAGGTGTTATCCTCTTCATGATGTGACAAGAATGTGTACCATGTGATGGTATGATGATGAGTATGGTTATATGTATGGCGATGAAATAGTACCATGTGATGATGGAAAAGACACTATGTTTCATACATTTTATATCTTCTGATGTTGCAATCTACCCATGTTTTTTAGAAATCTTTTAGGGTTTGTATGTAGCTTAATTAATGTAGTTAAATCATGCCCAATTGGCATTAACTAATCATGTGAAACCCCAATCATGTAGTGCCTTGTGCCATAGATCCATTCTAGTGTTAGGATTTGCTGGATGGTGACATGAGTACCCCTAAGGGAAACTTAGAGAGCATACTGTCAAGTATGTGGGGTGCTGGAGACTGTGTGTCCTTGTCATCCTTATCCCAAGGTTATGGAGGATGGATGCGGTCATACCTCAGTAGGAGAATGGTTGTGGTAGTATCTCAGGTTTTTTTATATGTGATGAGATAGAGGAAAACTACGGGTTTACCTCGAAGGATAGGGTTTTGTATACCCTGGTTACTACTGTCATGGCCTATATACCAAGGATGAACTAGCCTATTTTGCAGCTTGACTTTATTTGTCACTATGACTGACTTGTACTGGCGGAGGATGGATGAGATCTAAGGAGTCTGACTGTCCTAGATCTTGTATGACACTAATTTTGACTTAGCAGTGGTGAGTTGGGAGTTGAGTGGTATACCTCAACTCGTCAGGGCTTAATAAAATATGTCCAGTAGTGTAGTATATCTTCGTAGTGTTAAACATGATTCACATTGGTTGATAACCCTTGCCTTGTTTCTTATACTGGTTAGTTGTCATGTAATGCAGTAAGAGAAATTAACTATTTAGTAGATAATAGTCTTACATGTTGTTATGTCTACCTATTTAGCTGGCTTAGTGTGTTTAATAAGCTCAATTTGCTTAACTTACTTAATCAGTTTATCCTTCTTAATCTATTTAGTAATAATATTATATGTTGTAATCAATAACCATTGGTTGAGAGTTATATCTCTCGTTGGGATGTTGGTCCCACCTCATGGGTCACCACATCTTTTTTGGTGGTCTTCAGCGACATGGTCAGGATCGTGGTGCTGAAGAAGAGCAGCTTGGAGAGAAGTAGAAGAAAAAGGTTGGATAGTAGTTAGTAGAGTCCTATAGTCATCCATGTACTCTCAGGTTCAGGCATGGGGTGTTTTGTAGATGATATGTATAATGACTCGAGTTTTGGAAATTGTACCTATGTGTTGTATATGACATGTATATGTGGAACATCTCTTTTGTATATAGGTGTTGGCTGATGACACTGGACAGGCATGTAAATACCTGATATGGTATGTGTTGGTATACAAGTTGTTGGCCCTTTATGTAATGTTTCTAAACATGATGGTAATGTGGAAATCAGTTTTAATTTACTTGCTTCTCTCATTATGTGGATAAATAGTAATTTATTGCCTATTTTTTTTAGTAATCTAGTTTGGTGTGATGAGGTGTCACATCTATGGATTACACTATGTACATCTTCATAATATTCCAACATTCTACAAGTTGTTGATATGTTGCATCAAATCTTTAATGCTTGTAAAATGATTGGGTATTTCACCTGCGCCACAAGTGTGGGGTCAAATATTGTAGCCACCATATTTTATAACCATCTTCATGATCGACGCTTTCTGTGTTGTGGAAAAGGAAGCTCTGATCCTCTCCCATATTGTCTATAGTGTCTCTCCTCCGACTTTGGGATTACCATCTATGTCACCTATCCCAAGTAGGTGTTCGTTTTCTCCTGAGTGTTAAAGGAATGAAATTCCTTGCTTGATGTAGAATTTACTCTAGATCATATATTTACAATGTGTGATCACCATTGTAGCCACCATATTTTATAACCATCTTCATGATCGACACTTTCTATGTTGTGGAAAAGGAAGCTCTGATCCTCTCCCATATTGTCTATAGTGTCTCTCCTCCAACTTTGGGATTACCATCTATGTCACCTATCCCAAGTAGGTGTTTGTTTTCTCCTAAGTGTTAAAGGAATGAAATTCCTTGCTTGATTTAGAATTTACTCTAGATCATATATTTACAATGTGTGATCACCATTGAATTTTGACCACATGTACGCCATGCACTAATACCTAAAAGAGATATATAAGTACAAGATTGACAAGATACATAAAAAGTAAAATTACACATAAATCAATTGAGTTATTGACACGAATTTATCGTGCGTAGAACGCAAGTGCACGCGTCAGAGTAATATAGGCCTTTGTGAGGCCCGAGTTGAACTCAGGGAAACGTAATTGTTGGTAGACTACTACTAACTACTCACAATCAGCTAGACCGATTAAATTGATTTGAGAGTTGATTGAAAAAGAAAATAAAACAAAACAAAACAAAACAATCGATTAAATGTTTAGTTTAATCAATTTAAATGGGAATCTTTAGGATTGCGGTTTCACCGCAAATTCTAGTTGTATGAGTTTCTACATAGTTAACCTGATCCATCTCTCATTCCGGGTAGTGGCCTGTAGTCAGAATTGCTCACTGTCGTGATACAATTCACTACCTAAATCTAGGTCGGTTCCACAGTAGTAGTAACCTATACCCTAAACTAGGTGCATGAAGACCTTACTCTGGGTTTCCACCATTAACCGTACATCACCTTGTTCAAAGGATTTATTTGTTAATGTGAATTTCGTCTCTTTTCAACTGTTAATTCTTCTTTCAAAGTAATTAAAGGCATTAGATTATCATTAGGGTGATCAATCATAATGATATAATGGAGAAAACGAAATCATACCACAAATTTAAGAGACAAATTATGAAATACTATGGTAAAAATGTCATACAACCATCACCCGGGCTACTCGCGGTCCTAAAGACAAAGGGGATTAGCCCCGCATGTTCATCTCAATGAAAGACATGATGAGAGAAAGGGAAAACATGGAGAAAATGAGAATGAAAGTGATGTAAACCCCTGAACAGAGAAGATCTGGGCATTCCTTGACATAGAGTGTGCGATCTACAACCTTCCGGCGGTGGAAAATGACTTCTGCGGCTCTCGGAACAATCGAGGCATGCTTCTGGGATCCGTTCTTCTCTCCTCTTCTCCTTGGGACTTGTGCAGCGGCTAATGACGTGATGCCCTGCTTAGGGCCGCCGGAATTAGGTATATGGACCACTTTAGGTCGCCAAAAGATCACCATCGTCCGATTCGGGCCGATCTGAAACAAAAACTGATCTGACGGCATAGTATCGACTCGTTCTATTTTTTCTCTGACGTTTCGCCTGATGCAAACTCGATACCATTGACGTGGGTCGATGGTATCGACACCTTTAGGCGTCGGTTTTGTCACCATTCCAACGCTGAAGCTGTGCAATGTCGATAGTATCGACCGGTTGATTACTGGCTCGCTATAGGTATCTCGCTACCATCGACCTCCCAGTCGATGGTATCGACTCATCTTGGCTCCTTGCGGCTGTCTCACTGTGGCTGTGTCGATACTATCGACTGGTGTCGATGGTATCGACAGCTTTGTATATGCGTTCTTCCTGAAATTGCAAGATAAATCCAAATCAGCCATGCTAGAACATATCAATATGATCATTTATGACCAAAAAGATAAAATATGAGAGATTTGATATGAAATGAGATTATAGACTAAAGCGAATGAATCATGTGATACTAACCACAAAAGTGACTAATAAACACATAAAATGCATGTAAAACAAGTCTATAAAAGCGACTCAAAATCCTCGCATCAAACTCCCCTAAGCTTAAACATTGCTCGTCCTCGAGCAACAAAACTATAGAATAAAATTGTGAGGGTCAACTAAAGAACAGATTATCACAACAGACATTTCCATATGATCCCCACCAGACATTCACATACCGGCCCTCACTAACCACAGAATGGTAATTACCCTCTTGGCGACAATGATCATCCATAAGAGATATCCCCCACAAGATTGATGGATACTATCAAATAAGACAGTTAATATAATCAACTCCTCCGGTTCAGGCTTGGTGCATCCTTGTGATCTCCTATCTACGTTGCTCATTTCCTAACTACCATCTAAATGGAAGCAGATCTCCTGATATTAATGAATGAGGAGATAATCACTGGTGGCCTACCAATTAGAGCAACGGGTGGATGGAATAGGTGGTTGTGGAAGAAATGGAAGCACATAACAGTTAATCATGCAACACAAAAATTAATGACCTATCATGATGCAAAATGCATGTGAAAATATCCTAATGCTACATTTTAGGTGGAATGATGCATGCACTATCATTCTATCCCAACGAGAGACAGAATATCTACAAAACTACACATGTGCTTGTTCTTCTTATTATGCATGTGAACAAGTTCCTTCCTCTTCCTGATTCATACTTACTTCTCTATTTTTTTAAACTTTTTCTTTTTTCAATTTTTTTCAAATCCTTATTTTCATAAATGACACTAAATTATTTGTCGGGCTCACTTCTTGTTACATAACTTGTACATTTGAAGCATTCAGAAGGTATGGAACTAGTTTAACACCTTTCATGTTTTCACAAGAACATACAACACATGATGTACAACTATATGCTCAAAAGATGTGAATGCAACTACTATGACATGCACCTAAGGATAATGTGCATGTATAACTAATCTCTAAATTTTTTCATTTTTCATGCAAAACATGCAAGAATAACTGTAATGCAAGACCTATCTACATGGAATGCAGTCAAGAGATGACAAATTGTATAGTGCTCCCAATTCTTATGGTGGAGTGTAGATAAGATGAAGTAGATAGATCACAAGATTAATTGACAGAACCATTGGAAGATATTATATGTCCCTCCTTACTGACATGTATAAAATCAAGAGGTTTCTCTCTCTTATTTCAGATTAAAGTCTCATTACCATTTGGTCAATTTAGGCTCAACATCTAATTCCGTCCACTTTTCTTGAGTCATAGGCATGCACAGTTGTGGTCTTCTGTTTTAAAGTTGACAAACCCAATTATTTTGATAAGTCATATGCTCAAGTTCAAACAAAGCAAGCTTGCAAATTCATTAAAAAATTTCAAATTGACCCATGACTCCCATGTGACAAACAAAGAGATGACACATTAAATTAGACATCCACAGATACACTAGATAGCATGTGGATCCTAAAAACTAAGAAAATTTCTAGAAGAAGAGAAAAAGCAATAAATGATAAAAACTAAAAATAAAAAATAGAAAAAGATAGAAACTATTCCATCTCCCCCCCTAAGCTTGAATTTGACTATGACCTCATAGTCAAAAACAATCTCAGCAGGTGGAATAGTGATACCATTCATTGTTCAGGTGGTGGCGGGTACTGCGGGGCGGTGGGATCCCATGATGGATATTGCCCCTGGAAATTTGGATCATATGGGGGCATCGGTGGAGGTTGAGGATATCCCCCGAAGTAGTTTTGGCTCCAGTAGTTATCATAGAACGTTTGCTGCTGCATCTCCATCCTATGCAACCTGTTGTGAATATTTTCTCGGTTGGCAAGGAGGAGGCGCTCGTTCTCGTAAATAGCTTGTTGATTAACATAAAGCCGATTTGTAGTCTCCTGAATATCAGCAAACGACGTAGTGTGCTGTTGTTGCGTCTCCTGAATGCTCTGTAGCATGGTGTACATGCCCTGCATAGAATAAACATCCTCTCCCTATTGAGAGGGATGTGGTGGCGGAGGCTGCAAAGATGATGATGCACCTGGGTAGAAGCGTGGATGCTTCCGTGGTGCCACTCGTGCCCGAAGAGGAGTGAAAGCCTCCTCTTCCTCCTCATGCTCGTCGCCTTCTTCATTGTCGTTGTCGTTGTCGTCTGCTTCTTCGTCGGAGTCGTCGATGGCGATTATGGGCCACCAAAAGTGCTGAACTCCCTGGATGTGGAAGATGGGATCTAGAAGTGCGCACTCCTGGTACTCCTGGTTGACATGGCAATGTGCATAGACCACGCCGTCACGGAGCGTAATAAGATTGGAGTGATGAAGGTGATGCAGATTGACTTTATTTTTGTTGCTCAGTGGGGTGAGTTGGGAAACATCCAGCCCAAGATAGAGAGCGAGCGGTGTGATAAGCCCCCCAATGTGAATAGGGGCTCATCTAGTACTCCTCCGCACGTCCATCACACATGTTAAGAAAAACACGCCCCAGTTGCACTCTTCTCTTTTCAACAGCTTATAAAGAAAGAACAAGTCCGTCTCCTGAAACTTACTTAGCAAAAGGTCGCCTCGAGCAAATAACGTAGTACAAAGCATGCGATGCAGAACCCTCACAAATGGATGCTCGAAGTCAGCAACGACTACGTTATGATAGCTGACAGACTTACCTGGAGGCGCGGTCACCAGCTGAGCAAAGATTTCATCATAATCGGTCCGGTTGTCCGGCCTCCGGTACTGGTAGGGATCATGATACCAGTTATAAACAGAATTGAACTGGTCGAGAGTGAGGGTGTAGTTGTTGTTGTAGAGTCAGAAAGACACACACCCTTTTTTCCACTCCCTATCGGTGGCGATAAGGTTGTTGGGCACGACATTGATATCAAGCGATGCCATAAACTCTGCCACCAGTTCTTTGTACGTCGGTCACTCGCCGAAAAAGGGATGGCCCTCGGCGTGGTATTGAACGTCACCTTCCATACAGTCTGTATGCTTCGCTTGCCCCTGAAGGACATAAGTGAGATTGGCCTCAAACCCGAGGTCACGAATCATGGCCCGATCGACATATCTGGTCGGTTCGATTTTTTTCTTGAGCAACTCCTCGTAGATCTTTTTCACATTCGCCGAGGGATGCACGATCCTCGGACGAGGAATGGAGCTGGGTGGTGGAGTAACAAATGTCGCAATCTCTGGCGGGGCTGCCTGTGAAGACGATGAAGCTCCTGCCGTCCTCACCATCGTGAACCGAGAGGAAGGGAGAATAAGAAATAGAGCTCGATGAAGGTCGGAGAAGATGATCTCCGCTTGGTGAAGAACTCGAAGAAGATATCTTGCTCCCTTGACGCTCGATGAAGGCCTCTGGATGCTCAGCAATGCTCGATTCACAAGTGGAAGGAAGAAGCTCTGAAGGTGTGAAGAGAATTGAGAAACAACCCTTCCTTTTATAACTGATCCCGCCACCACTATTGACCCATCGATACCATCAATGGGGTGTCGATGGTATCGACACCTGTAGCACGATCCGGGTCTTCGCTACTATCGACGGTCATCGATTGCTGGATGTGGGGGCCCAGATTGATGACATGTCGATAGTATCGACCCGTCCCACGGATCGACTTCCGAAAGTGGCGGCCTCCATTGATTTCTTCTCACGGATCGGTGACGTGTCGCGTCGATACCATCGACGGGGTGTCGATGGTATCGACTCTTCATGGTTCGATTACCCTCGTGAGGCTCGGATGCCGCTTCCTTACTGTTGCCGTGTCGATACCATTGATAAGGCCGTCGATGGTATCGACTTCACTGAGATGAATTTTCTGTAAATCTTCAGGGATCTCGCGAGTATCGACTTCTCGATCGATACTATTGACCTAGAGCTGTTGTTTTCTTCGACGGCGCTGCTGCTAGGTCAATACCATCGACGCGGCCGTCGATGGTATTGACTCAGAAAATTTTCTACAGCCGCTTCCCTGTAACCATGTCACTACCATCGACACTGTGGTCGATGGTATCGACTCTGACTCAGTCCTGCACACTGAACAAAACGATTAAGGTATCATTTTTACACAAAAAAACAAAATTAACTAAACTAACTTGCAAATGCGAAAGAAAATGAAGGAACTACAAATTAAAACTACCGATGGTTGGGTTGCCTCCCAACAAGCGCCCTACTTTAATGTCTTAGGCTAGACACAACAAAGCTCTTCATTCATCCTTAAGTGCCATGAGTTTAACCTCATGTAATTTTCTCGTGTAGTCCTCGCCAAAGTAAAGCTTCAACCTTTGACCATTAACCATGAACGTCATCTCTCCATCGTGCACCATAATGGCACCATGTGGGCGTACCTCCTCCACAACAAAAGGTCCACTCCACCGGGATTTCAATTTCCCAGGATGCAGCTTCAACCTCGAGTTAAACAATAACACACGATCTAATTTTTTGAAATCACGCATTTGAATGTGACAATCGTGAATTTGCTTTGTTCTCTCTTTGTAAATCCTCGAGTTCTTATAAGCGTTCATCCGCAGCTCATCTAACTCATTGAGCTCAAGCATTTGCTTCCTCCCTGCCTCATCATAACTCAAATTAAGCTTCCTTAGCGCCCAGTGTGCCTTGTGTTCCAGCTCTACCGGTAAATGGCAGGCCCGCCCATAAACCAACCTAAAAGGCGTATTTCCTATAGGTGTCTTAAATGCGGTCCTATATTCCCATAATGCATCCGGTAGTAGTGTACTCCAATTCTTTCTTGTCGAAGCCACTGTGCACTCCAAAATCTTCTTAATTTCTCTATTCGACACTTTGACCTGCCCTTGTGTTTGCGGGTGGTACGGGGTACCAACATTGTGCTTCACCCCGTACTTTCTCAATAATGCAGCAAACTTTTGATTTTTGAAGTGGGTGCCTCCATCGCTAATAATCATCCTTGGCACACCAAATCTGCAGAAAATATGATCTTTTACAAACCTGCACACTACAGCAGTGTTGTTAGTCCTTGTGGGTATTGCCTCTACCCACTTTGATACATAATCAACAACAAGTAATATGTATAAATTAGAATTCGAGGACACAAAGGGTCCCATGAAATCGATGCCCCACAGATCAAATACCTCAACTTCTTGAAACACGTTGAGGGGCATCTCCTGCCGCTTGGAAATATTACCTGCCCTCTAACAAGAATCACATCTTCTCACATAGTTGTAGGCATCCCGGAAGAGTGTAGGCCAATAAAGACCACTCTCTAACACCTTGGCCGCCGTTCTTAAACTCACATGATGACCACCGGTTGGTAGTGTATGACAGTGACTAAGTACACTGTCATATTCTATCTCCGGTACACACCTGCACAAAATGCCGTCCCTGCATTGTTTCAACAAGATGGGATCATCCCAGAAATAATATCTCAAAGAATGGAAAATTTTCTTTTTCTCTTGATAAGTCCAATCGTCTGGGATTATTTTACATGCAAGATAATTAACAATGTATGAAAACCATGGATCCTTGGATTTTAAAGAAAGGTTTGCTTGTCAGGAAATGTCTCGGTGATGGGTATATGAATATCCTTCTCCTCTACCCGCTCTAACCTAGACAAGTGATCCACAACCACATTCTCGACGCCCGCCTTATCCTTAATTTCAATGTCAAATTCTTGTAACAATAAGATCCACCTAATCAATATAGGTTTGGCATCTTTCTTTTCCATCAAGTATTTTATGGTGGCGTGGTCCGTCTATACCACAACTTTTGACCCTACTAGATATTGTTGAAATTTTTCGAATGCAAAAACCACGGCGAGAAGTTCCTTTTCAGTTGTGGTGTAGTTAAGTTGTGCCTCGTTCAAAGTATTTGATGCATAGAAAATCACTGCGGGTTTGTTCTCAAAACGCTGCCCAAGAACAACCCCTACTGCAAAATCCGAAGCATCGCACATGAGTTCGAAAGGCTTAGTCCAATCCGGTGTTTGAACAACCAGTGTAGAAATTAACTTTTCCTTAAGTATATTGAAAGCATGCAAGCATTTTTCATTGAAATCGAACATCGCATCTTTCTCAAGCAATTCAGATAACGGTTTAGCGATTTTTGAGAAATCTTTGATAAAGCGGTGATAAAATCCTGCATGACCGAGAAAACTCCTTACCCCTTTCACCGAATTTGGTGGAGGTAGTTTTGAAACAACCTCAATCTTGACTAGATCTACCTCCAGCCCCTTGCTAGACACCTTGTGTCCAAGCACAATTCCCTCACTAACCATCATATGACACTTTTCCCAGTTGAGAACTAAATGCGTGTCCTCACATCTTTGTAAAACTTTATCCAAATTGTACAGGCACTCATCAAATGACGCACCATAGACGGAAAAATCGTCCATTAAGACCTCTAAACAGTGCTCAACCATATCAGAAAAAATGGCAAGCATGCAGCACTGAAAGGTTGCTGGTGCGTTGCACAAGCCAAAAGGCATACTGCGGTATGTGAAAGTTCTGTAAGGACAAGTGAAGGTAGACTTCTCTTGGTCCTTAGGATCAATGGAGATCTGATTGTAGCCAGAGTAGCTGTCTAGGAAACAAAAATGAGATCTACCAGCTAGTCGCACCAAAATTTGATCGATGAATGGAAGAGGAAAATGATCTTTTAACGTAGCGGAGTTCAAGCGACGGTAGTCAATGCACACACGCCACCCAGTTACCAATCGGGTTGTGACCGATTCATTTAACAAGTTATTAGTAACAGTGATTCTCCCCTTTTTAGGGACTACCTATGTGGGGCTTACCCATGTCGAATCTGAGATAGCATAAATGATGCCTACAGAAAGGAGCTTGATCACCTCCTTCTTGAAGACCTCCATCATGCTTGGATTGAGTCGACGTTGTGGCTGAATCACAGACTTGGCTCCTTCCTCGAGCCGGATCTTGTGCTGGCAAAGTGTAGGGGAAATCCCCTTAATATCAGCAACTGACCACCCGAATGTGCCACGGTGGTTGTTCAGCACGATCATCAACTGCTCTTCTTCATCGGCACTCAGATATGATGAAATAATCACCGGTAGTCTTTCACCATCGGCTAAGAATGCATACTTCAAATGAGGAGGCAGTGGCTTCAGTTCCAACTCTGGTGGACTGATCAATGATGATTGAAGCGGTGGTGGGAGTGGCCCAAGATCTTCATAATGCTTGACATAATAGCACGAAAGCACTTGAAGCATCTTAACGCATTCTTGCAATGACTTGCTTCTCATCCAGTCATGCATTATATTGATGAGGCAAGCTTCAAGGGGCAGTTCTGGATATGCGTCAAGGATAGAACTTGCTATTGCATCATCTTCAGTAGAAAGTGGAATTTCCTCCTCTTCATCATTTGGATAACCCACAACTCTACAAAGAGAAACAACTTTGGTTTGTTCCATAATATCTACAGCCAGTGTCCCCTTATCTACCTTGGTCATTACATGAGCCATATCTAGAAATGGCTTCCCTAAAAAAAGAGAAATGTTTTGATCAAAATGTTTCACCATGCGACATTGCTCCTTTGCATGTGCTTGTGTTGTACTTGTGGGCATAACCATTTCAAATCTATCATCCACTATTCCCAATGTTAGACGACCTCTTCCCATTTCGAGTATCATATCTGTAGTAGCTTGGAAGGGTCTTCCAAGGAGTAGCTCATTCCCTTGGTCATCTTGCATTTCCATTACCAAAAAATCTGCTGGAAATACAAACCTGTCAACTTTAACCAGTACATCTTCACAAATACCATACGGCTTAACCACAAAATTATCTGCTAGCTGAATCGTCATGTTGCTATGTCTCGATTCTTTAAGTCCCAGCTTCTTGAAAGTAGAAAGAGGCATCAAATTAATACTTGCCCCGGAGTCACACAATGCTTCGCCGAATTTCACCTTGCCGATGTAACATGAAATATTGAAGCAGCCCGGATCTTGTCTTTTTGGTGGCAATGTGCCCAAAATGAAGGCGCTCACTTGCTCTTTGAGAACCACCACCTCAGTATCTGGAATCTTCCTCTTCTTTGTAATTATATCTTTCAGAAACTTGCCATAAGAGGGTATCTACTCTATTGCTTCTAACAGCAGAATGTTGATAGAAAGTTTCCTAAAACTATCTAGGAACTTTTTGAACTGAGCGTCCACTTTCTTAGCCTTCAAACTGTTTGGGTATGGAACTGGGACAGTATGTGCCCTCTGATGTGGCGGAACATATGGTGTCCTCTTTTGAGTCTCTTCCTCAACAATGGGTTCTGGTGTGGCATCCTCTACTGCATCCTCCATCGGCTCTGTGATTGTAACCTCCTCTGTGGCCTCACCTATGGTTTCTTACTGGGGTGTGCTTGGTTCATCGGCCTTAGAGTTTAAAATCTTCTTTCCACTCCGCAATAGATTTGCCTTGGCTTGCTGATTCCCTCCTGGAATGTTGGTATTTCCCAAAAAACCTTGTTGTGTTGGCTTTTTCAGATTTTCTATCTCAGCTGCCATCTGTGCTAACGATGTCTCCAGAGTTCTCATCTGAGCCCCATGACTTTGTAAAGTTTGCCCAAATTGATTCATAAATTCTCCTGGTTGCTTAATCTGTTGGCCAAACATGCTCATGAGTTCTTGGTTCTGCTTGATTACTTGATTTAGCAACTCATTACTCTTGTCCTCTGCCGACGGTTGTGGTTTGGCATCAGGGTCCTGAAAGAAATTGTTTGGGTCCTTCCATGAAATTTTTTTATCTTTCCTCCACTAATAATCATTGTTTCTGTACCCCTGTTGCTGGCGCATAAATTTCACTTGTGCCTCATCATCAGATTCTCCGCCTTCCTTTGCTAGAAATTTCTTGGCTAATAAGTCCATCTTCTCATTTAGCTCCTTGATGGCCTTTGACTCACCCGTGACTCGAACATGCTCTGGTGTGTCTCTGTCGCCCCATGATTGCTTTCTAGCCATATTCTTCAGGATTTCCCAACACCTAGTGCCAGTGTTGTTCAAGAAGAACCCGGAACCAGCTGAGTCTAGGTTGCTCCTGTCATGCTCATTTAAAGCAAAGTATAAGATCTTCACTTATTTTTCTTTATCTATCCCGTAATGTGGACACTTCCGCAGCATTATCTGAAAGCTCTCCCACGTCTCAGAATATGTCTCCCCAACCCTTTGACAGAAATTTTGGATCTTTCGTACTAGGTCATTGGTTTTCTCCGGTGGAAAGAATCTCTCAAAGAACACCTCGATCATTTGATCCCAAGTCTCAACGGTCTCATCATCAAGGTTATGCAACCATTCCCGAGCATTACTTGTAAGAGAGATGGGGAATAGCTTCAAATATAGTGTCTCCTGCGAAAACCTATCTATCTTAATCATATCACAATTTTCCACGAAAGTGCTGATGTGGGCAACTGGGTCTTCATTCTTTAGCCCACGAAATGCTTGAGACTTGACCAAGTTTATCAGTGCAGGATCAATCTTGTATGTTGGAATGTTAACTGCTTGCTTTTTGATCGACCCTTTTGATGCTGATGAGGAAGAAGCCTTTATCTTCTTCCATATTGTCTGTTCTTCAGCCATCTCTTCTTATTCAGAGTTCAAATCTATATCCTCAGGTTGATCTTGAATGTTATTCTCTTCATCGTATGGTCCCAACGGTGGAACCTCTGGTGATGACGATGCATAGTCTGTACTACGCGTCTTCACCATGCACTAGTACCTACAAAATAATAAGTGTAATTAAGCACAGTGCTAGACGATTGCAGGTTATGAAAGATAAACGTTTAATTGCAAGAATTTAAAAAGGTTAATTAAAAGAAAAAATAGCCTAGAGTGGCCGCTTGTAGCACTCGTAGTGCCAACAATTGTCGTTTCCCCGGCAACGGCGCCAAAAACTTGACACGAATTTACCGTGCGTAGAACACAAGTGCACGCGTCAGAGTAATATAGGCCTTTGTGAGGCCCGAGTCGAACTCAGGGAAACGTAATTGTTGGTAGACTACTACTAACTACTCACAATCATCTAGACCAATTAAATTGATTTGAGAGTTGATTGAAAAAGAAAATAAAACAAAACAAAACAAAACAATCGATTAAATGTTTAGTTTAATCAATTTAAATGGGAATCTTTAGGATTGCAGTTTCACCGTAGGTTCTAGTTGTATGAGTTTCTACATAGTTAACCTAATCCATCTCTCATTCTGGGTAGTGGCCTGTAGTCAGAATTGCTCACTGTCGTGATACAATTCACTACCTAAATCTAGGTCGGTTCCACAGTAGTAGTAACCTATACCCTAAACTAGGTGCATGACGACCTTACCCTGGGTTTCCACCATTAACCGTACATCGCCTTGTTCAAAGGATTTATTAGTTAATGTGAATTTCGTCTCTTTTCAACCGTTAATTCTTCTTTCAAAGTAATTAAAGGCATTAGATTATCATTAGGGTGATCAATCATAATGATATAATGGAGAAAATGAAATCATACCACGGATTTAAGAGACAAATTATGAAATACTATGGTAAAAATGTCATACAACCATCACCTGGGCTACTCCCGGTCCTAAAGACAAAGGGGATTAGCCCCGCATGTTCATCTCAACGAAAGACATGATGAGAGAAAGGCAAAACATGGAGAAAACGTGAATGAAAGTGATGTAAACCCCTGAACGGAGAAGATCTGGGCGTTCCTTGACGTAGAATGCGCGATCTACAACCTTCCGGTGGTAGAAAACGACTTCTGCAGCTCTCGGAACGATCGGGGCGTGCTTCTGGGCTCCGTTCTTCTCTCCTCTTCTCCTTGGGACTTGTGCAGCAGCTAATGACGTGATACCCTGCCTAGGGCCACCGAAATTAGGTATATGGACCACTTTAGGTCGCCAAAAGATCACCACCGTCTGATTCGGGCCGATCTGAAACAAAAACTGATCTGACGGCGTCGATACCATCGACGCGGGTCGATGGTATCGACCCGCCATAGTATCAGCTCATTCTCTTTTTTCTCTGACATTCCGCCCGATGCAGAATCGATACCATCGACGCGGGTCGATGGTATCAACACCTTTAGGCATCGGTTTTGTCACCATTCCGATGCTGAAGCTGTGCAATGTCGATAGTATCGACTTTTGTGTCGATAGTATCGACCGGTTGATTGCTTGCTCGTTGTGGGTATCTCGCTACCATCGACCTCCCAGTCGATGGTATCGACTCATCTTGGCTCCTTGCGGCTGTCTCACTGTGGCTGTGTTGATACTATTGACTGGTGTCGATGGTATCGACAACTGTGTATATGCGTTCTTCCTGAAATTGCAAGATAAATCCAAATCAACTATGCTAGAACATATCAATATGATCATTTATGACCAAAAAGATAAAATATGAGAGATTTGATAAGAAATGAGATTATAGACTAAAGCGAATGAATCATGCGATACTAACCACAAAAGTGACTAATAAACACATAAAACGCATGTAAAACAAGTCTATAAAAGTGACTCAAAATCCTGACATCAGTTATAATAAAAATAAAAGTAACCTAGAATGGAAAATCCTAACATTCAAAGTGCTAATGTACTGTCTTTTACTACCAAGGCTCAACGTGAAAGTCTTGACACATCAGACTTATAAGGTCAAGAAACGTAGGAGTTTAAAGTCTTGTCTTGTCAAATTCATGGGTTCAACCCACGAGAAAATGATACTAACTACTTCTAATAAGCTATGTCTAAGAAAAATTTGAACTGGGTTGATTAATTAACAAATGATTAATTAGTTATTAAGTTTTGTTTTTGAATTTAGAAAGATATATCTTTAGGACATTGGTTTCAAAATGACAATTAACTAGTAATAACTCAAATAAACTATCAGTGTAAAATCATTGTCTTTTACACAATAATTGGATTGTAGCACTATGTCATTTCAGATTGTAATTCCATGCTTATACGACTAAAAGTATTACACCTTGGTTTGAGTGGTGACATATCATTTTGAGTTTAGGGTTTGCATAGATGCCCTAAGTCTATGCTTGATCTTGAATGTGAGCTACGTAGTTTGGCGATCACCAAATTTTCTTAATGTTCTATGTTTTGGTTGTGGATGAAGTTCTCTTGGGCCATCTAGGGTTGGCGGTCGATGAGGTTTCTGACTCATCTTGGTCGCTAACATCTAGGGTTGGTGTTCCATGACTTTTCATACTAGTTGGTTTCCAAAGTTCTTGGCGGTCATTTGCTTTTCTGAATAAGCTTGGTCGATGCGTTTTGTTGGTGGGGTTGCCTAGTTGTGTTTGGAGTAGTTTCATGAATATGGTGCTTGCATGGACAAGATCTCTTGGACACATGGCATGTTTGTTTGACACCTAACCCTCTTTATCTCTCTCTAATAGTAGGCTATATAGACCTCTTTATTTGCATACAAACAACCTCTCCTCTCTCTCTTCTTCCTTTGTTGCTTGGAGCTCGTCCCCCTTGTTTGGTGGAGAAGGATGAGCTAGGATTGAAGGAGAACTTGGCCAATCTTCCTTGCATGTTGATCTAGGGTTTGGATCTACACTCTCCTTGTGCTTGTGAAGCTTCCTTTCTTTGCTTCTTGATCTTGGTAAGTTATATCTCCTTCTTTGTCTCTATTTTCCTTGTTGTCCTACCGTCTTCTTTCTCATCTTGGCCGAACCCATGGTGTTCAATGGTAGAGATTGAAGAACATCTCTTCCTTTCTTCTGTGACCTAGGGTTTGCTTCCTTCTTGGAGGTGGATCTAGCTAGACCGAAAGGAGTGCTCAATCTAGGGTTTCTACCTTCTTTCCTTCAAGCCACCTGGCTGTTTGGAGTTGCTCCATCATCCCTAAGGTGAGCTATATAACTTTTTCACGTCTATTGCTTACACTCTTCTTGCATGTACATGATCTTGCCTTAAAATTTTATTACAAGTACAAAGATAGTATCTTCTATCTAGGGTTTGTATTTTCATAATGATTCTTTAATAATATATCTTCTTAGATGAGCCCTAAATCCTTGTGCACGAACCATATTTGTTAATGGAAGTTTTAGTCCTTGCATGCTTGTGGATATCATGGTTTTTTTCTCTCAAATGATGGTTGCTAAATTAGGGTTTTGAGTTGATCTTCTTCCTAGTGGTGCAACTTGATGACCATTCGGCTTCTCAGTGTCAACCGACATGTTTGGATTTTTTGGTTGATGAGTTTTTGTTCTCTTCATGAGGTGTCCAAGTTTTGACCCTCTAGTGGTCGATGACCTTTTGGTCATGATTGTCGCTATGTTTTTTTAACTATGCTTGGTCGCCAAGTTTAATCTAGGTCTGGTCGCCTAGGGTTTGATATTAGGTGGTCACTAAGATTTGAACCCACTACAATAGCCAAGTCTTTGTACTATGATGGTCATTGAGCTTTTGTACCTTATGTGGTCAATGAAGTTTTGGGCTCTTGATGGTCGACGAGGTTGTATCTCCCTGTGGTCGCTATGTTTTCTGATTCATGTGGTTGCTAAGGACCTCTAAACCCAGCAGTCGATAATGTTATTTATCCCTAGCAGTCTCCAACCTTTCTAATATTATATGGTTTCCAACTTTCTTTATTATTGGTGGTCGATGAAATCTTAGACCCTTAGTGGTCGATGAGAATTTCTGAATTCATGTTCTCTATGTTTCCTGACTTATGATTGGTGATATTGATCATGTGTGTTCACGATATGATGGTGATGTTGAGAACTAGAGTTTATCTTTAAAGGATGTTTTGTAACACCAATTCATCTTATCTTGTTAAACCTAACCCTAATATAAGTATGTGATGACAATACATAACTTCTTGTGTGACTAACATGTGATAGAATAATTTCTCTCTCTATGTTGTGGTTACCCTAATTTGTTGTCTCATGAACATCATAGATCTTGAATGTAATATTTTATCAAACTTATGTATCACATGTATGGTGATGGTTTGATGATCATCGATGAGGCATGGAAAAATAACGATGCTCTCGTAGGGAACACTGTGGGTGGTCTTATGACCTTGGACAAGGATTAGTCCTTAGTGAGGTGTTATCCTCTTCATGATGTGACAAGGACTTGTACCATGTGATGGTATGATGATGAGTATGGCTACATGTATGGAAATGAAACAGTACCATGTGATGATAGAATAAACATTATGTTTCGTAAGTTTAATATCTTCTAAAGTTGCAATCTACCCATTTTTTGAAGAACTCTTTTACGTTTTGTATGTAACTTGATTGATGTAGTCAAAACATACCTGATTCACATTAACTAATCAAGTCAAACCCGAATGATGTAGTGCCATGTGTCATAGATCCATTCCATTGTTAGGATTTGTTGGATGGTGAAATGAGTATTCCTGAGAAAAACTCAGAGCACAAACTATATATTGAGTATGTGAGGTGCTTGAAACTGTGTGTCCTTATCATCTAGATCCCAATCTTATGGAGAATTGTTGTGATCATACCTCGATAGGAGAACAATTGTGTTCGTATCTCAGGATTTTGTATATGTGATGAGATAAAGGGAAGTTGTGGTTGTACATCAAAGGATAGGGTTTTTTTATACCCTAGTTACTAATGACGTGACCTATATACCAATGATGAACTAGGCTATTTTGTAGCTAACGTTTTTTTACTGCGGCTGACTTGTACTGAATGAGGGCGAATGAGATCTTAGGAGTCTGACTCTCCTAGATCTTGTATGGCACTAATTTCAACTTAACAGTTGTCAGTTGGAGTTGAGTGGTATACCTCAACTCCTTAGGGCTTAATAAAATATGTAATCCAGTCGTGTAGTATGTCTGCTTACTGTTAAACACGATTCATATTGGTTGATAACCCTTACCTTGTTTGTTATACTTCTTAGCTGTTATGTAATGTGGGAAGAGAAACTAATTTTTTAGTAGATGAGGGTCTTACCTATTTCTATGCCTACCTATCTAACTATCTTAGTGTGTTTAATATGCTCAATCTGCTTAGTTTTCTTAATCAGTTTAGCCTACTTAATCTATTTAGTAATAATATTAACTGTTGTAATCAATAACCTTTGGTTAAGAGTTATATCTCTCGCTAGGACGTTGGTCTAACCTCATGGGTCACCACATCTTTTTAGGTGGTCGTCAGTGATGTGGTCAGGATTGTGATGTTGAAGAAGAGCATCTTGGAAAGCAATAGGAGCAGAAGGTTGGATAGTTGTTAATAGAGTCCTAGAGTCATCCATATACTTTCAGGTTCGGGCATGGGATGTTTTGTAGATGATATGTATAATGATATGTGTTTTGGCAAGTGTACCTATGTGTTTTATATGGAATGCATATTTGGAACATCACTTTTGTGTATATGTTGTGGTTGATGCCACTAGATAGGCATGTAAATACCTGATATGGTATATGTTGATATACAATTTTTTGGCCCTTTATATAATGTTTCTGAACATGACGGTAATGTGGAAATTGGTTTTAGTTTATCTACTTTTCTAGTTATGTGGATAATTAGTAATTGATTGTGTGTTTTGTTTTGAGTAATCTCATTTAGAGTGAAGGGGTGTTACATCTATGCCTTACACTCTGTTTATCTTCACAATATTCCAACATTCTACAAGTTGTTGATATACTACATCATATCTTCAATGCTTGTAAAATGCTTGGGTATTTCACATGGGCCACAAGTTTGGGGTCAATATTATAGCCACCATCTTTTATCTCCACTTTCATGATCGACACTTGTGATGTTGTGGCAAAGGAAGCTCTTATCCTCTTCCATATTGTCTATAGTGTCTCTCCTCTAACTTTGTGACTACCGTCTATGTCACCCATCCCAACTAGGTGTTTGTTTTCTACTGTAGTTGAATTTGGAATGAGTGTTAAAGGAATGAAATTCCTTGCTTGCTGTAGAATTTACTCTAGATCATATATTTACAATGTGTGATCACCATTGAATGTTGACTGCATGTAGACCACGCACTAGTACCTAAAATAGATATAAACATACAAGATTGACAAGATACTTAAAAAGAAAAATTACACAAATAAATCGAGCTGTAATAAAAATAAAAGTAGCCTAGAATGGACAATCCTAGCATTCAAAATGCTAATGTTCTATTTTTTTACTATCAAGGTTCAACGTGAAAGGCTTGACACATCAAATTATGAGTGTAAATGAAAGTATAAAGTCAAGAAAAGTAGGGGTTTGAAGTCTTGTGTTGTCAAATTCATGGGGTCGACCCACTAGAAATTGCTACTAACTACTTCTATTAATTTATCCTTAAGAAAAAGTTGAATTGGGCTAATCAATTAACAAATTATTAACTAATTAGTTATTAAGTTTTGTTTCTGAATCTAGAAAGAGAAATCTTCATGACATTGGCTTTCAAAATGACAATTAACTATTACTGGATCAAATAAAATATCAACATGAAATCATTGTCTTTTGCACAATAATTGGATTATTGCACTATGTCATTTCATGTCATAATTCATGCTTATACGACTAAAAGGATTACATTGATTGTGTTTTTTTCAATTGAACCAACAAAATCAACCTCCCATATTGATATTCATAGACACAAGGTGTGCACCTGTGATCTAGATCAACAAATATAAACTTGACATACTAAGTGTTTCCCAACCATATGATATTGTTTATGATAATCAAACACTAAAAAGACACTATTGTCAATCTTTCATAGGATCCAAACAAGGAATTTGTAACTATAAAAATGCATCATGAAAATCATCAGAGGATCAAATCTCGATGATCAATATGGTATCTGAGTAATATGGAGAAAGTGGAGAAATAGACATAGAAGTAATGAAAAACTACATGAATCCAATGGTAGACACCAACAAAAACACATAAAATGATTTAGAGGGATTTTCATTTGTCAAAATGTCCTTTGGGTGCATGTGGGGGACGAAGTTGGGTGCTCTCCTTCTCATCTCCTTGATCGTCAACTAAATCTAAAAAAATCTCCTTGATCGTCAACTAAATCTAAAAAATGGAGATATACCCCCTCATCTGTAAATTAGATGTTAAGTGGTCCAATTTCAAGAGATTAAATCATGGGTGTCAAATAATTCTGAATAAATCTTAGTAAGTGATGTTTGCAAATAATCTATGCTATTGATTGGGGTGTCGAGGCATTAATTTTGTGGCTGAAATTTTTGATGGAAATACAAAAATACTTAATACTCTCAAATTTTTACAGGTATTCTAAAGTTACTAACCTAAGAGCAATTAGATTACGACTATTGATCTCTTGTTGATAGAAACAACTTTTTCCTTGAAACCTTGAATTTCCATGCTATCCAAAACACTATATCATCAAGACTTTTTGTATTATGATAAATATATTCCAGAACACATGAAAAGTAGTAGAAATTATGCACAATAAATATATTCCAGAACACATGAAAAGAAATGATGCAAAATAAATAACACACTAGTTTAGTGGTCTGTGAATGGAAATGCGTATGACTATCATCACTTTAGTAACTAAGTCATAGTAAACTAGAAGATTAATACATGATAATTGTGTGTGCATTGATCACCTATTGTACCAAGGTGTGGGATTAGACAATACATATTTTATAGATTCCTACCAATCCCTATGTGTAAGATCCTCAAATTTTGCAAATTTATATAATTCAAGATAGTTGGATTGAATTTCATATTGAGTCAACAAAATAATAATGATCTCAAACTAAGACATTAAGATGATCAATCTAAGCCCTAGACTTAGATTGAGTCGTTAAATTAAGTAATTAAGGTATCGTTCAACATATGCATTGATATGAGGCTTATTTGAGATACTATGACAATCAAAGCCTTAATTTCATAATTAATAGAATAATAGAGCTTTTGGATCAATTGGAAGGACTAAGTTTGAGTCATGGGCCTTAGAATTCAATTAAAGCCCAAATGGACTATTAGTATAGAAAATGACATATTGGAGGATAAAATATAGAGAAATAGATTTTGTGCATATTATTGTGTAAATAATCTTGAAGTATGGTTACTAGACTCATTTTAAGATAATTGGCCATATTCTAGAGTATTCTGAGAGGATAAATGACCTAGACTACTAAAGGAGTGATTATCTAGTCTTTATTAATATTCCAACTGTTCATATATCAAATAATCATATTATGATCCAATACTTAGCATCACACAAGATAATACTCAATTCAAGATAATTTTGAGAATTGAGAAAATTAGAAGGTTATTTGTTACCTAGGTGGATCAATCAGGTAAATACTTTTTTTTAGGGAAAGTCAGGAGGCCATCTTATTCATCTCGCCCTCCTCTTACGAGCATTTCAAAAGGATTACTACAATCTATTCTTGTGCTGGAAATAAATGTGGCAGTACTACTGCCATTACAATCTATAGTTGGACTAGAAATAAAAGTAGCAGTACTACTACCATTACAATCTTTATTCAAAACTTGGACAAGGCTATCCGGTGGGCGGATATAATGTGCCTTGTGGAGGTTTTGATTCTGGTGGTGCTTGGCCAAAGCGTCGGCCAAGGTGTTTCTTTCTCTCTTTACATGCTCTATCGTCCAGTCATCCTTCATAAGCATCATGACCTTCCTAATCTCGGTAGTGAATCTCGGTGCATTCCCCGGGTCGTGGTGGAACATATGAACAGCAGCTTTACAATCGGATTCAATGATAGCCTTCTCTAGGCCAATGTTATTGGCATCCACCAAAGCTAGAAGAATAGCTTTCACCTCCGCCTCTAGACCGTCATCTGTAGGAATAGTAGTGCTTTTTCCGAACAACCACTCTCCTTGCCAATTGCGAGCAACATAAGCGCAGGCTCCCCTTTTCCTCCTGAAGGCTGTGTCAACATTCATTTTGATGTAGCCTTCATTTGGTTTGTTCCAAGGTTTCATTCGATGTTCCTGCTCCATCTTGCTTTTGCTTCCCCAAACTTATGTGCTGAACTCTACATCCTTTCGACTTCTCAAAGCAGTCTGGACGGGGTTCGTCATCCTACCCTCCATGACATGATAATTTCGACTTTTCCATATGTGCCAGCAGCCATACATGAATTTCATCTTGTTCTCCTTGCTCCTCAGGTTAGTACGTAGCCATGCTTCCAGGTTCAGCTCGGTGAAGAAATGTTGCGTAGTAGTACTAGTCAAGAGCAACTTCCAAACTTCCTTTGCATAGTGACAATCCCTTAATGCATGAAGACTGTCCTCTTCAGTAACATTGCATCTACCACATATACTGCTCGTAGTCATCTGCCTTTCTACTCTCCTCTTGTTAGTCAGAATGGCATTATGAGAAAGAGTCCACATGAAGACTTTAACCCGAGAAGAAACAGGTGCCTCCCAAATAATCCTCCATTCCCCTTGTCTGTTGCAGTCCCTCCCATGTCTACTTGAGTAATAAGAAAAGGATATTTATCTTTAGTATTTTGATCTCAAAATTGGTCTAATCTGAGATAACATTAGTAGGAAGATTATCCTAAATTTTGGGATCGATTGGATAATCCTAGTGGCCTATATGTTTTTCAGAAGATTTGCTACATTTTATTAAAGTGAGGCAGATAATGATGCTTGATATGGATTTGTCAGCTATAGTGCCTAAGTCTGGATAATCCAGACCTTGGTGATGTAATCAATATGTAAGGGTTAATCTGGGTCATTAATAGAGGATCAAACAGTCAATATACTATCTTCCACCTCACGTACAGTGGCCTCTAGAGGTTGGACATTGGCTTGACTCTGATCTCTCTCCCTCTCAATCTCTCTCTCTAGAGCATCTTGGTCCCTAGGGTTTATCCCAATGAAACTGAGGGTGGGTGATGAAGTCAACTAACTACGACTTTGGTCATTATTGTGTTGTTTTTCAGTAACGCCCAATTTGGTATGACTAGGGATCTTTAGGGCAGTGGGTAACCAGACACTCTAGGATCCTTGAAGCCTATATAAGGCTGTCTAAGGTTCCATTGTGACCTTAAACTCATCGCCACCCTCAATTTTCCATTGTATGCCCTAGAACTCCCACAAGCCATGATTTTCTTCCCCATTTCCAAGGGTCTTAACTAGGAGCCACCTCATGATATGTAAATCAATTATGAGTGCAAGAGCACTGTGAGGGGTTCATTTGGAGGTCCCAAAACTGAAGAGTGAGAAAGTAGAATCCAATGATTGTAACACGAGCCCCTACACCTTCCCTGTTCAAGATTGGACACCAGCCTAGTGGGGTGGCCGATCTCATCCACCACAAGGCACGCCAAGACCTCTGTTGAACCGACAAGGTTGGACGGAGGGTAGGCCACCCATTATTGAGCCTTTGGAAACAAAAAACAACAAGCCAACTGAACTCTTGACCTTGACCATGGCACACTAGTGGTGGATCGCGTGCAACAGAGAGAAAGGAAGGAGAATATTGGGGAAAAGACTATGCTACCCCGGGTCGAACACTGTAAGGTGAGGCCTAATTCTGACATTGTCTCCCTTTCTTTCACTAAGCCACATGGGTGTGGGGTGCTGAAGTGGCATGAGCTCATTGGCTTATGACGGTCCCACAGCTGAGGTGGGTTATACATCTAGCGGCTGACATGGGATTTTGTGATTTTCCCAAATATATTTACTTTGTAATCAATTTAGATATTAAACCATAGATCGAATGACGGTCAATCTATACATGGTTTTGATTAGAAAAATGTGAAGATCACGAATATAATAGTTTCAAATCTAATTATGACCAGAGTTCCAAAAATATAGGTAATACATGAATCTAATGTGATTTTGTTTTGAGGTCTAAATGTCCATCTTCTATTAATCAATCAAACCCGTTACAGCATGAGTGATTACAGAGGGTGGAAGAGAATCGTTGGACATAAAAGCAGAACTAATCGAAACAGCCCTCCTAGCTAGATGATGTGCTAACTCATTGGCCTGCCTCTTACAAAAACTAAACATTACACTAGGAAAGGGAGAACAAAGAAGGTAAATATTATCTAGATATGTTCCAAGAAGATCCTTCCGCCTGGCTGCTGACTTGAAAAGATTTATCACTGCTTCCGAGTCCGATTCCACAATGAGATTGGTAAAACCCTTGTCCTTAGATATCTGTAGACCCTCATGGATGTCCCAATCTTCTGCACATCTCATGTCCAGCAACGATGGCTTCCTTGTACCGGCTGTGTTCAGCACCTTGCCAGAACTGTCCCTCCATACTAACCCAGCTCCATCCCAGTCCTGGACTCCTACAGCCGCATCACAGTTCAGCTTCGTGGCTTCCGGCGGTGGGGGAGTCCACCTATTCTGGTGCGCCGCCGCTGGCCTACATTTGACCTCCTCGTTGCTGCCATTGCGGTGTGCTCGGATTAGTTGTAGCAGTCCTCAGTGGATGATGTGAGGCGGCTGGACTTTCTGCTAAAAAATGATCTCATTTCGTCGTGTCCAAATAGCCCACATGGCAGCTATCACTTCTTCTTCTTGCTCTGCATCCCCCGTCCGCGTGAGATTAAGGATGGCTTCAGCTGTTGTTGTAGCTTGTCTGCAACTCAGTAGTTTTCCTTGCTGCACTAACGAGCAGCCGCTCCATACCTCTCCTGCCTTCGGGCACCAGAATAATAGGTGGATTATGTCCTCTTTTTCTTGTTGGCACAGGCTGCATATACCCATCTCATGGCAGTGGCGGTCGTACAACCTCCCCGTCATGGCCAAAGCTCCCTTCGCGCAACGCCACAAGAAATGAGCTGCCTTCAGGATGAGGCCTCTCTTCCATATAGCTCGCCAAATCAAGTCTCCTCCTTCTATGGAACTCACAAATGTTGCTGCTGGTGGTTTACATGCTAGCCAGTAGGCGGATCGGACAGTAAACTCGGCTGTTCTGCTCGGCTTCCAGAAAATGGAGTCTTCTGTGTTTGATACATCCAGCGGGACAGCTAGGACTTTTCTTGCAATTTCCGGTGTGAAAAGCTCCTCTACACACTCCCTATTCCAGGACCTGGTTGCTGGGTCAATAAGCTGCTGGACCCATTGATTACATGGGCTAGAAACTCCATAGATGGCCTCCAGGCTTCCGTTTATATTTGGTATCCAGTGGTCTGTCCAAATATTTATATCAGACCCGTCTCCTACTCTCCATTGCAAACCTTCCAAAACCAGACTCTTTGCATTCCAGATGCTCCTCCATGTGAAACTCGGATTATGCCCCCTCCTCGCCTGTACCATATTCACTGATGGAAAATATCTCGCTTTAAGTACCTTGTAAGCTAGTGTGTCCCTTCTGTGAAAATGTCTACACACCTGCTTAGCTAAAAGCGCCTGATTAAAATTATGTAAATCTCTAAATCCCATGCCTCCTTGACTTTTTGGTTTACAAAGATTTTCCCAGCTGACCCATGCCATTTTCCTTTCAGTTCCCTTCGCTCCCCACTAAAATCTGGATATGTTACTGTTGATGTTGTCCAGTAGGTATGACGGTAGCTGAAAAATGCTCATGATATAGGATGGGATAGCTTGCACCACTGCTTTGATGAGGACTTCCTTCCCCACATTAGATAGCATTTTTTCTTTCCAACCTTGCATATTTCTCCAAACACGCTCCTGGATGTAGGCAAAAACTTGCTTTTTTGATCTCCCCACTGCCGTTGGAAGTCCCAAGTACTTCCCATGTCTGTCCACCTCCTTCACCTGCAAGAGACTGACAAGTTCCTCCCTCTTCTCTCTGTGAACTCCTTTTCTAAATGCCACTTCGGTTATGGATAAATTGATTTTCTGACCGGATGCCCGTTCGTATTGGCTGATGATCTCAACTAATTTCAGACATTCTTCCTTAGTGGCTCTAGCAAAAAATATGGAGTCATCTGCAAAGAAAAGGTGAGAAATCCTCGGTCCGTTCCTGCTGGCTTTAACACCATGAATCATATTTTGTTGTGAAGCTAAGAGAAGGGAAGTAGAGAAAGCTTCAGCGTATAAAATAAAGAGGTAAGGGGAAAGAGGGTCTCCCTGACGCAGTCCTCTGGACGGTTGAGTCTTCTTGGTATGCTCTCCATTTATAGCAAAAGAGTGAGTCACCGTAGCCATGCAATCTAAAGTCTTATTCCTCCACCTCTCACCAAACCCCAATTTTTCCTGGATGTGATCCACAAAACTCCATTTGACCCTGTCATAGGCTTTTGACATGTCCAGCTTCAAGGCAAGCTGACCCTTTTTGTTTCCTTTTCTCCCTTTCATAGTGTGGAAAATTTCGTAGGCAATGAGGGCATTGTCAGTGATAAGTCTACCTGGAATGAAGGCACTTTGTTGTTCCGTGACAATTGTATCCATCAACGGTCTCAATCTATTAGCAACAACTTTAGAGGCGATTTTATAGACAACGTTGCAAAGACTTATAGGCCTATATTCACCGATCTCAGTAGGCTTGGAAACTTTAGGGATGAACACTAGAAGATTAGAATTAATGTCAGAAATGCTTCTATCCGATTTCCACCAGCCCTTGATATAGTTTGAAACATCCTCTCCTACAATGTGCCAGAACTTCTGAAAAAACATTGCTTTCATCCCATCCGGACCCGGTGCTTTGTTTGGATGCATGCTCTGTAGCGCAGCCCGTATTTCAGCAGTTTCTATCTCCCTTTCCAGAGCTATCTTCTCCTCCTCTTCTATTTTTCTCATGATACCTTGTGTTGCTTCCTGCCATCCCGTTGGGTTAGATGTCTGGAAAAGATTTTTGAAAAATTCAGTGATGATCTTCTCAACCTCTTCCGGCTTTGTCATCCATCTCGCTTCAACATTTTTTAGACCGTCAATGTTATTTTTTCCTCCTCTGGGAAGCTTTGTGATGAAAATAAGCTATGTTTCTATCCCCAGATTTCATCTCATTTACTCGGGCTCTAGCGTGCCAATAAGCTTCATCACGTCTATGCCACTTCTGCAACTCCCCTGCAAGGAAGGTACACCTGTCTAGATTTTCCCTGTCCGGAGGTAGAAGCTACGCCTCCCCTTGCTGCGCTTCAACCTCTTTGATTTTTCTTTTCATCTCCCCGAAAGTTTCAGAAGCCCATTCCTTTAGTTTGCTGCCACAGAAGTTAACCTTCTCCTCTAGCCTTGACGTATTCCTTTCCTCCCAGACATGTCTAACAATTTTCTCACATCTTTCGTCTTCCAGCCACAAAGGTTCAAAGAAAAAATATTGTTGTCCTCTCCTTCTATGTTGCCTTCTGCTCTCAGTGTTGATAATTATAGGAAGATGATCAGACTCAACTTTTGTAAGGTGAATCACTCTTGCATGTTGAAACTTTGCCATCCATTCCGGGCTAGCTAGCCCTCTATCTAGTCTTTCCCGAACCAGGGTCTCAGGTGAGAGTCCCCTCTGCCAAGTAAACATGTTTCCACTGAAGCCCATGTCCGTGAGATCACAGTCATCAATCACATCTTGAAAGTCTTGAATAAACCTCAAAGGCTTTGGTGGTCCCCCTTGTTTCTCGTCATTGGATGTAATCTCGTTAAAGTCCCCGAAAAAGACAGTAGGAAGCGGTGATATCATTTTTAACTCCCTCATAAGTTCCCATGTTTTGTGCTTTTGTTGTTGATCTGCCCAGCCATATATCCTGACTGCTCTCCATGGCTCACCTGTATTGGATTCAGACACTTCGCAGCTGCAGTGATGTTGAGAATATGACACTATATTCACATCCGCATCTCTCCACCAAAGTCCCAGACCTCCTGCTCTCCCCAAGCTTGCAATACATATTCCTTCCGTGAAACCACATTTCCTCTTAACAACTTCAAGATCTGCGCTTGACATCATAGTTTCCATGAGGAAAACTATGTTTGGGCTTTCCCTCCATCACCACGACCGGAGTGCATTAACCGTGTCAGGGAGGCCCAATCCCTGACAGTTCCAGCTCATGATTTTCATTGCTGTTCACGGGGCTGGTTTGTCCCAGCCACCGCTACTTGAACTGAATCAGTCCCAAGAAAAAGTTGTGTTGCCTCCATGCCTTTTTCTCTCTTCCCTGTCTCTCCCACAGTTGTCATGACGTCCACCTCCATATCACAAAGGTCGGAGTTTCTATTGCATTTACCTGTCATAGTCATCCACTCAACCTCAGCTTTAGTAATTCCCAGGCGTTGAGCTCTGCTCATCTTGTACACCCACGGTGGATCCTTCTTCCTCCTTTGATTTTCCTTTGTCTTCTTCGAAGCTTTCTTCTTCAATTCCTTTTCCTACTGTGCCCTTGTTCTTGCTACTCTATGCTCTTCCATAGGACCTACATTAGCATTGTTGTTTGTTGAATTGTCAGCTGCCTCTGCTACAGGTTCTTGACTCCCCCCATTAAAATTCGTGCTGCGATCTCCTCCCTTCTTCTCTAGGTTTTGTTGGACTTCTTACCTCCCTGCAATAAGTTCCTCTCTGGAATACTGTATCTTCTTCATATGAGACCTCACGCCCTCGGGCTTCAAAGCCCTGGTTGCGCCGCTGCTCCCCGAGGACACCTCATCCTCTCTTGCTTGTTCTTCTCGATTCCCCATCTGATCATGGTTAGCTTGGGCTTCTGGGAATATCTTCTCTAGATTGTATACTGACTCCTCACTATATTCCTGGAGGACGACTGCCTTTTTGACTGACCCGCGTCTCCCCTCCCCCTGCTCGTAAACCTGCTCGCCCACCTGCTGCCGTTCCCTCCCTTCCTTGCTTGTTCCTGCCGCCTTAACGGACTGATTCGACCTGCTTCCCCGCTCTTCCGGTTTGGGTTTGAAGTTGAAAGAAATTTTCTGCTGGACTCTCCTATTCCCGTGCAACTCCTCCTGGATCAAGAGTCGCTGCTTCCTTGGCGACGCCTTTAACCAGGCACCCATTGTGGCCCTCGATCATCGTCTTCAGAGCTTTTGCTACAGTCCTTCTCTACGTGCCCAAGCTTGCCGCAACGATGGAAGAAGTTAGCAAGTCTCTCGTATTTGACTTCAAGTGTTATGATCTTGTTGTGACTGCCCCTCACGCAGAGGACTCTCTTCAATGGTTTCCCTACATCCATATTGATCCGGACTCTCGCCGATGTCTCCCAGCCCAGTTCGTCGATATCCATGTCAAGGACATCCCCCAACCTGCTTCCCACTTCTTCGATGGCTCTTCTTGTACGTAACCCTAATGGCAGCCCGTATAATCTAACCCAAAACAGGCTATGCATGATGCTTATTTCTCCTGGCTGCTCATCGTCTTCGATCTCTTTGAACAACAGGAGTTTATTGTCGAAGTTCCAGGGCGCCCCATCGACGACCCTTTGCTTGTCTCGCCAGTCCAGGAACTGGATCACAAACAACTCTCCTTCTAGTTTCTTGAAGATGACTCTGTTCACTAACCCCCACGCCTGCGCCATAGTGCACCTCATTGCCCAGAAATTCATTGCTCTATCAGATAGCATGCGGGCCACCAGTGCCAGTTGCCGATGTCCCTACTCCTCTTCATCTGGTTGCCGTATTAACTCTATTGGTTCTTCTTCGTCCGCTGTTAATTGGAGTTTTGAACACTGCTCGGCTAACTCCTCTGCCATGGTGGAGAGAGTACCAAGAAGATCGCGCGCCGCTTGGACCTGCAAGAGAAAGGACCCTAGGGTAGAGAGGTGTTCCACCTTACGGAAAACCCTAATCGCCGCAGAGCGGGTTAGGGACGACCGCAGGGGAAGAGATTGAATCTAATGTGATTAATGCATATTAACCATTGATTTGATGAATATAATGCTTGCCTTAGTGATCTGTTTATTTTGTGATAATACCTGATATTATTGAATATCATGAAGTCAAATAAGAATGATGATGTTGATGATTATGTATAATTAGGATCAATAATCATATACATATGGAATTAGTGTGATCAGTGTAAGTAAACCCTAGTTGCGATGAATAATGTGCTAAATACATTGAATATGTTTATTTTCTGATCAAATTTGATATTGGTTGAATATAATGATGTTCTAATATCTCAATTGAATTTAGTTAATAATTATGATCTTTTAGCCTTTTATGTTATTAATGAGATCATTACCGTTTTTTGATGATAATCTTGATAATTGCATCTTTACCTCATGATTCAATTTAATGGGGTCAGAATGTGATAATCAGATTAACTTCCCATTAGAGTTCATCTAATGCTTGACTAGGGCTTGTAACCCTTGTTACACATGATAAAGTAATATTAGGGTGATGAGCCAAACCCTAATATACAATGCTAAGATACCCTAAACCCTAGTCAAAGACCTAGATTAGGTCTAGTTACCATGTTATGAATCTATGGTGACACTTTAAGGTTTAATACATGCAGAGAATGTTGATTGAAAAAGGATTTCTTGATCTTCTTTAGATAATTGGATCTCATTCTTAAATTACATGAAATATTCTGCATGGTTCTTCAAAAGGGTGTGTAGTTACAATTATGATGATGTGTATCAATTTTCTCGATTTGTTGAGGTTTCTGATAACACCAACTTTTGTGATGTTTTTGGCCTTTATTCTGTTATCAAAACTGCCCTTTTCTGCCATTTTCCTCTATTTTATATGCATTTTCACAATAATTAGCCAAGCAATACTCTCAATCCAATATTTCCATCTTTTGCAAAGTTTCCTCCTATTTTGGCCCATTTAGCACCAATAAGGCCGTTCCGGCCTGCAAATAAGTCCAAGACTATCTCATCCCCCTGACGCCCGATACACACGCTGACCGGCAAGGCTGCGCGATACGACGACGCGTGACGCAAGGATGCCGCGCGAGAAGGTATCGATGGATGACACGCCTCTTTACCCGACAGGGAGCCAAGCGCGCCACAACTACTCCATGTGTCGTGTGATATCGGCCGCCCACCGGCAGGCGCCTCTCACCACGATGCTCGACAGCCAACCTCCTTGTGCCGGGAGATACCGGGCGATACCCGCGTCAGCCGACCACCAACTGAACGGCAGAAAGGAGGACATGTGACGCTTCGAGCACCATACCTTCTCCCGACCAGCTGCCTATAAATAGCAGCTACAGGGAGCCGAAAAGACAGCTTAGACAAGTTCGGACAAGCTTGGCCACTTCAGGTTTTGGACAAGCTTGGCCACTTCAGGTTTCGGACAGTCGAGTGATCTTCGAAGGAGGCTGCGAGAGCAGGCGTATCGTGCTCCAGTGTTCGTACCGGGCGACGCTAGGTGAGCTCTTCCTCATCCCGAGAGGGAGGGGACTGGTTCACCTAGGACTGTATCGGGTGACAGTGGGAGCCGATATCGGCCGATGTAGATACGCGACACGAGTGCCCGACACCAGTGCCCGACAGTAGGATACGCAGCTCCACGCCCGACACGATATCGAACCCGATACGCTCCGCCCGTCAGGAGTGTCGCCCGAGAGGGTGTGCTGCCCAACTTGAGTGTATCGGCCAGGTCCTTGAGCGATGCAGTTGCCCATCGCGGTGTGCCGCTTGAGAGAGCGTGCCGCCCGACATGGATGTATCGGGCTAGGCCCCTGTCCGATATCGGGCGGGATGGTTACTGTAGCCTGTCGTCCTTCTACATCAAGAAGGCGACATTTATCTTTAATTCTGTTATTTAATTCCTTTACTTATGCATTGTAATCAAGACCTTTAATGCTTATAGAAATAGAAAAGCGTTATTACATGCTGCTCTATACTTGGTGCAATATGTTGGATGACTGCTATGTTTGATATCCGAACTCTAGCTTGCATGTTTTGGATCGCGTTTCGCTTAGCTACCGAATCGTGTTTTCCCGTCGCAACAACTTCGAGAGTTGTGTTGTGGCTCTAGTGTTTGGTCCGATTCTGGAGTACGAGAGTGCCTGGAACAGAGTTGTTTCTGTAACATTCAACTCTAACTTTGAGCCCAGCAACCTCGAGAGGGGTGCCGAGGCTTGGTTAGAGGTACTCGCTCTGAGAGGAGGGGTGCATGATGGTACCGGTGCCGCTTGTCTTGCAGTAGTTTTATCCTTCGTACCTCGCTCTAGCTCTAGTTTTATCCTCCTATTTCTGTTGCATGAAAACCCCTAAAAACTGCTAAATGACTAACACCTTAAATCTTTCTAGTAACTCCACTTGGAGATAGTTTTCTTGTTTTGTTTGTGACATCTTTATGCTTCCCTCCTGGGGAATTTATCATCTCTTTATACCTGCCGGAGTGTAGCGTGTCGATTTTGGGTTCTCAACACTACCCCCTTTGTCCCTGTGTTCGACCCCGTATATCTACTTTGACCCCGTAAACAAAGTTGCGGGGGCCTAGAAGGATTCGGGTTTGTAAATGAAAAAGCTCGACTACCTCAAATCCGCCTCCAATTTTAGGACGCGTGATTTAGGTCGGTCAACTTTTTGGCGCCGTTGCCGGGGACAAGGCAAAAATGGTACTGTAGACGAATCCGAATCCACTAACTACACTCCCATGCCTCAAGCTTAGTAATGAGTTTGACAACATCCTTTTTCTTTTTCTTTTTCCTTGCTATTATTCTTTGCCTAAGCCAAATAATTCAATTTTCTAACTTGATTTTTTGTGCCGTTCTTTCAGGAACCCCGAAGGACATATCACTGTTCCACCGAGCTCCGACACCATTCAACTATTTGACCGAGCACAATCATCAACATTATGCCTCCCCGTATCAACCCGCAACACGTTGAAGGGGAACAACAGGGAAGGCATAGGGATGAATCACCTCCGCCGAGTGGCAACGATCGCTACGACGGAAATGATCAGCAGGAAGATCAGGAATCGGAGCACTCCGAGGAAGGCCACCCCCATGTCCGACGTCGCCACCATCGTTGACACAGGTGACACTAGGACCAAGAACAACAGGGAGGCAGCAACAATGATGATTCAGATGAAGAAGAGAAGACTCTGAGGGAGCTAGCCTCCACTAAGGCTAACAATTCCAGATGCCCTGTCGTCGTTCCGCGATTCAACGCCTCAAACTTCAAACTCAAGCCGTCCGTCATCTCCATGATTCAGAACAAAAGCTTTAGAGGGAGTTCTAAGAATGACAATCCCTATCACCACTTGGATGCTTTTAAGAACATCTGTGTTACTATCAAGATGCGGGGAGTTCCCCAGGAGGTAATCTATTGTAAGGGCTTCATCTTTTCTTTGGAAGATAAAGCTCTATCATGGTACCTAGGGCTGCCCCACCAGGCTCTGAACGGATGGGGAGCATTGGCGGATGCATTCGTAAATAAGTTCTACCCAACTGAGAAGACAGTGAGAAACAGACAAAGGATAACTTCTTTCATGCAAAAGCCCAACGAGAATCTCCATGACGCCTGTGAGCGATACTAAGAATATCAGAGGGACTGCCCTCACCACAACTACAAGAAAGGGTTCTTGATCACTACCTTCTATAACGGCCTGACTCCCGAGGAAAGGGTTTCATTGAACGCAGCAGCAGGAAGTGACTTCCTGGGGGAAAAGCCGAGCAGGTCTGAAAAGATCATCAAGAACATGGCCGAGCTGCAAGGCGGCACTGACTACGACAGATCTGACTGGGGCCAAGCTAAGAAGGTTAGTGAAGGACCATCTTTTGAATCCAAGGCACTGGAGACAATCACTTCTCAGATCCAGAGGATAGCTACGGATGTAAAGTAGCTAAAAGAATCTGGGGGAAAGGGTAAGAAGCAGGTAGAAAAGGTAATGAAATGTGTAACGTGTGGAGAAGGCGGCCACGGGGTAGACAATTGCATCTACACCCAGCCAGATGCATCGAGTGATTCTGAATCTGAAGCCGAGGAAACTGAGAAGGTGGCTTTTGTAAATTTCAAAAGGTCGGACCACCCTGGCTTCAATTATGGCAACAAGGATACAGCTGAAAATTCGCATCAGTTGCAAAGCGCCTCCAAGCAACCTCAGGCTTTTGAGCAAAGGGGAGGACCAAGCCAATACCCCAAAAACACTCATTTCCCATCAAACAAAGGGAACTTCCAAGTACAGGGGAAGTATCAAGGGCCTAATCGAGAACAAAGCAAAGGCACGGGCCAGGAAGACGTGATTGGCCAGTTATTTGATTTTGTTAAGAAGCAAGATATGATCAACAATCAACTAGCACAGAGTGCGTTATCAAATTCCAGTGTCTTGAACTCGTTGCAGGTACAACTGGCGGACATGCAAACGCACCAACGCCAGATTGACCAGCAGCTAGCTCAATTGGATGAAATTGTGAAGAACCCATCGGGAAGGATTCTGTCAAATACCGATCCGGCGAAAAGAACAGGACAATGACCGCAGAAGCACGGATGAAGATGCAGGATGAAGAAACTTTGAGCGTCCAGCTGAAGATGAGAAATGCAGCGCTTCTCGAGAGGCAACCCGAGTTGTCTTTTTAATTCCTAGAATAGGACGTTTTTACTTTCCTGCAAGAGAAACATTACAAACATTTTGGTTTGTAATAAGGCCCGAGTCAGTGCATGCGCCACATGTGCTGACTCTATTTTGTGGGTCACCGAGGTATTCTATAGGACGGGATGGGTAATGCTAGCTGAGGTCGGGACCTTAGTTTCGGGCCAGTGATGTTTTACTCCTCAACTGCTTTTGTTACCCCTTTTCGTTTTGAAGTTTCCTTTTCTTTCTTCTATATTTTGCTCCGAAGGTCGTAATAGGAAACAACCCTACCGGCAGGATATGCACAACATCGTGCAAAGAGTGTTTTGGGCATCGCTAAAGCCATGACAAAAGACACTCCTGGACGACATGATCCTGTGACGATCGTGCCAAAGGACTGATCACCCTTAGGCCGACGGATGGACTGCCCGTCTCGGGAATGAATTGCCCTATCGGCCGATGCATGCCCATGATTGCTTGCCGTGTTTTCACCGTATCGAAAAACCAAGGTTGAGTTCGCTATATATATACGGACATGTTTTACCATGCCGGGCTACCTAAATTACTGTGTTCGTACTCCCATATCGTGCAAAGGACTTTGTGCTTTTTGCTCCCGTGTCGTGCGACACCCCCTTGCCTTCGTAACGTGCGGAAGTCTCGAACTCTGTGAGGTACAGCCCGACAGACATATCGCCCAGTAGATATCGCCCGGTAGATCTATCGTGTGGCAATCTATGCCACCCGACACGTTCTCTGTTTACATGTATAGATTATTGTCCTTGTTAACTGAACGGTTTTGTATCGCCCGACATGCATATCGCGCAATGTATCTTTTAGTAACTATTGCCCGATATGCCATGTCAGGCGATAGTCGTGTCGTCCATTTTTGTATCGTCCCGAAGGTTTTGTGCCGGGCGACACGCTGTTTCCTTTTTATATACGAGCCGTATCGGGCATCTTTTATCGCCCGACACAGCCGAGCGTTTGTCGCCCTATCGCCTTGTTCGTATCGGGTGATACCCGTCCCTAGTATCGGCCACATGACTTCACCTCAGAACCTTGTGTGTCGCCCGATACTGGGGGGGGGAGGCCATGCAATCTTTGTACAGAAAAACACCGGGCCACATATTTATTCTTTATTATATACTTCTTTCAAAATCCAACATATTTAATCAAAGTATTTCTTTTGTGGTCCTACAGAGATGGCCCGCACCAAGATGACAGTTGTCCCCGTTGACTCTCAGGGTAGGAGGATCCACCCCGAGACTGCGGTTGAAACCTCCAACGCTGGGCGGAAGCGCCCGAATCCAAGACCAGTCGAGGCCTCTACAATAGAAAAGAGGGCCAGGGTTGGAGAGGCGGCAACTCCAACTCCAATTCTAACTCCAATGCCCCCAGCAGCAGCAGCACTCCCAGAAGCCTTGGCGGTGAATTTCGAGCCAAGGAACGACGAGCATACTCGCCGGTATGCTGAGCTGGTGCCCAAAATCTACCGCCCCAACAGGTTCTGCCATGAAGCCTCATTTGCTGATCTGGGAATCAAGAAGAGGCTGAAAGCCGTCCTCGCCGCGGCGGGACTGAAGAAAATCTGCTTCAGTAGGTCTTCCTCATATACTAGGCTGACAATTGAGTTCATGTCTTCCCTCCACCGAGTGAGAAATTCACCGGCGGAGAGAAAAGAATTCGGAGGGCCAGACAGACTCCAAGCCTGACTCTACAACTCGGAGTGCACAATCTCTGAGAAGTTTCTGAACCAGATCTTCTCTTCAAGTGAGGAGGA
The DNA here is from genome assembly GCA_963693085.1 of Alisma plantago-aquatica. Classification (NCBI taxonomy): domain Eukaryota; kingdom Viridiplantae; phylum Streptophyta; class Magnoliopsida; order Alismatales; family Alismataceae; genus Alisma; species Alisma plantago-aquatica. Next base: position 611,135,819 of record OY856414.1, read on the forward strand.
GAGGAATCTGATGGACAACGGTGAGAGAATCACCGAGGGAGACGGGTTCGATCCTGTGAAGCTCTGGAACAAGTTAACCGACGAATCTTTGTTCAAGCCGGGAAAGAAGGTAGCTGCTATGCACTCATGCTTCTGGAGGATAGTACACAAACTGGTGGCATGCCTCTTGTTTAGCAAGTACGAATCCAGCAACATATACACGGAGGAGCTCCATGTCATGTGGCACATAATGGAGGGCCGAGTGATCAACCTCAGACGATTTTTGATGAACAGACTGCATCCGATGAAGGAAGCTACCAAGGACTACTGCATGGGCGGAATAGTCAGCCTTATTGCAGAGGGGCTCGGGTACCCGAAAGAGCCGCACAACCTTTCGAGGACGCAGGGCGATGAGGTAATCGACACCAAGTACCTGATCAGGGCCAGTGTCATCAGGAAGGAGGGGAGAGACTTTTTCTATAAGTTCGCAAGGACAAGTATACTCCTCCCGCTCCCTCACTGCGCCAACTACGACGCAGAAAAACTAGTGTTCACTACAGCCGAGATTGAAGCTGTAGAAAAAGGCACAGCCCCCACCACCACCACCATGGCCCGAGAGAGGGTAGTTCTAGAGCTACCGGCTACAACTGCCAGTAGGGTTGTAGTCGCTCCAGCTATATCAGCTGCCGCCTCAACAAGAAGGGTGGTAGCCGACAAAGAACCGGTGATCGTTGCGGTCACCGAGACAGAGACTTCGGGAGCAGCCACGGAAGAGACGGCCGCAGCCCCTGTCATCCCTAAAATGCCTGTAGAGGCAGAAGAAGAACCTGAGCCGGACACCAGCAATGTGGTGTTCGCCGAGACTCTGAGAATGGAGCTTGAGGGAGCTCAGCTGACACCTACACCGCAGCCTGTTTCACCTTTTATAGCAGGAGAGGAGATTGCCGACAATGCAGAGGTGGACCGAAGTTCGCCCGCACCACAGCCGTCCCCTCCCCGACGAAAAGGCAAGGCGATAGCGGCTGAAGTAGCGTCGTCGCCTCGCCTGGTGGCATCGGCAATGCAAATGGTTTATGTAAAGTCTACCACGACTAGTAAACCATCGCATGAGAAAGAGGTCGCGAGGACGGAAGGAAAATCTACCGGAGCTTCCCCGTCGCTCGAAATGATGCTCGAGCACGAGCTCGACAGGTTGCGAGAGGTAACAGATACCAACTCTGACATTTGTATTTCCCTAACCCGCAAATATGCGTCTTTTCAAGACAGGCCGAGCATCCAAGAGCGAGAGCTGCTGAGCGGACTAGAGGCCATAAATTCAAAATTGCAGCAAGTTCTCCAATGCCTCGACAAGATCGAGGAGAGGCTGGATAGAGGGGATGACCTTCCGCGCCGAAGGCAGCCGAGACGGTCGCCGTCACCCCCTAGCCGTTGCTCTCCATCATCTTCATCAGCGTCTCCCTCGACATCAGCGTCACCCTCCTCCTCCAGTGGGTGATCCTCAACGCCCAAGGAGGGGATGCAACCGAAGTCCACCGACGGAGCTCCAGCAGGACAGGCGAGCTCCGTAGGTCCCGAGGAAGAAAATCCCTCAATCCCCCTGGATGATATTGAAGATGATAACGGAGATGTCAGCATCGGGGCGGACTCTTCTAACGAGTCAGAGGGAGAAAAGGGGGACGTGTATGCAGCCAATGAAAGACACTTCCCCTGAGGAAGACGCTCGATGGCGGACAGGTTCCGTGAGCCATCAGAGATACCTTCCTTCGAGATGGCCGACTTCGACAGAAGGGCCATTGGCTACCTGTCGATCAGAGACCAGAAACTGCTAGATAAGGTCCTAAGATCGAAGGCAGATGAAGAAGACGTCGTCTGGAGCGACAACTACTTCTCCGTATGACGGGGAACTCTCCGCAACATGTTCCGCTCGCCGGCCGTCGTCGGAAAAAGGCTATTCAGGGTCCTCGAGAATGCTATAATAGAAAATATCAATAGTAGGACAGGTCAGAAGAAAATATACTGCGCCACCCCAACCTTGGCAAGAAGGTTGATGTGGGGAGAACTAGACTCCTTTGTGGTGTCCAACTTGCTGCAGCACATTGACGAGCATGACCCTAACCTCGTGTTGGCACCGTACCAGCACCGCGACATATGGTTCCTTTGCGTAGCAGACCTAAGGAACCATGAAGTCCGGCTCCTGAACTGCAACCACAATGAGGTGCCGCACTCCGGAATCGCCTTCAGCCACCCGGAAGACAAAAATCTGAGGCTTCTACCGGTGCATCTTCAAAGCATTATCAAGCGAGGAGCCAAACGCCATGGCGGCGTTTGGAACTTCTTTTCTATTCGCGACTTCCCCTTCCAGGCTGAAGAGGGAAGCGGAAACAGCACCTTAATCGTCTTAGGTTCCATTGAGGTTCTCAGTACATTTGGAAACTTGAGGGCCCTTAGGGGCCATTGTTTCTATCAACACAGGGGCATCTATGCCATGTTGCTGATCAAGGACAAGCGCTATTTCCGGGACACAGGGGTACCAGAGCAGCTGCTGGACAGTGACCTAGATGAAGACTCTTCTCAGTCCAGCAGCCCCTCAGAAAAAGAAGAAGAAGAAGTGGCGACCGTCAAACATGGGGCGGGCAAGGAACGGATGGTCCTTAAGAAAATGCACAGGATGAAGAGCGCTGCTTCGCCTAAAACATCAGAAGGGATGATCTCAAATTTCGACTGCTTTTCGTGTGCAACTCTCACACAGGAGCAGGTCAATATAATCCAGCTGAAGTTAGCCACTCTACCCCATCGGTTGTCGCCTTTCAGGCAGGCGATGTTGTAGTCACGGTCGACGATCTAAGGAGCATGGTGAAAGAAGGAGGGTGCTTGGCTATAGCAGTTGCAGCAGCCTACATACAATACATACAGCCAAAGCTAGAACATGCATATATAGCCCAGCCCATGCTTTTCAACGACATCTGCCTCGCCGACGAAACGGGAGCGAAACAAAATTTTCTGACAAGATTGAGAGGCGGCGTCCAAGGCACTATGTTTTTGCCAATTCTGCATTACAATCATTGGACGCTCCTAACTGTGTACACCCGGCAGCGAGCAGGAATTTTCTACAACAGCTCGGACAGCAACAATAACCATCCGGTGCCGTGTACATCAGAACCTTTGACACCCGTCGAACGCCTGGTCCGAAAATACTACGACGAGGTGACAAAGATGATCCAACCATTTATGGACATGCAAGGAGTCAAATGGCAAGAACTCCAGTTCTGCCACCACAGTCCACAACAAACTCCCTTATCCAACGACTGTGGCATCCACATCCTGGAATGGATAACGAATAAAGAGACGCCGGACCAGCTCAACCACATCAGCTATCACAGCAAAAGAGGCGAATATGTGTGGGAGCTTCTGTCTGACGCAGACGCAACCTCACTGGAATAAACATTACCTCACCTAATCTACTTCACAACTCTGGGACAGAGTGTGGAGCAAGTTTGGGGGGGGTACCATGTACCAGTGAGGGAGGTACAAAGCTCTGTCAATTTTCTAACTTGATCTTTTAATTCTTTTCTTTATCATGTATACATATACTTGTTCATATAAAACTCTTGGATACATATACATGTCCATACAAAATTTTGAAATTTTGAAAAATTTTGCTTATTCTGTTCCCAGACATATGTACAAAGTAGCTATATTAGTAAAAACCTGATGCAACTGCTTGCAAAATTTGTTTTCTGTATGCTTAATGTGATGTAAGTTTTGTTATATCTTTTTGATAATGCTGCTTCAAACAAATAGAAGATTACGTTTTTCCATGTCAAAATTTTCAAAAATATAATAATCTCGCAAACAGCTAAGAGACGAGTATGGAGAAGGAAAAAGCTGCCCAAACAGCAGGAATCTCTTTGTTTCCCTTACCCGACAAAAATCCTAAAAAGAGAGAGAAACCTTATGAGAGTGAATAAAAGCATGAGAGTTTTATCCCAATAAAAGAAAAAGAAAAAAAATATACACACACTTGTTTTCCAAAAGTACCCATCTTTAGGCATGATAGATCCGGGGCAGTGGTACGTAGGATGTGAAATCACTGCTCTAAAGCCAACTGGCTTGGACTGTAGGGACCACTTGCCCGTTAACGGACCCTTTCCTGGATGGACTGATGGAGAACAAGAAGAAAACCCAAAAAGCCTTAGCCTACCCTTTACACAACTTTCTGCCCCAAAAAAAAGCTGTTTGGTGTGTAAGATAACTTCGGAATCATACAACAAAGTCTTTCCAAAGCTGTAGAGAATAATCTTACTTAAACAATAAGGCAGGAAAAACAAAATCTTTTGTTCGTAATGAGACAGCATTATCTCTACAGGCATTACAATACTTGTTTTACCCCTTAGCCTGAGAACTATACTGCGCAAGGAGAAGCATCACTAAATAAAGTTTAAATATTGATTGAGGACAATCAAAACGCTAAGTTTGGGGGAGTTGATAACACCAACTTTTGTGATGTTTTTGGCCTTTATTCTGTTATCAAAACTGCCCTTTTCTGCCATTTTCCTCTATTTTATATGTATTTTCGCAATAATTAGCCAAGCAATGCTCTCAGTCCAATATTTCCATCTTTTGCAGAGTTTCCTCCTATTTTGGCCCATTTAGCACCAATAAGGCCGTTCCGGCCCGCAAATAAGTCCAAGACTGTCTCGGCCCCCTGACGCCCGATACACACGCTGACTGGCTAGGCTGCGTGATACGACGACGCGCGACGCAAAGATGTCGCGCGAGAAGGTACCGATGGGCGACACGCCTCTTTACCCGACAGGGAGCCAAGCGCGCCGCAACTACTCCATGTGCCGCGCGATATCGGCCACCCACCGGCAGGCGCCTCTCGCCACGATGCCCGACAACCGACCTCCTTGTGCCGGGTGATACCGGGCGATACTCGCGTCAGCCGACCACCAACTGAACGGCGGAAAGGAGGACACGTGGCACTTCGAGCACCATACCTTCTCCCGACCAGCTGCCTATAAATAGCATCTACAGGGAGCCAAAAAGACAGCTTAGACAAGTTCAGACAAGCTTGGCCACTTCAGGTTTCAGACAGTTGAGTGATCTTCGGAGGAGGCTGCGAGAGCAGGCGTATCATGCTCCAGTGTTCGTACCGGGTGACACTAGGTGAGCTCTTCCTCATCCCGAGAGGGAGGGGACTGGTTCACCTAGGACTGTACCGGGCGACACTGGGAGCCGATATCGGTCGATGTAGATACGTGACACGAGTGCCCGACACCAGTGCCCGGCAGTAGGATACGCAGCTCCACGCCCGACACGATATCGAACCCGATACGCTCCGCCCGTCAGGCGTGTCGCCCGAGAGGGTGTGCCGCCCGACTTGAGCATATCGGCCAGGTCCTTGAGCAATGTAGTCGCCCATCGCGGTGTGCCGCTTGAGAGAGTGTGCCTTCCGACACGGCTGTATCGGGCTAGGCCCATGTCTGATATCGGGCGGGATGGTTACTGTAGCCTGTCGTCCTTCTACATCAAGAAGGTGACATTTATCTTTAATTCTGTTATTTAATTCCTTTACTTATGTATTGTAATCAAGACCTTTAATGCTTATAGAAATAGAAAAGCTTTATTACTTGCTGCTCTATGCTTGGTGCAATATGTTGGATGACTGCTATGTTTGATATCCGAACTCTAGCTTGCATGTTTTGGATCGCGTTTCACTTAGCTACCGAATCGTGTTTTCCCGTCGCAACAACTTCGAGAGTTGTTTTGTGGCTCTAGTGTTTGGTCCGATTTTGGAGTACGAGAGTGCCTGGAACGGAGTTGTTTCTGTAACATTCAACTCTAACTTTGAGCCCAGCAACCTCGAGAGGGGTGCCGAGGCTTGGTTAGAGGTACCCGCTCTGAGAGGAGGGGTGCAGGATGGTACCGGTGCCGCTTGTCTTGCAGTAGTTTTATCCTTCGTACCTCGCTCTAGCTCTAGTTTTATCCTCCTGTTTCTGTTGCATGAAAACCCCTAAAAACTGCTAAATGAATAACACCTTAAATCTTTCGAGTAACTCCACTTGGAGATAGTTTTCTTATTTTGTTCGTGACATCTTTATGCTTCCCTCCTGGGGAATTTATCATCTCTTTATACCTGTCGGAGTGTAGTGTGTCGATTTTGGGTTCTCAACTTGTCCTTGTGTTCGACCCCGTAAACAAAGTTGTGGGGGCCTAGAAGGATTCGGGTTTATAAATGAAAAAGCTCGACTACCTCAAATCCGCCTCCAATTTTAGGATGCGTGATTTAGGCCGGTCAGTTTCTTGAAGATAGAAAAAATGATAATTGTTGAATGTTTATTTATTTCACTAAAACTATTAAGCCCATATAAGTATCACATAAATATATAGAAAATTCTGAACCTTGGGTTTCACCCATCAAGGGGTAATGCACATAAGTCAAATGATGGATAGTGATTACACCCAAGAGGGCCTATCAATCATGATAATATAATGTGAAAGAAAATACAGGTTCATATGTGTTGTTAAATATTTGTTGAATATATGTATATGTGATGTTTTGGATGACATCGCATACCAATATAAATATATGTTGATTGTGGTTTGTCTTTTGGCATTTTCGATAGTTGATGCACATGATAAAGGACATGAAGATAAAGATTAAAAGCTCTTGAAGATATTAAAGATAACTCAAGGAGGATTAGATAGTTTAGTACTTCTTCTCACTTGTATAAGTTAGTTTTCTTTTGAAATATTCATGTGACTCTTTAGAAGAACATAGTTCAAATATATGTACTCCTTCAAGTTCAGATTAATGGAAATTAGTTACTATTCTTTATTATTTGTTAAATCTAATCTTGGAAATTTATAGTAATGATCCTCGAATTTAAGGTTTTCTTTTAACCGAGGGACACTCAAATGTGGGGTTCGTTACATTTGGTATCAGAGCCCATATTTAGAAATTAATATTTAATAATTCATCATTTTAAGAAATTTTTATATATAAAAGGAAAATGATGTTTCCTGTAGGTTTCTTATCTCTAAATTTCATTTACTTCTCATCTATTTTCTTAATAAACCCTAAAATACACTTTCCTCCTATCTCAAGTTAGGGTTTTGAGAAGAACTAGGATTAAGGCACCCTCTACCAATTAATGCACATATAATAATGACACAGTTATGGAAAATGGTTATGTGTTAATTAGGTTTTATCTAGTGAGTAAACCCTAGGACTGCCTAGGTATGGGTAGAAAACTAGTTGTCCATAAAGGCCTTGAATAGGGTAACCTAGTAGGGTATGAAAACCTTAATGTGTTAAGAAAATCACAAAACCCTAAATTGTAGGGTGTAATCCCTAACCCTAACTCTAAACCCTAATCGTAAGTAGTGGGAATAGTATGGGTGAAATGATAACCATACCCAACTAAACCCTAAGTAGGGGTGAAGGAAAGTGGAAAACTCAAATGGTTTGGGCAATTCAGTTTTGATGCCCTAGTTTCCCATGCATGCAAGTACATGGAATTAATGTATGCATGATGTACATAATTCATTCGAAATATAAATGAAACATATGGAATATGAAAATACAGGACCACCAATTCTATTTTAGGGTTGGCGTCCTGACCTAGGGTGGGTTAACCCAAGAGTGGGAAAGGGACTATGGGGGAGGCATAACCCTAAACCCGTGGGGTCAGGTTGTGTCTAGCATGCCTATCCTCCTCCTACATATCCAAAAGACACCCTAGGTTAGGACATTCCCTGGAAGGGTGAATTGACCAATCTCATGTTAAGAATTAAGGAAACCTTGGACGTCCTCTATGGACCTAACTCTAAAAAGGATGGAATATGATGGGATGTTATGGGCACAAGGCACGAAAGTATCTATCCTACCTAATTAGGATAAGTTGTCTAATGGGAAATAAAATTCCAATGAATGTAAATATGAAAACCTTGGTTAGAGAAATCCCAAGGTGAATATGCAATGGAAAGTGAATTACATTAAAGAAAATCATGCATCTATGGCATAGAATCCTTAGGCCACCAAGTTTAGAAAAGAAGGGTGGGCATTTGGACTAATTCCCTCGATGTATATATAAAAATGAAAACTTTGGTTTGAGAAATATCAAGTAAAATGGGTAATATGAAAAGTTGACAAATTGAAATAAAATGCTATGAAGGAAATTTAAGTCAGAGACACTCTTGGGGAAGGATGAGTCATGGGACATCGAAACCTAATGATATTGGTGACCCTTATCCTACACTAAGTTGTAAGTAATGAAGAAACAAAATATAGTGATAAAATTCCAATGAACCATATGAAGGGTAGAGTCTTGAATCAACCCTAAGGGATGCTTAAAGGTACATAAAATCCAAGGGGTTAAGAGTTGATCATTTCTTGAGTATATAAGGCCCAAGGAGTCAGACATTGACATCCACATTCACACAATGCCCAAGGGGTCATGAGCTAGCCACTCCACGTGCACCTAAGGCCCAAGGGGTCAGGTGGAAATCGAACTCCACAAATGCATAAGGCCCAAGGGGTCAAGCATGTACATGGGGCCCTTGAGGGAATGAGAGATCACTTGAAAGGTACCTTGAGAGATCACTCGAAAGGGAATGACTAAGGCTAATGAGATTTGAACATAAGAAATACAAAAACCTATGTACTAATGGTTGAAATAGAATTTAAAGGGAGTTGTCCACAAAAGGGTGAGAAAGGAACTATCCCTGAGTCCAATTTATTTAAGAAAATCTGTGTAAATTGAAAGTATTCATGGTTAGTAATCAATGTTGAGAGTGAAACAACCTAAAATTCAAAATTATAAGATGATGTGGGTGCACTATCTCTTCACATGGAATAGGGTGAACTTTGTATTTGGACTGCAACCAAATGCTTATTTCATCTTTTTATGTGTGTTAGAGATTAGGTAGCCACATGTGATACATAAAGTTGACATATGATAATGAATATCCTAAGTTAAAGTAATGCTTTAGGGTATACATGCATTACCTCTTCAACACTTCAATGTAGTTGAATAATAATAAGTAGAGATGAAACCTAGGTGAAAATGCAATGACCAAGTGATAATATTTTGTAATGAATGAGGATGTGGAAATACCCCAGGCTCAAATTCTGGTTCCAAAGTCAATAATATGATGAATTTTTTTATCAATGATAATCTAGATAAAACTATCTAAGAAAGGTTGCTAGCCCTAATGTTTGAGGGTCAGATGAGTGAACATTCACTTTAACCTAGTTAGGTTTGAATTTTGGGGACAAATTCCTTTTAAGGAGGGGTGAATGTAAGATCCTCAAATTTTGCAAATTTATATAATTGAAGAAAGTTGGATTGAAATTCATATTAAGTCAATAAAAGAATAATCAAATCAAACTATGATATTGGGATGATCAGTCTAAGCCCTAAACTAAGATTGAGTAGTCAAATTAAGTAATTAGTGTAACGTTTAGCACATGCATTGATATGAGTCTTATTTAAGATACTATGACAATCAAAGCCTTAATTTATAATTAATAGAATAATAGATTCGTTGGATGAATTGGAAGGTTGAGGTTTGAGTCATGGGCCTTATACTCCAATTAAAGATGAAATGGACTGTTTGTATAGCAAGTAGAGATATTGGAGGATAAGATAAAGAGAATTGGATTTCGTCCATAATATGATGTAAATAATCTTGAGGAATGGTTAATAAGCTCATTTTAAGATAGTTGGCAAGATTCTAGAGCATTCTGAGAGGATAAATGACCTAGATTACTAAAGGAGTGATTATCTAGTCTTTACCTAGATTCCAACTATTCAGATATTTAATAATCATATTATACTCAATTGAAGATAATTCCAAGAATTGAGATAATTATAAGGTTATTTGTGACCTAGGTGGATCAATCAATTAAACACTTGAGTAACAAGAAAAGGATATTTATCTTTAGTATTTTGATCTCAAAATTGGTTTAATTTGAGATAACGTTACTAGGAGGATTATGCTAAATTTTGGAATCAATTGGATAATTTAAGTGGCCTATAGGATTTTCAAAATATTTACTACATTTTATTAAAGTGAGACAAATAATGAGGCTTGATATATATTTATCAGTTGTAATGCCCAAAGTTTGGATAGTGCAAACCTTAGGGATGTAATGTATATGCAAGGGTTAATCTAGGTTGTGAGTAGAGGATCGAACGATCAACATATTGTCTTCCACATCGCGTGCAGTGACCTTTAGAGGTTGGACACTGGCTTGAATCTGATCTCTTTCCCTCTCGGTCTCTCTCTCGCTCTCCTAAACATCTTGGTCCCTAGGGTTTATCCCAATGAAACTAAGGGTTGGTGATGAAGCCAACTAACTGTGACTTTGGTCATTATTGTGTTATTTTTAGATAACGCCCAATTTGGGATCACGAGGGATCTCTATGGCTGAGGGTAACCAGAGACTTTAGGATCGTCCAAGCCTATATAAGGCTATCTGAGGTTTCATCATGACCTTAAAACTCATCGATGCCCTCAATTGGCTATTGTATGCCTAAGAACTTTGCAAGCCATGATTGTCTTCCCCATCTCTAGGGGTCTTAACCAGGCTCTACCTGAGATTGTGAATCAATTGCGATAGTAGGGAGCATCTTGAGGGGTTCCTTTGGAGGTCCCAAAACTCAGGAACAATAAAGTAGCATCTAGTGGTTGTAACAACGAGCCCCTACACCTTCCTTGTTCAAGACCAGAGATCACCCTAGTGGGGCGGTCGTTCCCATCCACCGTGAGCTACACCCAGACCTTTATTTGGTCCGACGAGGGTGGGCGGAGAGGAGGCCACCCACTATCAAGCCTTTGGAAATTAGAAGCAACAAGTTAACCAAATTGTTGACCTTGACCAAGGCATAGTAGTGACAGATCGCGTGCAATATAGAGAAAGGAAGGAGAAGACTGGGGAAAAGACTATGCTACCCCAGGTCGAACATAGTAAGGTGAGGGCTAATTTTGACATTGTCTCCCTTTCTTTCGCTTAGCCACACAGGTTTGGGGCGCTGAAGTGGCATGATCCCATTGGCCCATGCCGGACCCACGGCTGAGCTGGGTAATACACCTAGCGGCTGACATGGGCTTTTGTGATTTTCTCATATATATTTACTTTGTAATTAGTGTAGATATTAAACCATAGCTTGGATGATGATCAAACTATATATGTTTTTGATCAAATAAATGTGTAGATCACGAGTATAATAGTTTCAGAGTCTAATTATGATCTAGTTCCAAAAATATAGAAAATACATGAATCAAATGTGATTAATGCATATTAACCCTAGATTTGATGTATATAATTCTTGCCTCAGTGAATCCGTTTATTTCTTGATAATACATGATATTATTGGATATCATGAAGGCAAATAAGAATGATGATGTTGATGGTGATGTATAATTAGGGTCAATTATCATATACAAATGGAATTGGGGTGATTAATGTAAGAAAACCCTAGTTGTGATGAATAATATGTTAATTACATTGAATATTGGTTATTTCCTGATTTAATCTGATATTGGTCGCATGTAATGATGTTCTAAGATCTCAATTGAATTTAGTTAATAATTATGATCTTTTAGGCTTCTAAGTCATTAATGAGAACGTTAGAGTTTAATGATGATACATCTTGATAATTGGATCTTTAACCTCATTATTCAATTTAATGGGGTCATAATGTGATAATTAGAATAAATGACGAGTATAGTTCATCTAATGCTTCATTAGGGTTTGTAACCCTTATGACACATGATAAAGTAATATTAGGGTGTCGAATCAAACCCTAATATACAACACTAAGATACCCTAAACCCTAATCTAAGACCTAGGTTAGGTCGGATTACCATGTTATGAATCTATGGTGACACTTTAGGGTTTAATTCATGCAGATAATGTTGATTGAATAAGGATTCCTTGATCTTATTTGTATGATTGGATTTCATTCTTAAAGTACATGAAATATTCTGCATGGTTCTTCAAAAAGGTACGTGGTTATGCTTATCATTACATGTATGGACTTTCACAATTTGCTGAGGTTTCTCAAAGATTGAACGAATGATAATTGTTGGATGTTTATTTATTTCATGAAAATTATAAAGCCCCTATGAGTATCACATAAATATATAGAATATTTTGAACCCTGGGTTTCACCCGTCAAGCGGTAATGCACATAAGTCCAATGACGGACAAAGATTACACCCGAGAGGGCATACCAATCATGGGTTAGAATATGAAAGAAAATACAAATTCATATATGTTGTTAAATATTTGTTGAATATATGTATATGTGATGTTTTGGTTGAACCCACATATCAATATAGAAATAAACTCACCGTGTTTTGTTTGTCAGAATTTTCGGTAGTTGATACACATGATAAAGGACATGAAGATAAAGAATGAAATCTCTTGAATATATTAAAGATAAGGCAAGGAGGATTAGATAGTTTAGTACTTCTTCACACATGTATAAGTTAGTTTTCTTCTGAAATATTCAGGTGACTCCTTAGAGGAGCATAGTTCAAATATATGTATTCCTTCAAGTTCAGATTAATGAAAATTATTTACTATTCTTTAGTATTTGTTAAATATGATCCGGGAAATTAGAGTAATGATCGTCAAATTTAAGGTCCTATCTTAACCGAGGGACACTTAAAAGTTGGGGTTGTTACACTATGGTTATCCCAGCTATGTCAGTTGTCTTAGGATGGATGGAGATGCCCTAAGGCATGAACACTACTTCATATACATAAATATACTACACATTCTCCAGCTTTATTAGGTACAATCCAAGTAGATTAACAGAAAATACATAAAGAAGGGATAAGGTGATTGTGGTTTTAGGTGATGGTGCGGTTGCCATCACATTTTATGTGAATAAAAATGAGGAAAACCGTCGAATATGAACTTTGAAAAATCAGGTGGATAAGGTAAACAAGAATAACTTGAGAAATATGTAAGTTTTCAAGTTACATGTGGGAAAGGTGTGACTTCTGTCGTATCTTTCATATTTTTCGTTGTAGAATTGCAATTTACAAGTGTTTTTGTAAACTGTCGTGACTCGTGACATTTTTTGGGATATAGCATCATGTTTTTTATCTCTTTTATATATTTGTCTCCTTGTATTACATCAAAAATCCAACACCGCCAACTTGGGTGCCAACCAATGACATGATAAGATGTAATACCCACCTCTAATGTTTCACAATATCGGTCCATGCTGCAATTACGAAGTAGTAAAAACATACCTTTAAGGGACAAAGCCCTCTAGCCTGGTGTCATACAAAACATCAGTAGCCGCAAAAGTTACGGTCCCATTTGGTCTAGGTGTGGGGCCTAGTATGGTTGATGTAGATTCTCTCTTAAATTCAGACGTGAAAGTTCCGAAGTCTATACCCTGTTGTTGAAGATCTCCCTACTAGTAAACTGTCAGCTTCATCACCTGTCGGTGGCACTGACAATCAATCATCTGGCGATTAGCAAGACAGCCATTGACGAGACTGGGACGAGTAACTTGGCAATTATCATCCTGCCGCGCTTGCATTGGATGCAAGGATTGTGACAGACAGTGACGTGGTCCGTAAGCATCTCTGTCTTGACCGAGGTAAGCTCTGGTTCATAGGCAACAGAGGGCTTCAGACACAGTGTAAATCAATCGACAATAATATGCCCACAGAATCGGAACCGGTTTGGCATGTAGTCATAGTCGAGTCGACCAAGTGTGAGGTGGTTCGGTCTATCCTCATGGACCCTTGTGGCATATAGTCTTGTGTATTTTCAAAGCACTCGTATTGCGAAGTGACATTAATATGCCCACAGAATCGGAACCAGTTGGCATGTAGTCATAGTCGAGTTGAACAAGTGTGGTGTGAGGTGGTTCGGTCTATCCTCATAGACCCTTGTGGCATATTGTCTTGTGTATTTTCGAACCACTCATATCACAAAGTTAAACAACAAGTAATATATATTACAAAGAATATGATGTTCGCTGCACCCGATCGCGAATATTATACTACTTTGAAGACCACTATATTTAGCTAAAAAATAAAGATACGTTTTCAATTAGTAAGTAATTATGTTGTATGGTAGTCTCAAAGTAAGGTTGCCAAGGGGTAGGGTATGCGAGGGTAAGACTCTACCCTTAGCCTTACACTCCAGAGGATAAAGATAAAATTAAGGATAATTACCTTTCTCACGAATCCTCTTACCCACAATTTATCTTTACCCTCTTCCCCACAGGGTAAGCGGGGAGGGTAAGGGATAAATGAGAAATTTTGATTATAAAGCATTCTATAAAAAGTTAACTTAAAAAGGTGGTGCTTAGGGTGATAATGATTAAGTCACATCTTTTTTAACTTGCATTGTTTACAAATGTGAATATAAACATGCCAATATGTTACTTGCGTCATATTTAAACATTGGTCCAAGAATAAAAAAGAAACATCTTTTTTCAGTAAAGTCACCGTAGTTATGGTTTCTTCCTACGAGTAAAAAAATTATGTAGAAGAGGGTCAACTATTCGTTCAAGTCAACTTCTGTAGGGACGTTTTTCATCACTATTGATGTTCACATCAGCAACCACTCACTTCTCAATAGGATAGAGATGAGGCATGTGGCTATAGATAATAGGGAGAGATCCATAAACAATTTCAAAACACATCTCTATACCTATAAAGACAGGTGATGTGCCTATGTGCCTACTTTTTATGTGTATGTTTGCTTGCTTCTCCAACAGCTAGAGTGCCTACTTGGCACGCAGTTTAGATTTTTATCTAATAAAGCACCTGACATGTTTTTATGTTTGCTTTTTCAGCAGCTAGGGTGCCTGTTTGACACACAGTTTAGATTTTTTTCCTTTTACATTTATAATCTATGTAGTAATTCTCACATATTTTGTTATTTTAAATTGTTTATTAGAAAATAGTAGGCTGAAGAGGTATCAGTTGGCGGGCAATTGTGTGTACCACGTCTTAAATATGATGCATCACCATATATACTATATAAGAAAATTTTCATTATTTTTTCAAAATTATAAATCGGTTTGTACACTAGACTTTTATCTTTTCTTTTAAAATTTTATATTGTATGATAAAACTCATCAATACTATGGCGGAATGAAATTTTTTCCATTATTTTTAAAAATTATAGACCGGTCTGTGCGTGTACACTACATTTTTGTCTTTTCTTTTTAAAATTTTATATTGTATAAGGAGACTCGTCTACAGTATATAAGAAGCCCACGAAGAAGGCTGAATGCAATTTTTTCTATTATTTTTTAGAGTTAGAAAGGGCTATGTATGTGTACACTACACTTTTGTCTTTTCTTTTTAAAATTTCAAAGTCTGTAAGGAGACTCATCTATACTATATAAGAAATCTTGCAGAGGATGTTTAATGTAATTTTCTCTATTATTTTTTATAATTGCAAACAAGTCCATATGTGTACACTATACTTTTGTCTTTTCTTTTAAAAAATATATATTGTATAAGATGACACATCTATACTATTCAAGAAAGCCAACAGAGGGGGCTGAATGCAATTTTTTCATTATTTTTTGAAATTAAAAGTCGGTCCCTATGTGTGTACACTACACTTTTATCTTTTTTTTTCAAATTTATATTGTATAAGCAGACTCATCTACACTATACGAGAAAGTCCCTGAAGGGGACTGAATGCATTCTTCTTCATTTTCTTTTGGAATTACAAATTGGTCCTCTTTTATCGGGTAGTATGTATCTTATTTTAAATACTAATTACATATTAGTCATCAACATACACAAAAATGATAATTCAAACTCACATGAAAAACTTATCTAACAAATCTTTTGTAGCTTACAAGAATAGATGTCGACCAACCCATTATGCCATAATTATTATAAGGTCACGTTATATTGATTCAACTGTATAATATGTGCATAGCTAGGGGCGGGTGCGGTTTGGTCAAGTATGGTCTGACCCTAAAACCATAGACCAGACCACATATAGTGGTCTAAAATTTTCCAGACCAAATTTGAATGCTATAAGGGTCTAGACCAAACTTGATTGCTAAAATGTGGTCAAGTTTGGTTAATTTACTTGAGTGTGCATATATACACATAGATATATACATAATAGAGTTGGCCAAGTCAGATCTAAAAGTTTAACCAATTGCCCAGACTATGACCAAATCAGTCAAGGATGGTCTGAAAACTTCTCAAACCAAACTTGACCACAATACTCACCGAGACTAGACTTAATTAGGCAGTTTGGTCAAGTTCGGTTTGGTCTCATGTTCAAGTTTGGCTTATTGTCCAGCCCTATGCATAACACATGTCTTCCTTCATTATTTTGGATAATTACAAATCAGTCTCTATGTGTGTACACTACACTTTTGTCTTAACTTTTTGAAATTTTATATTTTGTAAGGAGACCCATCTACATTATATGAGAAAGTCCCTAAAGGGGGTTGAATGTAATTTTCTTTATTATATTTTAGAATTACAAATTGATCCCTCTTTTAGAGGGTAGTATGTATCTTATTTTGAATACTAACTACATATTAGTCATCAACATACACAAAAATGATAATTCAAACTCACACGAAAAAATTATCCAACAAATTTGTTGTAGCAAACAAGAATAGATGTCGACCAACTCATTATGCCATTATTATTATATGATCACATATTACATTGATTCAACAATATAACACATGTGTAGCACGTGTCTTTTGCTCGTATACAAAAAGGAAAAAAGCCACATGATTAAGTAAGAAGAGCACAAACTAAGGAAGCGTGCGATCATCCTAACATGTCCCTCTTAAAAGGTTCAACATTTATACCATAGAATTTGAGTGCCAGTAGGTGTGAGAGGCAATCCGCAATCTACAAGCTTTCCTATGAGAAAAAACAAAATAAAAATTTAACTAAAACCTTCTATATAACTATATATTTTTGTTAAATATATACATGTAAAAAGATAAAAGAGTATGGATAATGTCCATACCTTACCCTCCCCTTTTAGTGTGGTGGAAAAAAGGAGAATGAGTAAGCGAGAAATGGGTAACAAAAATCTTTACCCTTATCTTTATCCTATATGGTATGGATAAAAGGTAAACAAGTAATACCCTCCATTTGATAGTCCTACCTGAAAGGAAAACATATATGTTAAAAATTATATTGAGTAATGTTGAGCCAAACAAAGGCGGATCTAAAAAGTTACAACAAGGAAGACTAAGTTAGATGAACTTGCAAAAGGGGGACTAATTCTAATAAATGTTTATTGCAAATTATATATAGCGGCACAGATTTGCTTGTGGAAGTTGAACTAGATTGTAATATGTAATGTATTTTGTTATGATATGATGAATGAATACATATTTTAAAATTTGGGAGGAGAGGGCTAAGGTCTAGACACCCCTAGAGTCATCCCTAGTATCAGGCATAGAGGCAATGGATAAAAAGTACAATGAATGCTTCTTGATGTTGGGAACTTCACCGCGGGAGTCATTTCTAGTGTCACATGTAGTGATCATATCCTCTACTTCCTCGACCCTGTTCTCCTGACACTCTGAACACAAAAAACCATAATAAAAATTATAGGATGTGCTGCAAACATATATAAGAGTCAGCTCTCACTATGTCGGTACACAGAACTATATTAGAATATATAATCAAATCTTTAATTTATAAGATTAAGAGTAAAAATTACATACGACCTTTTCGATGACTTTTTATATCTAATAAGACAAGAGTAAATATATAATATAGAAAATTAAATGTAAAAATTATATTCAACTTATCTCAGAGCCTTTTATATAGTTTTGTTAGAATACACAATGAAAAATTTGTAAGTAAAAAATAAAGAAAAAGTTACATTCAAATTTTTTATGCACTAGGATCAGGGGCGTAGCTAGGGGGCTGCCGGGGCTTTAGCCCCCCCTCCCCTAAATCAAAACA
The DNA here is from genome assembly GCA_963693085.1 of Alisma plantago-aquatica. Lineage (NCBI taxonomy): Eukaryota > Viridiplantae > Streptophyta > Magnoliopsida > Alismatales > Alismataceae > Alisma > Alisma plantago-aquatica. The sequence goes on from OY856414.1 coordinate 611,153,765, forward strand.
ATGCAATAGTGATGTATACATATATATATTTGTTTGTTACGTTTCATACATATACAACGTTTGTGAATACTAGTCATGTGAAATCTATAGGCGGACTGGTTTGCATAGCGTCTTCCTTTAGTCTAAACCTGGCTTGACTAGGATGGTTCTTTTATTGGAATATAAGTCTACCTTTTACTAAAAAAAATTTATATATAACCATCCCACACTCTTTTGCTATAGTACAAATTTGAATACAAAGACTACTTTTTAATTCCTAAAAGTGATAGAAAAAATAGACATAATATTATGCACACTCTTTCATATATTATACATATATGATAATATTAAGACCCCGTTTGATTTGCAAGAAAGGGCTAATAGGGGAATGCATAAATGAAAAGGATGGAAAAGTATATGCATAGTTTATATATATATATATATATATATATATATATATATATATATATATATATATATATATATATATATATATATATATATATATATATAGAGAGAGAGAGAGAGAGAGAGAGAGAGAGAGAGTCAGGCTAGAATACACTCGAGTGTACTCAGAGTAGAATACACTCAAGTAATTTTTCATGATGTAATATTTTTTTCAAAAATTTAATCCATTGATCTTCTTAAACATCTTGTGAATAGCTCATACACAAAATTTGAGCACATTTGGACATTTATAGGTCATGTTATAAAGACTGCAAAAATTATGCATTTCAAATTAGTTTCACGCGTCGATTTTGTTGTCCTTGGATGAGTGACTTACACTCATCCAAATGGGCTCAAAATTTGTATGTAGCCTAGTTATTGTATGACGGTGAAGATTAATGGTTTACATTTTGTAAAAAATAGTCTTGATATGCAAAACACTTGAGTGTATTCGTGTGATCTGTACACTCGAGTGTATTCTAGCCTGACTCTCTCTCTCTCTCTCTCTCTCTCTATATATATATATATATATATATATATATATATATATATATATACACATCATGTTCGCACCCATACAAAGAAAGGGAGAAAAAAAACCCAAACTATTCATGTACTTTTCCATCCTTTTCATTTATACATCCCCTATTAATCCTTTCCTACAAACCAAATGAGGCCTCAATGTTATTGTATGTATAGTATACGAAAGAGAGTGCATAATATTATGTCCATTTTTTCTATCACTTTTTGGAACTAGAAAGTAGTCTGTGTATTCAAAAATTAGTTACCTTTTTGGATTTTTTTACTTTACACATGTACAAGGTTAGTTACCTTCCAAACTGTTAGTTTTCATGCATAGATATTTATATTTGAAAAAGATGTAACAAAGGTATAATTACATTTTTTTCTAGAAATTTTATTGTGTATTTTGCCCAAATTTACTTTTTTAGTCTAATAGTTACTTTCTTTTTTATACAGAGAGTTACTTTTTTTACCAAATAGTTAATTTTTGGATGGCATGGATAGCGAATTTTAGGTTACCCACATGGGTATTAAAGATAACCCCCCCCCACACACACACACATATATATATATATATATATATATGACAACTATCTAATGAGAAATATATTTTGGTGAGAGCATGAGATACATTTGAATAACTATCCATAGAGACTAATTTTTCATAATCCCACTATGTAGATTAAAAATATACCTTAATACGTGTCTTCACTACAAAATTTCATCGTCATCCGATTTGTATACCATTCTCAACAAGGGAAAAAAATTTAACAGGTCAATATTGAATTTCAAGCTGACCTTTGGATGTAATAAGCGTATATTGTACATATGGACATGTAGACAATATCATATTATAATGATATTTTGTGAGAAGGTATTATATGGTTGGTTTTAAAAAGCAACTATAAATTTATATTTATTAAAATACCTCTCATGATCTCACCGTAGGATGTTTCTCATTGGATCGCTACCATGTGTGTGTGTTTATATATATATATATATATATATATGTATATTTATATATGTATATATATACATATATATATATATATGTATATATAAACATATATAAATATACATATATATATATATAGACACACATATATATGTATATATATATAGATAGAGATAGAAAGAGGTGCTAGAGGGGAATGGTGAAGATAAAACATTATTTGAAGATCGGAGAAAAAACTAATCTTGCATGGAGAAAAGAACATGAAATGTGATCTTGGAGAAAGAAAGAAAACATCAGGGATAACTGAGAAAATTGTGGGGATGGAATTAGTGAAGGAAGAACATAGTTTTAGAGAGGGAAATAATGGTAGCTTCTGAGGGATGTTGCCGAGAAGGTGGGGATCACAAGAATAGAAGAAACAAAATTTAAAGAAGGAAGAGCTTGGGAAAAAAGTTTATGGAGAAAATCAATTTTGGAAGTGCAAAGATGAAAAGAATATGAGAAGGAAATAGATATGAGTGTGTGTCTCTGATGCAAAAAAGGAGAAGTACCAAAGTGAGAAGTACATGACCAATGAGATGAAAGAACCTGGAGAACATGGAGACAATGAGAAGAAAATAGCAGGACGAGTAGAGGCAAATGAGTAGAGGCAAACAAGCAGAGGTAGACCATGCGGAGGTAAACTGGCAGAGACCAAGGATGCCAAGGTAGATGGTCGATTTTGGTAGACGCCAAGCAGAGAAAAAACCCCAGAGACCGACGATGCGAAGGAAGAAGACTGATGGCAGAAGACATAGAAGAGCAAAACCAAAAAAAGAGAGTGGAAAAGTTGGGCCTTGGGGATGGGGTCGGGTGCTCGAAACACCTTATACTATTCAGATACCTAGGGATAGTCTGGTACTTTGAAGTCCAAATGAACTGTGATTCTAATGCAGTTGGAATCCTTTCTTATTGTGATTTTTGTACAAACAAACATGTGACTTCATTTACTTGTGGGATTATAATCCTATCCTACCAATAATTCTACAAACCAAACAAGGTCTAAGACCAAAAACTAAACTTTAGAAATATGCACATACTAATAATTGACAACTTGAAATTTCTTTTATGTCCAAGAGGGTTTCTCATAGGAATATACTTCACAATGTTGTTTCGCGAGCCATTGCTTATAAATTAACCTTTCTTAATTTAGGAATACCTCTTCCTTTTCCAGGAACAAAATGGAAGCCTTTATATATCCTTTATGGGCAACTTGATAGCACCCATCATTCTAACAACAACCTTCTCACAAAAAAGTATATCTAGATTATAAATTTAAGCAAAAGAAGAAGAAAAAGAAGATCACAAAAACTTCAATTTGAGGATTTGAGCAAGACTGTGACAATCTGAGCGAATATGAGAAATGGGGGGTTCTCTAATAGATTGGAGTTGAAGGATTATGTTTTCATTTCAATAATGATCAATAAAATCTTTGGTTTTTTATATATCTCTATATGTGTGGCATGGTTGTCTAGTCATTAGGTATATTAATAAACTAACATTTCTAGAATGATGACAAGTATAGAAAAAAAAGCTCATGATGGGAAACCTAACTCAATTATAAGAGTATGTCAAGAATATGGAAGGAGATGGAACCTAAGTAATGGCTACATGTAGCTTTTTAGTCATCTTATGGATTAATGTTTAGCAAGAGAGAGTATTCTCAATTAAACTTGTTATTATATGAGTCCTAGTTGTCCTAAATTTGTTCCAAATTTAATTTTCTTATTTATAATGTTCATACTATGATCTTCAAAATGTCCTTCACATACTAGGTGTGTTGTGATGTTTCTCAACTTGGCCTACTTGAAGAGATTTGCAATCAATCTTCATGATTATGCCATCTTTATTCAACTTTATCTTCATATTATCAAGTAGAATATGTACATATCCATACATAGTATTTGCTCAAGATTTATCTATATGCACTTTATTAGTAGCTTCCCTACATAATTCTCAATCAATACCCTAATATGGATGTAAATCACTAAAAACCTACATTGATCAACATGCTTTTATGTTTCTCATTAAATCATGTAGATTATCTATGCATGGATGTATTTCACCATAAGAGATGAAGTTTTGACCTCATGTGCGATCTGACAACAATGTATTCTATATCTATGTGGCAAGCAACTTTACTTGTCTTAGTCTTGATGTGTGTAATGATCATATCTTTACTTATACCAGTAATTTATGTAAGGAACACCATCATTGACTTTAGGCAAGATTTCTACTAATGTTTAACATAATGGACCTTCTTTTTAATTGGTATGTTAAGTATATTCCCACTTTAGTGTACTTTTATTATTATTGATACTTGGTACTCGAGAAACTTGTAAATGTAGTAATGGTTAATTATACATACTAGCATGATTATTCCACATATGTATTGCCATTCATCATTTTATATGATGACATTAAAAATGATCACGTGATATTCAGCCCAATTGTGGTTTAACTAGTTTTGGGATTGTGGCACATTTTGGATACCCGATCTAACTTATATTATAACCAAGATGCTTGGCATGAAAGTAATAATGATTTTGGATTGCTTTAAATTTGTCTTGAACACATATTAAATAGATTAATAATCTAAGACTTGTTGGTTCTATTGTGAAATTGATGGTAGAAAAAGTCTTCCTTGAATTAAAAAAATGAGATTGTTCAATTTTATATACTAATGTAGTCCAAATGTAGCTTGTAAAAGAAGCTATCTTTGTGTGAGTGAGGTCTCACACACAAAGGTGCTGACAATGACTTGATATGTGTCATAGGTTCCGAAGGTCATGTTAGGCACAAAATGTTCATGAAGGTGGACGAGACTAGGGGATGTGATTGCATCGAAGTCAAAATGCTAATCATAATGTTTTACCATAGGGATTGTTGTAACTTTTATCTTGGTGGAAATAAATGTCAGGATGGTGATTATTGTGTCGCAATCTAGATATCATGACTTGGTTCCTAGGAACTTCTTTTCTAGGGACTCAAGTCATGATGAGTTTTACTGAACACTTCGTGTGACGACACCTCTCCCCTTTTATTTCCCCTAGAAGTAAGACATGGAGGGCACCAATCATTTTGCATAACTCAAGTTCCTTATTTAAGAAATAACTAATAATAATCAATATTTTCATTCACAAACTTTTTTGATAACTAAAGGAGGCTAAATTCTCCTCAAAAGAGTTACATCAACTCTTAAAAGGAGGATATTATAGGAGAGGAAACATATATGGTAACTGCATAACTAATCCTCTTGTGGACTTTAGCTTGATAGTCTTCAATGCATTCGTCTGGATCTTCATACTTTAATCTAAAAGACAGACAAAAAAATATGTGTAATGTGTATGTGGGTACATACAAAAAGTGTGCAAATCTAGATATCAATATATGTTACTCATGGATCAAATAATTGGACATATGAACCTACATTTTAGTTTCATATTCTAACACATTCTTTTCATGCTAACTCAGGTGTAAGCCTTTCTCTGTCCACCGTTGGACTTATATGAACTACTTGGTAGGTTAACATTGGGTTCAAAATATTGAATATTTCTTATGTAATACATATGTATCGTATTGAATTGGGACTAAAATAAACATCTAAGAAGTTTCAAGCATGTATTCAAACATCCGAGAATCATTTGGAAATCAATATGATCAATTATTCATAAAATAGCCATGTACCTTTTCCACGAAGATGTGTAGTATTAATTCATGCACTTCAAGTTGTATATAATACAAACAATCAAGATGTATTCCCATCAACTGATCAATTTTGGTATGCATAGAATTAATGTATCATCATGGTATTCATATGATTCTAGTTAGCATTTAGACTTGATATATTGTCTTGGTTTAGGGTGATATTATGTTATGTTCCCAAACTCTAGTTCCTGTATACAAGGTGTAAGGACTTAGATACCCCAAATTCACATCACATTCTAGATTCCTAATAATAAAAATATTTATAGATCTCATTATCACCTATGTAAGATGATATCATATCAAAAACAACAATCCACAAGTCCAAGATTGTTTTCATTAACATTAGGGTGTACTCATATTCATCACTTTATATTTATGCATTAATACATACTTTTTGATAAAGAAGCATGTTTATACCTTTATTGTATTTTACTCATAATAAAACATGTTATTCAGATCAATTTGATATATAGCTTCACCATATTTCAAGCTACAATTTCATTTCTAGAATATATGCAAAATACACCTATATTGGTCAATCATGATATGTCATGCCACCCATGAAGGCACATCTTGGTCAGATATTTGAACTAGGGAAAATACCCTACTTCCCACACATTTTGAATCAAATTGTCATGCACATAAGGGCTCATGGGTGAACTTACCTAGGAGATTATTTCTCCTCATCTCCATGCAAGACATCGGTCATGGAGTCAACTCCATGGTTGACTCTTGCCTTCAGGCATCAACAGTCATTGATGGAAGCTGTGTTATTTTTGCCAGACCTTGACGATGTCATTGACATACTCGATTTGTCATGAGGTGGACCAAAAATGCAAGAATTAGTTTAAGTTTATGGAACATGAACTAGGGAAGTAAGAAGGAGTTCATGCATTGTACCTACTCTAGCGGCTCAGAGTCGTTGGTAACCTCTTCAGGGTTGACTAGAAAAACTCAATACCAATCATCTTGGGCTTCTATGAACATGGTCAATGTAATGATATTGAGGTCACCTGGGAGGGCGGTGATGATCATTTGGGGTACTCGAGGGTCTCTTTTGGCCAACTAGGGAGTGACTTGTGTTTTACCCATCACATGGGAGACTAGGGGAGTCTAATATAGCCATGGTGTAAGGTAGAGAGGCATAAATTGTCCAAACATATCATGTATATAATCAAAGAATTTATGGATTCTCAAAATCCTAGAAGATAATAGTGAATGAGGCATGCATTGATGTCAATGTTATCTCAAAAAGTCATTGGCACCAAAATTGGGTGTTGAGAAGGTTTAGAGAGGGAGGGGAATGGTCAAGCTAGGTAGACATCCCAGTTGATGGGACGCAAGAGTTTGGGTAAGGGATGGGACCTCCCCGCTCATGTCTCTATCAGATATATGTTTGGGTCTGGGTGGAGTCTTCTCCCTCTTATATTTTGAGTTTATTTTTTAATTGAAACCCGTCTTTATAGGATTATTTCACACAACCACATCAGATCTCCTTTTATCTCAAATTTTAGGATAATGCTCCATTATTTATTATCGTTCCTTGGCAAAAAGAACAAACCTTAACTAATTTGTTACTTAGCATCAACTTGCTTTCCAAGAAATAATAATATATATTTTTTTATTAATTTAGGCCACAAGGAAACTTGAGATATTTAGAAAATTATTTTGTGATCTGATAATTCCATCAACAATAAACTAAAATTATAATTTGTATATAATATGAACATGAAATATTGAATTCTCAATTTATATCTCAATGACCTATTTGTAAACTCAATAGTAGATCAATTGGACTTAGCCAGGATCCTAAGGACCGTTGTTCAAATCTAGGCCCTCACGAATCCACAAGATTCCCTATGCTCTTATTTACAAAATTAAGGCTTTCACTTACCGTAAGTACCTAATTTTAAGCATATTTGTAAATTAAACCTAACATCTCCTAATTTGAATTGTAGATACAATCTAAGTCTTAGGATTGAAATTATTTATCAAGGTCAAACCATTTCATTTTTTATTCAAATTTGATTCCCCACATAGTACTCTTGTATTAAATATAAACTTCAAAATCTTGAGGTTGTTACATATACCACACCCTAAAAGGAATTTTGTCTTTATAATTCATACCCAAACATGTTAAGGTGAATGACAACTCATTTTTCCTCATGCATTATTGGCCTAGAAACCTACCCTTGGAAGGTTTTCAGCTAGCTCTTTATTATAACTTTTATTGTGATGAAAATTAAATATATAAATGAGGTTGTAACCCATATTTAGTATAAGGGTAGTTCACCTCCTTATTTATTGTATCACATTATTATAAAGTGGTCATATTTTCAGTTGGTGATTTTATTTTCACAAAGGTCTCAAGAACACTAATCATTCTTTAACGTCATCTATGAGATGATGAGGTACAACCTATATAACCTAGATCATATCTTTTATTCTGACTTAGAGTATCCATAAAATTTATATTAATCATAGGTTGCTACCCAATCTCTCACACCTATAATAAGATGAAATAGATATCTGACTGCAGTCCAAATACAAATATCATCTTGTTTCATGTGCAGAGATGGTGCATCGACACATTATCTTATAATTCCAAAATTATATTGAATCATCCTCAAAATTGACTCTCAAAACATGAATCACTAACTCTAACAAGTTTTTATTAAATGTCATTAAATCATAGGAAAAATTGTTTTTCTCATAGCTATTGAGTTTGTGCACCCTCCCTTAGAATATTATTTCACTTATTGTTACATAAATTCTTGTATTCTTTATATATACATCTCATGTATCCTTGATCTTCTTCATCCCCATAGAATATCTAAGGTATAGGTACCTTTTGGACGGATCTTCCCCTAACCCCGAGGACCTCATGTGCTTATGTAATTCATTTCTATTGACCACTCAAGTCTCATGTACTCATAGAGTGTCCATTATCCCGACCCTCATGACTCGACTCAAACCCAATAACTAGGATTTTAGGGTCATAAAAGAGGGATTAATCTAACCATCCTTTTTTATTCACTTACTAGAATCTATTTTAAATTTTATTTATTTATAACCATATTGAATCTTGATGAGCATCTAAATTATAAGCATCATATTTGTAAACAGATATCATAAATTACAATATAGTTTGACTTTTACATCAAATATGGAGTCATTGCATAACATTTATTAGGTACAACTTATTACATTCTGCTCTCATCTCTTACTCTCTCTTTCCTAGGATCTAGAAGAAGGATAAGAGTTAGTGTATCTACTCTATCTAAATCTTCTCAAGACCTCAACTGGTCTACTCCTATAGATAACTAGCTTTCGACTCCTCCTTCAAAGTTGGACCCTTGCCTGAAAAATGTTTTAGTAAATTATATGAGCTACTAGCTTAGTGCATGTAAAATCAACAGGAAACTATGATATTATAGTTGAATGATATTAATAAAATTTGGAACTCGGAAGAACATAAGTATAACAGTTAGAAACTGTAAAACATTTAGAAATGTAGTGGATATATTAAAAACTAAAAGTAGTAAATAAACAAAATCATTCATCTTTGTTTTATTCCTTTTATTATATGTTGTGGACTCACACGAGGTGTACCACAACATTTGGAAGTTCACAACAAGCTAAAATTATATTGTACATGACTTACAGTAGACCTAGGGACTCTATGTCAACTAACTAGGTACCCAATATGCAACGTGCCTTCTCTTGTTTGGCCTCTTCAGATCATGTTAGCAGTCTACACTTCAAAAGCACTCTAGATTATATACCTATAGTAATGCTTCCACAAAGGGTGGCCAACTGAATAGTAATTGAAGTGTTTGTATTACATAGGGTACCACCAAAATCTCTGGTTATTGTTGGGTAACTCACTATTTTAAGAAGTATGCCAACGCTCGAATTATATTCACCGTACCCCTCTGGTATGCTACAACTACCTTATCCTGGGCTCTTCTAGTTGGTAAGCATGCTTCCTCTTTCGCAGTCCAAACCACTATGATGAACTCTATAGTGTCAGGGCATCTAGAGTCTAGTGATTCTATAATTTTACAATCAATATTTCATCTTTTGTATTTCTTATCTTATTCCAATACATAGGTTGTTTGAATTCCATCAAGAGTTATCTTACTAACATTAATGAAAGAAGCTTATACTAATAGATTGATCATATTGAATAATCCATAAAATACTTTATTCACTGGGCATCATGCACATTTGACTAATACTAATCAACACGTGTTCACAAATTTTCAACTCAATTCAATTGTTGTGCAAATTAGGACGATCCCCAAACTATGGAACCTCAAGTTCCACTTCTATAATTCATAATGTCTCAAACAATTATTCTCAATCCATAAGCATATATATATATTAAATCCTAAACAATGTATAGCAATTAGGATTACAACTAAAATATGACATATAGAATCAATAAAATTTGTGATAATAATTGCCAAACTGAACAATACAAAGTCTTCATGTTATATGCAAAAAATCTAACAAATAAATATTTAGAGGTGGTTTTTCACTCACTTTAATATGATGCTAGCTTACGAATCTTTTGTTGAACTTGATATCATCTAATCTTAGCCTTTTGAGCTTAGATTTTAGCTCCAAACCTCAAAAATCAACTATGAACGACCTGATAGTAGGTAGTCAGACCTAAAAAAAGTATTTTGGAGGTAGAATACGAAGAAGGAGGGTGAATAAAACCATAAGTGGGTGAACCAGAGTGTTCCGAGCAAGAGAACATGAAGAGAAGAAGAAATTCATGGTTAAAAGTTGATCACCAGATTTACCAATGATGAAACCATTGGTTTTAGTTGCCCTTCATATTCTTCCTTGTTTTCACCTTAAAAATTGCCTTCATGGTATCCCTTTTCACTTCTCTAGGGTTTTGAGAGAGAAGAGAATCTAAAGACAAAGCTAACAAGTCAAACTCCATCATATTTCAACAATTATATATAGAGATCGATCCATTATCGTGATTGGTAGATTTGGGTGGCACTGCAAGGAAACCATCAAAGGTAAGCCTTCAAAAGGAAAACCCTCGATTGGAACTTCATATTCCTTTTATAGAAAACCCTTCAATTGTTACTTACAAAAAATGATCCATCGATTTGCATGGACGATGGTTTTCACAATTGTTAGTCTGCAAAACCTTTAGTTGATGCCTTCAGTAGGTAGATCATTAGTCTGTACGACCTATGATTAATATTTGTGAGAAAACCTTTGGATGGTATATCGTCGGTTGGTGTCTTTCTATCAAGACAATTAGTGTATGACTACCTAAGGGAACCATTGGAAGGTATCCTCCAAGACAAAACTGTTGGAAGGATACTTCTAAGAAGAACCATAATTTGTGAAACCTTCGATCCATGGAACCTTGACAAAATCATCAGTCTGTGAATCAATGATTCTCCTGAGTGTTTCCAAGGAACTTTCAACCATGAAACCATCAACCTCTCAATCTTAAAACCTTTGATTGAATATAGAAGGTAAAACCATGTATTGGCAAATGATGATTTCTCTACATTGAGCTAAAACATTCATAACTCATTCATTTCAACTCTAATCCATTATTTTTTGTATTGGATACAAAACTTGAATTCTCTACAGTTATGCAACAAAAACATAGCAAGTCATATGATGTTTTTTTATAATATTTTCTTGAAATACTCTTTAAGCATTCCCTATATGAGTTTTTTTTGTATCGACTTGGATATCAAGCTTGTATAATCTACAATTGTCATTACTTATCAAGAAACAAATTTATATTGAAGTAAAGAATAATCATCTAGTAACTATCATGAAGCATCACTAACGATATATTTCATTTCAAAATTAACTTTGATCCTCTCATCATCAGGACATAAAGGTGTGGGTTGTAGTAATATTCCCCTCTAACAAATAGTTCATCTCAAAGGGATACTTGTTACACATTTAGGACATTAACTCCCGTATAAATTTTTATGTACCATGATTCCTTCAAAGGACCTTCCCTATGGCTCCGATTGGTTTGGTGTAACTTGTAAGTTATGTGTAACTCATTTTCTGGAAATTGTAGTTCAGTTTCTAGAACTTAAGTTGCATCCACTTCCATTTGATTGGTTTGTTGTAAGTAGAACTATGAAATTCATACAAAAATATTGTTGAATTTTTATTATGTAATATATAATAAATAAGATCATTAAAGATATAAAGAAAGAATCATATCCACAAATAACTATAATGTTATTTAACCATAATAACCTTCACAAGTAGTTAGGATACACATGTTGCACCTTTAAAAAATATTTTAGTGTTCTATTATTATAATTTTAATAAAAGTATTATGGTTATAATTACAAAGTAGTTAGGATACACATGTTGCACCTTTAAATCACATAACAATATTTTATTTCACTATGTATGTACAAAGTAATGTAGTTATATCTACTTTTCATGTATTTGTAAATATATTTTTGTTCATCATCGTGTAACACAATGTACAGTATTAATTGTTAATATATTCTTCACGCATGGTTATAATTAATTATCATTTTTTACATCATGTTGTTTAAATATGAATAATATAAATATGTTAGATAAATCACATTTTTGTCACATGGTGGGCGTGATTACGTTTTCATATAGTTCATATATTATTAATTCTATAAACCACATTGATAATAATGGTTTTAATGTAAAATGTTTTACATGGTGTAGTTATAGTGTTTACATATTATGTAATGGTTTTGGCAATAAATCATGTCTACACCGCTGACATTTCTAGTCATAAAATTTTACATGTGTCATTTATGAATAATGAAGAACATAATTGTATAGCAAATGTTGTTAGTTATTCTGGAACTCGTTCTCTGCTCTTTTTAATAGGGAACTCAAGAACTATATTTTGTTTCACCGAAAGTTATGGAATTCAAGTTACATTTACTTTGATCCAATAATGAAAAATTGTTTAAGGAATTCCAGTTCATAAGTTTTTCAGACCAGTTATGACACCCCAATCAGATCCTAAAGGTATTTCTCTCTTCTTAAGCTTTTGTATTCTGTGATCTAAAATCTATATAGGCCCTTCTACACATAATACATTTTGTCTTAGATGTGCGGATCTGGTTCTATGATATTCTTTGTACCTGGGTGACACTTCTTCAACATGGATACATGACATACATCACATAGACAAGCTAGCTCAGGTGGCAACTCAAGTTTGTAATCCACTGGTCCAATCCTCTAAATGATAGGATATGGACCCATAAATCTAGGAGTTAATTTTCCTCACTTTCCAAACATGAGTACACCATTCCAAGGTGATACTTTCAAGTAGATTCTCATCCCCAACTTCAAACTAAAGTGTTCTATAACTTTGCTCAACATTACTTTTTTGTTTGTCATGTACAACATTCGACTATTGTCTGATCATAAAAACTGTTTAAATTGTCTCTTCTAAAAATTATGGACCTAGGATCTATCTTTCACTAAATTCAAACCAACATATAAGAGGTCTACACTTTGTCCCATATGAAGCTTCATATGGGGCCATGAACATACTGGAATCATAACTATTGTTATAGAAAAACTCCATGAGACTAAGGATATTATGCCAACTACTAATGAATTAAAAAATTGATGCTCTCAACATGTCTTATAGGGTCTAAATTGTACGCTCTAGATGTCATCTGTCTAAGGAAAAAATTTGTGCTAAACCTCAAAATTGTTTCCAAGTCATGATGTAACTAATTCTAGAATCTAGATCTAAACTTAGGATCTCTATCACATATAACAGTTACTGGCATTTAATACAATCTAAATATCTTGTCTATATAGACCTTGGCAAGATTAGGTGCATCCCAAGTTGCCTTCGTAGAAAAAAAATGAGAAGACTTAGTTAACGTATCCACAATCACCCTATAGAGCCAAAATCATGCCATGTCCTAGGTAACCCTACCATAGATTCCATGGTAATATGTTCCCACTTCCACACTAGAATAGGGACTAGTTGTAGGGTACTTTCTGGATTCTGATGTTCAACCTTGACTTGTTGACATATAACACATCTAGCTACATACTCATCTACATCTCTTTTCATACATGTCCACCAATACAACTCTTTGAGATTGTCGTACATCTTAGAATTGCCTGGATGAATTGCATACATAGAAGAGTGGGCTTCCTCAAGAATCTACTTCTTTCACTCAGTGTCATCTGGCACACACAATCTATCATGTTGACAAATATCCCATCATCTGAATATCAGAACTCCATCCTATCACCTTCTGTTATATCATGTATTTTCTACTTCAATTTAATGTCAATGTATGTCTAACATGCATATATGCAATCAACCTTGTTCTAACACACTCACATCTAAATTCATAGATCTCATCTTAACCAATGAATCTCTTTTACCACATGACATTAAAAAATTATGTATATGATCTAGACTTTCTATTCATATGTCACAAAAATAGCCTTTGCAAGGTGGTAATCAATGGTTGTAACATAATCCTATATGAGTTCTAACCATCTGTGTTGTCTTAGGTTAAGATCCTTTTGTCTAAAGATGTACTTTAGGCTCTTTTGACCAGTTGAGACCTAACATGACTCACCATAAAGATAATGACACCGTGTCTTTAAGGCATTTACTAGTGATTCTAGCTCCAAGTCATGTGTAAGATAGTTCTCTTCATTTTTCTTAAGTTGTCTTGAAGCATAGGCTACTAATTTGCCTTCTTGCATAAGAGACGTCCTAAACCTATTTTAGATGCATCACATAATACCACATAACCATTGTATTCTTATGGTAAGATCAATGTTGGTGTTGTGGTTAAATATTGCTATAATGTATCAAAACTTTTCTCACAGGCTCCAACCAAAAAAAGGTACATCTTTTCTTATTGAATGTGTAATAGGTGCTTCTAATACATTGAAGTTCCTTATGAACCATCTGTAATATCCATCCAACCGTAGAAAACTTTTGATCTTGTTAGGGATTGTAGGGTGATCCTACTAAAGAATAGATTCCATTTTTTAGTGTCTACACTGACTTCTTCTCTTGATATGATGTCCAAGAAAATAACCTTTAGACTACTAGAACTCACATTTAGTAAAATTAACATATAACTGATGTTTTCTTAACAACTACATTGCTATTCTTAGATGTTGCTCATGTTGTCCCACATCCTTGGAATATATAAGACTGCTATCTATGAAAACTACTATTAATTGATCTAGATAAAATTTAGAAACTCTAGTCATCATGTCCATAATAGTTTTAGGGGCATTTTTCTATCCAAAAGACATTACTACAAACTCATAATGTCCATACTTTTTTCTAAGGGATGATTTAGGTACATATGATGCCTTTATCCTCAATAGATGATACCTAACATGAAATGTATCTTTGAAAAGATTGTTGCCCCACTTATCTGGTCATACAAATCATCAATTCTTATGTAAAAGATATTTGTTCTTGATGGTTATCTTATTCAACTACCTATAGTCTATACACAACCTTATAGTTCCATCCTTCTTTTCAAAAAAAGAACTAGATCTGCCCAAGGTGACATACTAGATTGAATGAAACATTGATGTAGTAACTCCTCTAACTTATTTTTTTATTACTTTACCTCCATGGGTGGAATTCTATAGGTTGGTAATGCTATTGGGTGGCTACTATATAAAGTATGTATTTCAAAATCAACATCTCTCTCAAGAATTAAGCGTAGTAATTCATCCAGAAAACATCCTACAACTCGCACACTAGTGGAACATCTTCTATATTAATTGTTCTTTTCTCCTCCTTTACATATACTACATGTACAAAAAAGCCTCACACCCTTTCCTCATCTTTTTATTAGGTACAAAAATTGATACTATGTATGTGGTTAAGATTTTCTTATCACTAGTGAAGACATAGGAAAATTCACCTTTTTGAAAGATAACTTGCTCCTTCCAACAATCAAACTAAACATTGTACATCTCAAGGTAATCCACATCCAATTTATTTTAAAAGAATTAATAGCTAAGGTATGAGACTTAATGACTATGGTATATCCACTGAAACTTAAATGACACCCGAGACATAATTCTATCTAAACTATTGGTTCACCAAATGGTACTCTTAACAAAGATTCATAAGATAAATCCTGAGTTAAAAGATATTGTCCACCAATGATGGATATGTAAATAAAATAATGTGTCACGTCAAAATCTACCACAATTCTAATTAAAATATTGATCAAGAGAAGCATCTCACATGTATTAACTCTGGGTGAGACTACTCCTTCTGGATGTGTCATATAGAAGAAGCATCTAGTAGATCTTCCTCTATGATAATGCACTCATTGTCCACTATTGCTGCTAGGTGCTTCCCCTATTGAGTTTGAAGACGTTGAAGAACTTGCTCCTCTAGTTGGGGCCTGCGTCTGTAGATATTGAAAATGAAATTGTAAACTCTATTCTAGTATGATTTGAAGCTTAGGAAAACATGTCACGTCTGAATTTAGTTACCCAACACTAACCAGAGTGTGCCCTACCAAAAATATCACATACAATCGTATCCTATCTATGCAGATATGTCACTTATGTTGATGACCCTTAAGGCCTTGTTGAGGGTTCTCACCTTGGTGGTATGTTCCATGTGCTAGGGCTATATCATCCTCTACTAAGGAGTATACAACATCATTTAAACCAGATCCTTTTCCTCCAAAGAATCCAAGACCTCGTCCTATTTTAGAGAAGAATCTTCCACCTCCTCTATATCCACCACTGCTTTGTCTTCCTCGACCAAAGTCTCTAGACCTTCTTTACCCTCTGAAATCTTATCAACATTAAATGAATCTTCAATACAACTTATTGCCTCCACAAATTCTCAAAATTCTCTCTATCTCTCATATAAATAGATAATATGGCATATCTGATCTCTAGTCTTAAACCTCCTTGGAATATCTTACATTTCTCTATGTCATTTGGTACAATCTACTAATAGAATTTAGACAACCTTGTTGAGCATGCCTCATATTCACCAACTGTCATGATGTCCTATCTAATATTCTCTAGTTGCTTTATGTTATCACTCATATGAGTAGGAAGGAAATACTCTAGGTGGAACTCATCCACAAAATCTTCCATGTCTTCACTGTAAATTTTCTTTGTCTCTACTCCCCATCACCATAATTCATCATCTCCTTTGAGTAGATAGATAGAATGTCGATCTATTTGTCCTCTGTTAGTTCCATTAAGTAGAAAATATTTTCCAGCTATTAGAGCTACACATATACCATAGTTGGATATGTCATCCCTAAGAACTTAGTTCCACCAAGATTCTTTACCAATTCATAAGATCTCATTACGTCCTTGCTAGATGGCAAAAACCTCCTATCCATCTTATACTTATGTTTCCAGAAAATGTTGTACATTCTTATCAATTCATCTCTATCTTCTCCCCCATGAGACAATGCTCGAGTGTTAGGGCCATAATGACTCATAGCTTGTTCCTCACCATGTACACATCCTCTTCCTTCCAACTGCATATTCATAATAGAAAAACATCTATTAGAAAATTGTCATTCAAAGAGGAAAATATCCTGATTCTATTGGTCTCTTATTGCTTTTGTTTCAACTCATATTAAACCTAGACTCGATCAGTTGTCAGATAACAAAGTTGTTAGACACGATCCAAATCCATTAACCAGGGTTTAGGCCCATCAAAGAAGGATTAATCTAACCATCCACTTATAATCGCTCACTAGAATCTGTTCAAACTTTTCTTTTTCTTCAACAATATTGGAGACAGCAAAACATCAAATTAAATGAAAAATAAGCTTTTATGCGGAAACATCATAGATTTCAACTGAGTTTGACTTTTACGTCAATGATAGAGTCATTGAACAACATTCATTAAGTACAACATAGTACATTCTTCTCTAATTTCTAGAGGAAGGATAATAGATTGTACTCTATCTAATCCTCTCAAGACGTTAGCTGGTCTACTCTTGTTGATAACTAGATTGTGACTCCTCCTATAGAGTTGAACCCTTTCCTAAAAATTGTTCTAGTAGGTTGTATCTAGTGTGTAGAAAATGAATAGGTAACTATGATAGCACATTTGAGTGATATGAGTAAAATTTAGAATTCAAAAGAATATAAGAATGGAATTTAGAAATTGTTAACCATTCACCAAAGTAGTGGATCTATTATAAACTAAAAGTAGTAACTAAACTAAATCCATTCAATTTTTTTTCCTTTTATTATATTCCCTGGAGACACACGAGGTGTACCGCAACATGTGGATGTTTCACAACAAGAAGCAATATCATTGTATAAGACTTAGAGTAGACACCTGGACTCTAAGCTACTAACTAGCTACCCGGTATGCAACAAACTTCACCACATCTAGCCTCGGCGGCTCATATCATTGCATAGATTATCTGGAATCCTCCCCTAATACTTGGGAACCGAGGTGGAGGGCCAAAACAAGGGTTGGCCAACAAATCAATAACTTAATTTACTAGTACTACATTGGCTAACACCAGAATCTTCAATTAGTGTTGGGTACCTCATTATTTTAAGGAGTCCATCCTCGTTGGTATTAGACTCCCATATCCCTCTGGTACACTCTGGCTACCTCATCCTGTACTTTGCCAGTTGGTAAGCATGTTTCCTCCTTCACAGTGAGACCTCTAGATGGATTCTACAGTGATCATGGCATCTGGAGTCTAGTGATTCTTTAATTTCACAATCAATATTTTGTCTTTACTATTTCTCATCTTATTCCAATACTTAGGGCATATGAATTTTTGAAAAAATAATTTTACTAACATTAATAAAGGAATACACTTTTATTGATAGACCGAGAATGTTGAATGATCAGCAAAATACTTTGTTCATTGTTCATCATGTACAATCAACTAACGTTAATCAACAATCTTTTTACAAAATTGCAACTCAATTTAATAGTTACAGACATTAAGGCAATCTAGAAACTCTACTGCCTCAAATTCCATTTATGAGATTCACTATGTCTCAACCAATTATTCTTGAGCTAGAAAGATCTAATACTATATCACAATCATGGTATAACAATCAGTATACAATTGAAATCTATTATTTAGAATCAATATAATTTGTGATAATAATCATCAAGCTAAACAATGGAAATTCCTTATGCTTTTATGCATAATTTCTATAAAATCAAGGTTTAGAGGTGATTTTCCACTCACTTGCATGTGATTCTAGCTTACTAGTTTTGTGCTTGAACTTCATATCATTAGATCTTAGTCTATTGAGATTAGATTTAAGCTCTAAACCTCAAAACCAACTATGAACGACCTAACAATAGGTAGTCGGACCTCAAAGAAGTCTATTGGAAGTAGAAGACGAATAAGGAAGGTCAAGAAAACTTTTATTTGGTAAAATAGAGGGTTTCGAGCAAGGGAACATAGAGAAGAAGAAATTTATGGTTAAAACTTGCTTACTAGATCTGATCCGTGATAGCGTCATTGATTCATGTTTCCCTTCCAGTTCTTCCTTGCAGTCGTCCTAAATATTGCCTCCTGGATCACCTTTTTTACCACTCTACAATTTTAGGAGAGAAAAAGGGTCTAAAGATGAAGCTAAAAAGTCTAATTTTCACTCAATTCCAGCAAGTGAATATAGAGATTGATCCATTTTTGTGATTGGCATATCTGGGTTGTGTCATAGGGAAATCATTTGGAAAGTAAGCCTTTGAAAGGAAAAAGCTCAGTTGGTGTTCCATCTGCATTTTCTAATCAAACCTTCATTGTTACTTTTGACATACAAGCCATCAATCTACATGGTTAGCATTTAGCACAACCATCCCTTTGCAAAACCTTTGGTTGACACCTTCAGTAGGTTGATGGTCGATTTGTGCAACCTTCGATTAATGTTTGAGAGTAAAACCTTCAATTGGCATACTGTCAGTTGGTGGATATATACCATGGTTGTGGATAGATGACAACCCAAGGAAACCATCGGAAGGTACCCTCTCCATAAAAACAATCAAAAGGTTACCTCTAAGAATAAATGTCAATTGTGATACCTTCCACTTTTATGTTTTTTGTATATGGCGTCTATAGTTGTGATGTGGGTTTCATAGTAAATTGATACCATAGGTCTAGAATGTCAGTTCTACAAACATAAACGTCACAATAAATAGGAAAGGACCACTGGATGGAAAATGTGAGTACCACTTGTTGTACTACGTGAGCTTGTTAAGAGGAAATTGATGTAACAAACAACTTTGAAATTTATTTTCCCAAAAAAATTTGGGACAAAACACATGACGTCGGTTTAAATAAAATTGAAGTTGTCATTTTGTTTCAATGCTTCCCCCAAAAAAATTCCACCCTAATAGAACTTTTGTTGGAAAATACGTGCATAGAGTATGGCATCGAAAGAAAAATTTTATCTATTTGTATTCTCATAACAACAAGATTGCATCAACTACTACAAAATAGGAAGGATGGTTTAATGAGTTTATACCTGATCCTAGAGAAAGTCATGCGACAACAACTCATCGTAGTGAAACTATATTCTAGTTGCTCTTAGATGGTGTCTGTGAAGATGCTAGTCTTCTCCACTGACCACGGACTAAAAAGCTATAGAAGTGGCTCCTGTGGTCTTGCCACGGACTGCAAACTGACATTGTCCTCCTAGCAACATCCAAAGAAGTCCTGCCTCTAGCGTAGTCTACATGGACCAACTAGAACTCTTGCCATTCTTATAGAATGAACAGGAAGGAGATGTCTCTCTGATTGGCATACTGATCACCAACTTGCTCTCCCACAACTATGATCGTCAATTGTTCTCTCCTATAGCTATCCATCCCTAGTCGGGTAGGACTTGCTTGGGCTCTCTTGGTCACCACAACCAGAGACGACAACAATTGTCAAAGCAACTGATTCTTAATTATGTGTGTTGGGAATCCCCCAGTACTCCTCTATTTATAGGCGGGGTTAGGGTCAAGGTTCCCAGTATGTTTGGGATATGTGTGGGAGTGGAAGGGACCAGAAGATCTTGAATTTTTGCAACATGCAACACCCGAACCAGTATGTTTGGGATCTGTGTGGGAGTGGAAGGGACCAGAAGATCTTGAATTTTCGCAACCTACAACACCCGAACCAGTCGTTTGGAAACCCAAATGCCCGTCTAGCGCATGAGCCGATCAGTTCATACTATGATACAGTCATCTTGTCATTTCCCAATCGTGCACAAATTTGGAAAAATTTTCCAATTAATGTGAGCATTAATTTCCTTGTATCAATAGAATTGATCAATCAAAATGATCAAAACCTTCTCATGAATTTGGGAAAGTTACTAGAACATTGTTCTGGCCAAACTGAGCTGATCGGTTCACCAGGTGAATCGATTGTCTCTCTCACCCAAGCCAATTGGTTCACCCAATGAGCCAATCAATTGGTGCCTTATTCATGCAGAACTCCAACCAATTCAGTTCTAATCAGCCTGACACTCCCAATAGCCATCTCAACACTAGAGCCAATTGTTTAGCAGAGCAATCAGTCAATTTGTTGTGTGAATTGAATATGTAAATGCTTTAGTAATCAATCCAATCATCATTCAAGACTAAACTCCTCTTCTAGATGAGTTCATATGTGTGTGACCCTATAGGTCCCATATCACATTGGCAGTGAATGTCCATAACTAACTTATGACATCACAAGCAGAGAGTGATGCCTAATCTCAATTAGTGCAACCCAGGTGAATGGAAAGTTGGAGAACACCTTCAACCAACAATCTATGTAAGGTGTTGTAGTGATTGTATGATTCCTTTGTCACTGATATCTGAGATGAACTCGAGGCATGGAATCATCATCCTCTCAAAGTTCAATTTGTGTTCCTTGAACCAAGAGCATATTGTATGAGATTATGTGACCGCAATATGATATATTGATTCATATGTGCATGCACATGCATTTTTTAGTCTCACCTATCAAGTGGCCAAGATATCAAACTCTAGTAGGAGGGACAAATCCCATCTCTATCACTCACAGTCAATCTCATGTGTCAAAGTCACCCAATCATCACCTTTATGGAAATGTGTATTTTAGGACTATGTTTGATGATGTCAAAGTATACCCAACAACATGTGATGATTGCAGTGATTTCAGGTCTAAGAATCACAATCACCACATCCACTATGAGAGATGACTATGACCACCAATAATGGTTTCCATGTGTCGCTTCCAAGGTGGGTCTATCTGATACATTGTTCCCTAACATGTATATGTGTGCTTGGTTTGATATGCCATGTCATGACTAATGAGATTTTGTCATCAACCAAACCACACTTCAGTCTTATATGTTACTGGTGTCTATCTACCATCCACAACAACAACTGACTAGGGACGTAATAAGAATATACGTACTCTTAGCATTCATATGATCTCATTCGCTAAGTCACATACTTGAAGACATACGTCATTGAGTATTGCCATTCTTTAGACATTCATAATGTTTCCTCATTATCTCATAACTGATTGAAACAGAATGAGTTGGAAGCTTGCCTTTATGAGTATTAATTGAATCCTTTATGGTATATGCCATGTCAACCATTATATGATCAGCTCCCTGGGCATACCTTACCAACAGACTCCCACTTGCACTTAGAGCCAATAACCTATGAATCACATTCTTATTGATCTAAACATGTCCACCATTTTTCTACTACGCTTGTGCTAATCCAGTGGGTTAGAAACATTTTACCATTTTTTCAATATTTATTGCATGTTTCTTATCTCTTTATAATGATATGAAATCGTTGTAATATGGTATTTTATATTCCTTGCCTAACAAGTAGCTCCATTGTTGTCATGGTATCACTGCTACATCATCAATGGTTGGAATATCTTTAAGTTCATCCATATGAACTTCTAGATCCATATAGTATCACTTTGTGTTCATAACACAAGTATACTCGACTTCTATTGTAGAATAGTACTAATAGCTATTAGTTCGAAAACCTTCCAACTAGTAACACTTCTCTTATAATCAAACATATTCCATTGCAATCACTTTGTCATTTTGAAAGCTTACATCGGTGTAATTCTTTACACCCAACTCTTCCTTTATTGCTATCTTTAATGACTAGTAATGTGTCCTTAAGTATTTTACAAGTACTAATGGATACCTTTTAATGATATTCCAATAACTCTTATTGGATTTCAATAACATCTTGTCATGTCCAATACATACAAGATTATATGGGACAAGTACATTTATATCATTCATGACAGATCAATTGCTACAGCATATGACATCTTAATCTTGTTATTTTCATTCTTCACAAGAATTGGGACATATGGCTCATGAGAGACTAATCTAGATTCTCTCTTACATGGACTTCAAAATGGCTTTGAGCCATTACTCAGATTATGGTTTTGAATAGCTTCTAGTTGATTAGTTGGCTCATCTTTTAATGACCAACCTGTCTTAGTTGTTGGATTAATTCTCAATCCTCAATCTCAGACATGTTTTACTAGAACTACTTTATTCTCTGTCATATGATGAATTTGAGAATCCACAACAATTTGTGATTCTCTTAGTTCTCATTGTACCTCTTTTTCAACCTCAAACATTTCGAGTTCTACTTTTCATCCCACTGATTCTTTAGGAACTCAGTTATCCTATCAACAAAACATTTTTTTATTGGATTGGGATTTAGGAGTAGCATTCTACAATTATGGTTTTGTGGATAAACCTTTTTCAAGAAACTACTTTCTCAATGTCAATTTTAATCTTTTAGACATATTAGGACATTCCCAAATCATATCATATATGATGTATTATAAACCCTTTGGATGGTACATGATTTAGTGTTAGGTATCTATTTATGAAGATATAAGAATAGTAGATTAATTGATAATTATATCTTGATTCATCATGGTTTAATTCCTTCATTTTGACACATCATTATGTTCAAATGGATTTAACTTATGATACATTATCATAATTCATTCTTGAAGGTTCTCAAGGTATTGATGTAAAGTATCTAAATGTTTGATCTCATTAAGGTTTCTTAATACTTTCATCAATTTTATATTTCATTTAGTGATCTTATGGAACACTTCAAGAGATTCTATTTTACTGAGTACAGATCTTCATATTACTAGTAAATAAAATGAAGTATAAGTAGCTATCTATAGCATTCATTCCATAGCATCTTCATGCATCATATGTATGAGGTCTAGTGGAAGGCTTATCCTCCCCCTACATCTAGTAAAGGATGTTATGTCACATTGTGCACAAGTAAGAATTACATGTTTCCTCAAGTTCATTAACCAAAGGAATCTAGATTAACATCAATATGCATTCTACATATGCATTTCTTATATATACATGCACGATGACTAATGCTAATGATAGTTTTGAGTTATCAATTATAATCCTTTGGTATAAACGTTATAAACATTCATCTTGAGATTCAAAGACCATTTAGATGTTTGGGCATTGCCATACAAGATCCTATCATACTAAATAGAAACATCAATTGATTTGTCATCCTTGTCATGCAAGATGCTTTAAAGTAAATGTGTCTATTTATTGACCTACTAACTATATTACATGCCCAATAGGTTAAGATATATTTAAATGTAGACTAAGTATCCAACAACTATTGCTCCACCTTGTCCATCTTTGTCCTTCTATGAGGGCTTTTACTTCTTGTCAGGTCCTGCACATCAAATATGTCAGATCTCTATTTAGTATCACATACCAAGATGAAGAATTAATCAAATTTATCTTAGAATATTTAAACTTGAAGTGGAGGCCTTAGTGCCTTCCTTCTTCTTCTTTAGTTCCTCTAACCAGAGTGGGAAATTTCTTTTCCAATGTCCATGCTGGTGACAATGGTGACAATTGCCTCTTTTATTCACTCCTCCCTTTGCTTTGAGATCTAAAGATTTGGGCTTCTGGCCAACTTTAGAACTCTTCTTAGCTTTTCCTTTGCCTTTAGACTTCCCCTTTGTCTTTCTGATTACTATCATAGACTTGGGCTTATCTTTCTTCATTTGTCCCTCAGTTGTTCTCAACATGCCCAACAACACTATCAATGATTTGTCAAAGTCGTTCATGTTGTAGTTCATGACAAACTGATTGTATGATTTTAGCAGAGACTATAGAATCACATAAATGGACAAATCTTGACCCAAGGAGAATCCCACTTTATCAAGGTTCTCCACATACCCAATTAGCTTGAGTACATGAGGACCCGATTGGATCTCCTTCTGTCATGTTACATTTGAACAATGCCTTAGAGACATCATATCTTTCTTGTCTTGCCTAATCTTGGAACATGTTCTTGAGATGTGTAACCATATCAATAACATCCATGTTGTCATACAACTCATAGTTCAAGGAGCATAGCTTCAGACATTTGACATCTACGACATCTTTAGTATGCTTCTTGTAAGCATTCATGTCAGCCTTTGGTGCAGTTTGAAAGGGTTCATCTGGTTCCAGCGTTTCCAGGACATAAAGCCTGTGCTCCTATGTGAGAATGATTCTCAATGTTCTGAACAAATTGTGAAAGTTTTTCTCATTTAGCTTGTCCTTCTCAAGGACTGATCACACAGAAAAGTGATTGTTGTATGTTTCCATTTAATTCTACAAAATAATTTGCAATTTTATCAAAACTCATTTTGATTCGATATGATTAAGATTTTGTGGATATTAATTTGATCTTTAGTTAACTATCGTTCTCATTATTTTATTTAAATTGATAACCTTCAAGTATTAATTCAGACAATTGTAGTGAATCGATTTTCCAATGAGAAAGATCCAAAATGATTTAATTATCACCTGACCATTGCCGCAATAAATAATCAATCCTTAAGGTAGGCAATTTTCCAATTGCATCATATGCAATTCTTGACAGATAATATGTGAAACTCCTTTCCATAATTACATGTATGCTTCTAGTCTTAGACACTCTACGAATCACTAGTTTAAGCCTGACCCATTAGCTAACATGATAGATATGAACCCTATGAAGGCAGAACCTACATATCTACCGTCACATCTCCATGAGGTAGACAACATACCACGTGAGGGCATAATGTGCACTTAGTCAAACAAGCTTTCCATGTGTGTTGCTAATGGAAAGCATATTAGACTTAATATATTTTAATTTGAGGGTTTTACATATATCATATATATGCATATATTATATCCAATCACCACATATATAGTACATATCATATACATATTATATCCACAATGTAAACATGCAATATAAAACAAAAATTTATGGTTATGGCCATGTCTACTAGAATTCCTTGGAGCCACAAGGAATTACTACCACCTAGGTCAATCATCACATTACATGTATGAAATTGTTGTTGGTGTAGATCTATACTTGCCAATCTGGGTAGATTAGTTCAACCCTTGAACTAGTCGTCTCACGTCTTGGCCGTTTGGTTGGTCGCTGAGAATGGTCATCTATCTTCCTATCCAACTGATGTCTGGACTCCTTCCAAACAATCGATTGAGACCGCTAGGCAGTCGGCTCGCTCCTTTGTTCTGTCCTCCAGATGGTCATCTCATCTCATGAACTAGTCATCTAGTGATGATCATATTCTTCGTCATTGCAAGAATGGAAACTATCCTATTGCTAATTTTTTACATTTAAAGAGAAACCTCGAGTTACATGCAAGGGAAGCAAAGGTAGGAAAGAATTAAATTTACATTGGTATTAAGGAGGTAGAGGCTTGGTACGTAGACCGATATGAATAGGAACAAAACCAAACCATCCAAAAACACACATACATCGGGTGTTGGCCATAACCAAGCTACACATCCACCATCAAAACCACTTTTAGGATGACAAGTATAAATTGCATATATATATACATACACATACACACACACACAGATATATATATATATATATATATATATATATATATATATATATATATATATATATATTAGTTTGGGATTATGTGGTTTTTGATTTGATACACATATGAGATATTTTAAATATTCACATTGTATGCAATAAATAAATAGTAAACCCAAAAATCCAATCATATTGATTATCCTAAAACAAAGTAAATTTACGTGGCTCTGATACCACTGTCAGGAAATACGAGCATAGAGTATGGCAGTGGAAACAAAAAAAATTATCCATATGTGTTCTCATAACAGCAAGATCGTCACAACTACTATGAGATAAGAAGGATGTTTTAATAAGTTTATACTTGGTCTCGGACCAAGTCCAGTGACAACAAATCATTGCAATGCAAAAATCTTCTGGTTTCTCTTAGACAGTATCTGTGTAGCTTCTGGTCTTCTCTATAGACGGAAGACTGAACAACTTTAGCAGCGGCTCCTACGGTCTCACCACAAACTACAAACTAACGTTGTCCTCCAAGAAGCATCCAAAAGAATGCCTCTAGAGTAGTCCACACAGACCAACTAGAACTCCTATCATTCTTGTAGAATGCACAGGAAGGAGCTATCTCTCCTGTCGGCGTACTAGTCACCAACTTGCTATCCCACAACTATGATCCTTAGTTGTTCTCTCTCATCGCTATCCCTCCCTAGTCAGGTAGGACTTGCTTGGGATCTCTTGGTTACCACAACCAGAGAGGACAACAATTATCAGAGAAACTCATTCTCAATTGTGTGTGTTAGGAAGCCCCCAGTACCCCTCTATTTACAGGTGGGGTTAGGGTCAGGGTTCTCAGTCTGTTTGGAATTTGTGTGGGAGTGGAAGGGACCGGAAGATCTTGAATTTTCACAATCTACAACATCTGAACCGGTCATCTAGCAACCCAAACGCCTGTCTAGCACGTGAGCCGGTCGGTTCGTACTATGAGATGGTTGTCTCATAGATTGCCAATCATACACAAATTTGGCAAAATCATATCCAATTAATGTGAGCATTAATTTCCTTGTATCAGTTGAATTGATAAATCAAAAAAATCAAAACCTTCTCACAAATTCAAGAAAGTTACTAGAACATTCCTTTGGCCCAACCGAACCAATTAGTTGACCAGGTGAACTGGTCGTCTCCCTCACCTGAGCCGATCAATCCACCTAGTGAGTCGATCGGTTGGTGCCTTATTAATGCAGAAATCCAACCATTTCAATTCTAATCAGCTTGACACTCCAAACGGCTATCTCAATACTTGATCCGATCGTTTGGCAGTGCAGTTAGCCAGTCAATTGTGTGAAATGAATACCTAAATGCTTTAATAATCAATCCAATCTTCATTCAATATTAAACTCCTCTTCTAGATGAGTTCTTATGTGTGTGACCCTATAGGTCCCATATCACGTTGGCAGTGAATGTCCATAACTAACTTATGACATCACAAGAAGGGAATGGTGCCTAGTCACACATTAATGCTACCCAAGTGAATGCAAAGTTGGAGAACAACATCAACCTACAATCTGTGTATGGTGTCGTAGTGATTGTATAATTCCTTTGTCACTGATATATATGATGAACTTGAGGCATGGAATTATCATCCTCTCATGGTTCAATCCATGTTCCTTGAATGAAGAGCATTCTGTCTGAGATAATGTGACCTCAATATCATATATTGATTCACATGTGCATGCACATGTATTTCTTAGTCTCGCTTATCAAGTGGCCCAGATAACAAACTCTAGTAGGAGGGACAAATCCCATCTCTATCACTCACAATCAATCCCCATGTGTCAAAGCTACCCAATCATAAAATTTATGGCAACATGTATTTCAGGACTACATTTGATGATGTCAAAGTATACCCAATGAGATGTGATGAGTGTAGTGATACAACTCTAAGAATCATAGTCACCACCTCCACTATGAGAGATGACAATGACCACCAATAGTGGTTTCCATGTGTCACTCTCAAGGTGGGTCTATCTCATACACTATTCCCTAACATGTATCTATGTGCTTGGTTTGATATGACATATCATGACTAATGAGATTTTGTCATCAACCAAACCACACTCTAGTCTTATGTGTTACTAGTGTCTATCAACCTTCCACAGCAACAACCGACTATGGACATAATAAGAATATGCATACTCTTAGAATTCGTATGATCTCATTCTCCAAGTCACATACTTGAAGACATACGTCATTGGGTATTGTCATTCTTCAAACATTCATAATGTTTCCTCATTATCTCATAACTAAATGAAATAGAATGAATTGGAAGCTTGCCTTTATGAGTATTAATCGAATCCTTTATGGTATATGCCATGTCAGCCATTACATGACTGGCTCTCTGAGCATACCTTACCAACACCTTTATGATCAATTTTAGAGGACAAATTGACACACTACCTTTATAAAAAATAATTGCTCCCTCAAATATAATTTATCCCTCCAATACCTTCAATGTCAGTTTCTAAACACAATAATGTTGCTAAAGGTCTAGGTTAATTTATTAAAATATTTCCTAGGAATAATGTTTACTATCACATTTTTATGGTAACCACCACTAAAGGTATGTGTTCTTCCAGAAAAAGGAGACTCCCTTTATCATCAGTTTTAAGTTAAGGTTATAGCCCTTCACTACCCTAAACTACTAGCCACTTCTACCTCCAGAAACCACTACCCCGCCCGACAGTACTACCACTGACGACTCTATTGTGAGGTTATTTTTTTCATAGGGTTTTCATTTATGGATAATTCCTTAAAAAAATCTTATATAACTGAAATTGTGTATAATTGTTTGTATACTTGTACTTATGTATATTTTCTTGTACAATAGAAATTATATATAGCTATTTGTATAATTGGATGCATTTTTCAATTTGAGTGTTGTATGTTTGAATTTACCTAAATTACCTAGAAATTCATACACTGAACTGATATGAATTTACCCAAATTAATTTGGTTTAAAATGATTTTTATGCGTTTACCTAAGTTATGCCGTAAACCCTAATCTAGAAATGTATCATATTGGCCTAGAAACATGTCCAAGATTTAATCATTTGGAGTAAATCTTAGATAATCCCCTAGTTTGAGATTATTCTTGAGCACTTAATCTGATTTAGGATGTTAGTTTATAATGCGTGTTTGCTTTTCAAGTATATTTTCACTTTTTTTTCATGTTTGTTATCTAGGTACATATGTAAGTGGGCATTTGCCCTTTTACATCGATGTACTTGGAGACTATGTGAAAATATTGCCAAAATATTCTTAAAATTCAAATATACATTATACACTTATAGGTGATATTAAGTGTTTAGGAATGGGATAGGTGGTAGAAATTCATCAGTATGAATGCTAAATAATATTGTAAAAACTAATTCAAACATATTTTATTTTAAATAATCAATGTAGTGTTGGTTTAGGTACATAATGGATCGACATTGGATTTCCATTTAAATTTGTTTCACTAAAGAGTTTAGAAGTGGTCTGGATGAGTTTACAAGATTTGTTGAGGAACATAGGAGACAACTTGAAGATTGGTTCTATTTTCCCTGTAGGAATTGTAGTATCAACTTGAAGATCAGGATTGTTAATGAAATAAAAATTCATGTCATGTGTAATGGCATTTTACATGGTTATACATAGTGGTATTGGAATGGAGGAATTTCCTACTTTGAGATCAATAGATGTTGATAGTGGAACTAGTATGGTAGAAGAATTGGCCAATGATATTGATGTGAACGAGCCAATTCTAACAAAATGTTTGATGTGATGCTAGATAGCTGTGGGGTAAATATTACTAATCCACCTTTTTTATTTAGAAACATTGTACGCAATGTTGAGAAACCATTATAGTTATGTTGTACTAAGTTTATGAGGCAATGTGTTGTATCGAGATTGTATATCCTAAAGTATAATACTAGGTGGAAGGAAAAAAATCGCGTCTAGTTTTTATTTGTTGAAAAATATTTTCTTGAAGGGAAAGAGATTCTAATATCGACATATGCAACAAAGAGAATATTGTGACCAATGGGAATGGAGTCTAAGAAGAAACATGTATGCTTGAATGATTGTTTGTTATTTCAAAAAGACTGTACAGATATGAAAGATTGCTCAAAATGCGGGGCATCGGGATACATAATGATGACTTTAGGTAAGATGAAGACTGGATCTCCTACAAAGGTGATGTGATATCTACCTATAATACCATGGTTTTAGCACTTATTTTCTAATTTGATAAAAGTGCAAAATTTATCTTGGCATGAAGAGTCAAAGAAAAACAATGATGGAATCCTAAAACATGTGTGTCATTCCCTACAATAGAAGAAAATTGATTATATTGTGTCCTTAAATTTTGTGGAGAAGTCAAGAATTGAAGACTTGGACTTTATACTAATGGGATGAATTCATATAGTACATTAAGAACCAACATAGAACATAACTTATTATGATTGTTATATACAATATTCCTCCTTGGTTTTGTATAAAAAATAAGTACGTCGTGATGTCAATGTTGATATCTGGTCCAAAACAACATGGAAATATTATTGATGTTTACCTTGAACCTTTGGTTGATGACTTGAAAAAACTCTAGGAAGAAGGATTTATGAAATTTTATGCTTCAGATGGAAAGACTTTTGATATGCATGCAATGTTCTGTTGGTAACGTGTGGCGAAGCATTCAAAACATACGTCATTAACTAAGCGGAAGCGATCACTAAGCAGCGGATTACTGAAAATCACTAAAAATTTAAACCTTTTGCAAAGAGATCCATACATAGGAAAATTCTTTTATCAAGAACCAATGTATTTCATTTACATCCTGGTTCATGAGTACATATTTGTACCATTCCTTCTTAAGGATTACAAACATCATCTGCTCTATTAACAACCAAACACAGACAACATAAGAACCTCAAGACATTAAGCCAAAATATCAGATTGATTATTAAAAACACTAGTTACTAACTCCGAGGACCTGAGAGTACAGAGACGACACATAGGACTTCTATCTACAAGACACGATAGACAGTACACTCAACAAGAGTTGTCACTGATGTCACTGCTGCTGCTGATGTTCTTCCTCTGCAAGATATTCTCAGTCTCCTCTGTGATTTTCCATCTAAAAATGTTGGATCCCACGGGGGTGAGACAATTGTAATTGCCCCAGAAAGAGATATAACTCTCTGCCAAAAACATTATTGTTGCAGTTTAATGATATAAAACTGGGCAGAGGATAAGCAGTTTAAAGCATTCTCATTTTAAAGCATTGTAACTATTTATGATAGAACAATAAATTATCTATTCTCTTAATAAGGAATAGGAAAAACATGTATATCATTTATCCATCATATTATACCATCATGTCAAACTTCTCTTGTGACACTCATTATCTTGGTATGTTACCCATGAGACATTCTTATTTTAACCTGTTGGCCTTAGCCAATCTGCTAATAGATATGGGATTATATCTACCATGTACTCATATATCATTAATACAAGCATTGGGTTATTACCAATCCTATGTCATCATTACAGGCATTGGGTTATTACCAATCCTGTGTCATCATTACAGGCATTGGGTTATTACCAATCATGTGTCATCATTACAGGCATTATACCTCTGCCAGGTATTGGACTCTTCCAAACCTGATTACACCGACAGACATTGGACACTACCAAATCCTGATTTCATAGCCAGGCATTGGACTTTAACCAACCCTGATTACAGGCTTCATGCCTCTGCCAGGCATTGGACTTTAACCAATCCTGATTACACAGCCAGGCATTGGACTCTAACCAATCCTGATTACACAGCTAGGCATTGGACTCTAACCAATCCTGATTACACAACCATGCATTGGACTCTAACCAATCCTGATTACACAGCCAGGCATTGGACTTTAACCAATCCTGATTACACAGCCAGGCATTGGACTTTAACCAATCCTGATTACACAGCCAGGCATTGGACTTTAACCAATCCTGATTACACATCCAGGCATTGTACTTTAACCAATCCTGATTACACAGCTAGGCATTGGACTTTAACCAATCTTGATGTTAGCCTTCATAACTTTTCACATTCTTTATTGAATACAATTGTTCCTTTTATTAAGTTTATGAAAACATTATCATTTCTTACAATAAACTTTTATAATTATCTTGGTACCTTTCACTATGCCACAATTGTTCTCATGGCTCATTAGGCCCATAAAGCATCTTGTCACCTTTCACTCAGGCAACATCTAACCATATGGCTCATAAGGCCATTAAACATCTTGTCACCTATCACTAGGCAACATCTAATCATATGGCTCACAAGGCCATTACACATCTTGTCACCTCTCACTAGGCAACAATAACATATTACCTCATGTAATACAATAGTAACACCACTATTCCCTCAATAGGGTTAGGGCTTACTATTCACATCACATTAGGGTTTCTCAAGTCCCATTACCCGATTTAGGGTTAGGGTTTCCCATCTCACATTAATTAGGATTTCATATTTATCAAATCAACCTTAATATATTGCTCCACACCTCTAGGAGCATCCATTAACACCTCGAGTATTCAATCATGTTTATTATTCTTAACATTTATCATTAAATGATTATCAATATAGGGTATGAGTTCATTTCTCATCCTTGTCATGGTATGATTAAATCATATACTCATTAGTTTGTCTTAACCCCATTCTCAAGGTATATTAGCCTATACTATCAAAGTATATCAAACTCATTACATTTCATTGTAAAAATTTACAGAAAACACTTCATGTGTTTCTTATCCAAGTATATTGGATTTGAGGTGCATCAAGGTATATCAACCTTGGAATGCTAAAAGTGATATCTATCATATCTTGATGTATCACTTTCCTCATCACTTCCAACTTACTTGAGTTATCAACTTATCTTGGATTAAGTTATTTCCCATCTTAATACTTTCATCCACTGACCTATCACTTTTACCATGAAGTGCATAGGTCACACACAAGAATGGTCCAACTATCTTCAATGATATGGACTCATTTCAGGTTATGGCATTGCTTACTATAAGGTTGCCTATGATCAACCATTTGAGATATTTCACCTTTATAAGGCATTACCCACTATTTTATCATTGGTGTTCTCTCGTACCATTACTCAGTAATTAGGGTTATGGTTTATCATCATATTGCCCAAGATTAGGGCTTCATGTATTATAACTCAAAATTAGAGTTTCACATACCTTCGCCCTATGTTAGGGCTCCTCATCATACCATTGCATAGGGTTTCACATGACGTCACCCTCAATTAGGGTTTCACATGGCATCACCCTCAAATAGGGTTTCACATGGCATCACCCTCAATTAGGGTTTCACTCAGGATTGCCCTAATTTTAGGATTATGTCTTATTAACCCACTCGATTAGGGTATCATGATCTCTTTACTAAGGATCATACCTTAATCACATATTCTTCATGATTAATACTCATGTATGAATTCCTTTCTATCATCCTCTCAACTTGATTAGGTTACTTCAACCTTTCAATCAAATATATACAACTATGGTTGACATAGTGTATTGAGACATTGCTTTCATAAGCTTTTAGGGTTAACCATTCTAAAGGTATTGATCATCTAGGTACTTTAGGGTTTCAACCTTTGTACCTATCATTGATAATCTTTATTATCAACCATTGGATCAATGGATCAATCATCACCTTAAATCTCCAAATGATTTGATCACTTTAGACCTCCATTCGGTTTTGATCATGACCTTCAAATGGTCTTGAGGTCACACCCTCAAACGGTCTTGGGGTTAGACCTTCAAACGGTCTTGGGTTCAGACCTTCAAACGGTCTTGGCCCTTATCCCCTTAAATGGTTTTGAAATTGTTTCCTTTCAAACGGTCTTGAATACCTTTTCCTTCTCACACGGTTTGAAACAGTTTCATCTCAAACGGTCAACCTTCACCAAACGGTCAACCCTATCAAACGGTTTTGAACTACAAACGGTCAACCTTTCTGAAATGGTCAACCCTTGATCCTCAAAGGGTTTGAAACCGTTTGAGCACCAAATGGTTTGATGAAATCGTTTGCTCAACCAACATGAAATTGAATCAAATCGATTAGGGTTTCAATGCTTCAATCCGATTAGGGTTTGCAATTGGTAGATTATCCAATCATGGAACCTTTATAAACCCATCAATTAAATCTATTAGATCATTATTCAACACATCAGCAACCCCCCCTCAAACGGTCAACCCCCTCCATTCGGTCAACCACTCCAAATGGTTTGGAACCCAAACCTCCAAACGGTTTGCAAACTGTTTGGTCACCAAACGGTTTGGTGAAACTGATTGGACCATATTGTTGAAACCGTTTGCACCCAATTTTCTTTTGAGGTGTGTTCTTAGGATGATGTCATCATCCTCAAGCCTTAGACCTTCTAAATCTATTGCCATTCCCATGGTAGTTCCATCAATTATTCAAAGGAAATTCAAGAAGAGTAATTTGAACACAAAGGATTGAGGAATTGAATTCAATAACAATGAATAAGGGTTCAAGTTATAAAACCCACCTCCAAAGAAGCTTCCAAGCTCCAACTTCACGTTCCTAATGGTGAAAGAATATTTCTCACTCCACAAGGTTCGTTCCTCAAGCTTTTGAGTGAAATAGATTGGCTAGAAAGGAAGATTGATAGAAGAAAAGAAGAAATCCATCATTTATTTTCGATTTCCACCATGAAATCATGGTTGAAAGTGATCAAGAAGCTTACCTACAGGTTGGAACTCGTCCTCCTGTTGCTCCTTAGCCCCCTTGGTCGTTTTTAAAGAAAAGAGTGAAAGTGGATTCGAAATTCCCCTTTCAAGCTATGGATAAATGAGCTTATATGCATTTTTATTAAAATTCATTTTAAGAGAGAGAAAGTAGGAATTATCTCCTCCATTTCCTTGCACTTGCCCCCTTCCCTTCCTTGGTTATGAGACTATCTCCTTTGCCTCTTATTCCTCTCAACTATCCAAGAATTAAAGAAAAACAAATTAAGCACCTTAACCCTTATAATGGTAATATCCTAAAGTTAGTGGATAATTCTATTCCTTTTATTAATGTGAGTGAGTTATCCACTTCCTTTAGATATTTCGTTGCCTTTGCAAGGCACAAGTACGTATACATATAAGGATTTCAACCAACACATTTTTGGTTGAAGGTCACTTCCATTAATATATTTCTATTTGCATTAAATTGAATTAGGGTTTCAGTTATGCTTAAATCTTGATTATTTTAATATCAAGATTCTCTCTCCTCCAAAATGATTCAAATGAGGTGCCCCTCTCATTTTCTTTTCTCTACATGATGCCAAGAAACATGAGGGACCCTCTTGAAGTGGTATTTTGCATATTGAACCCTAGGTTTTGGGTAATATACACATTACACCAAAACTAGGTTTTTAATGCACAACAATGCTTAACAAGCTCTTTCTTGGTACTCAGGGTGTCACAAGCCATACCTCTACATCATTTTCATTTTCATGATGCTCAAACACTTTGAGGAACATTTTATCATGTAACATTTGCAATTTAACCCCTTAACCTGGGTAATTTGCACTTTAGTCCAACACAAGCAAAACATTATTTCAACATTATTCGAAAAGGACTAAAATTGAAACATAAGTTCCTCTTGAGCCTTAATTACTTTCCATAAGATAAAATCAAGGATCTAATTAACTTTCTTAAACAAAAACTTCTAGGGTTAGGGCATAACCCAGGTCAGGGATATTACAATTATAAACCCCTAACAAGGATTCCGTCCTTGAAATCCCAGATTAAAGGAGACATATATTATTCACTCGTCATATCATCAAGTCTCCACATAACATCTCATTGTCATGGAGACACCATAGAACTTTAATCAATACAAAGTTCTTCCACACACAAAATTCTCATAGAATCAAATCACAGGACACATACTCCACTGTCCTTTCATTATTGACTGTGGAGTTAATTCTGTGTCAGGTAACATTTTTCTCATTTAGATAGGGGTTATTTGTTAATTTAATTTGATAAACTTTTCTTGCAATAATTTTACAATTATTCCTTCAAATAGTTCATTCTCATCAATGTTATGTTTATGCAAAGCATAAACCCCTAACATATGATGTCCATATTACATTAGGTAACTGGACTGATTCCACAGTTAACCATTCTAGGTAACCATCATAAAATAGCCTGGTATTTCTCAGATACCAGAATCCCTTACCTTGGTATCTAACACATGTGTTGATAACACATCACATCCTCATCTTCCTTTGATCATTGTATAAATTTTCAACTGTTCATGAGTCATTTACTCTTGTTTCGTCCTAGGTTCCTTGCTATTAGCATAGGAATTATAAGGATAATTACATGTCACCACATCTTAGTATTATCATCATTATGATTACTAGATCTGGGTATTCAAACCTTTGGTTCATCACTGATTATTGTTACCTTCCATCAGGTAACTATTACCTCTAGGTCTGAGGACCATGGTATACATTATACTAAACATCTTCTTTTGTTTATAAGTTTAT
Organism: Alisma plantago-aquatica; assembly: GCA_963693085.1. Lineage (NCBI taxonomy): Eukaryota > Viridiplantae > Streptophyta > Magnoliopsida > Alismatales > Alismataceae > Alisma > Alisma plantago-aquatica. The sequence goes on from OY856414.1 coordinate 611,190,912, forward strand.
TTATAATTAAATCAAATTCCTCCGTATATCAATTAGAATGTGGTAGAAATATCCATGCCACATCTCCTTCTTGATTAGGCTTCTTTGGATTGTTTCAGAATGATTACTTGATCAGAGTAATCAGAAAGATAACAATCTAGGTATGTCATACTTGCATTGCCTTCAATAAATGAATACCTGGCCAGGGTATTCAAGAACTGAAATTAGGTAGTATGCATTTATTTTATTTTATGTTTTCGTCTCTTTAAATTTGATATATTTAATATCTCAGATTCTCTCTGAGTTCCTTTTTCATCTCTTCCCTTCCTTACTGAAGAAAGAGAAATTTCAAAACATATAAAAGAATATTAAACTGAACACAAGTTTTCATCCTACTTCTCTCTTCCTCATATCCTCAAAGGGTTATACAGATGAACTAAACAACACTACCTTTCTTATAGTAGAGAGTAGAGGATATTTCAAAATAGAAAGTTTTATTTTGACATGTCTACCTCTCACAAGTTATCTAGTGTCTTGTCTGTTGGGTCACCTCATCACTTTCTATTTGGACATTGCCACCTCAGATGCCCTCTCTATCCACATCTATAGCAAGCTCAGAGCCCTTTAGGTGACTGCTGCTTGGGTGCACTACATTGTGGTTGAGTCGGTACTGCTGAAATCTTTGATTGTTTAGTACCACCAATTCCTTGTTCCTGTGACTGTTTAGACTTCCTTTTAAGGCCTGTCTCATGTTTCTTTATCATAGACCTTTCTATCCTCCGAATTGATTCCACAAAGGTAGCGAACCCCTCTCTCTACTTTCTAGGGCAGATGCCGGGATGGACATCTCAGCATTCAATCCCTTCTCAAAACGTTGAATCTTCTCCTCCTCTGTGGCAGCCATTTGAGGACAAAATTGCAAAAGTTCCATAAATTTAACTTCATATTCATTTATCAACATGGATCCCTGTCAAATCTTCTCAAACTGTGAGATCTTTTCATCTAAGTATGTCCTTGGAAAATACTTGTTGATGAATTCTCGACGAAATTCCTCCCAACCAACCTCTTCATCATTCCTTTTTATTTCTTATATAGCCCACCAATGTCCAGCACTACCCTTCAAAAGGTACACAACATGTTTAACTTTGTCAACATCTGGGATACTAGGGATCTTAAAAGCTTTTTCTAACTCAGTGAGCCAGAGATCAGCATCTGTTGGGTCAGATGTCCCAACATATTCTATGGCTCCAACATGACATAGTCGCTCAAAAGTCTTACCAGACCCATATCCCTCATTGGGAGTTGGTGCCCTGGGTGGTGGTACCGACATCCGGTCTGTTATATGCATCACTACAGTCATGAATTGCCCAAAAAGAGTAGAAAAGTCTGGGTTTCTCATCATGACCTCATCAACAGGGGGATTCTCAGGCATTGTTTCTTCTCTTGCCTGATCCCTGGCACCTTCTACTGATGCAGCTACATTGCTCTCAGCAACATGTCCCTCATGTTCTCCAGACATCTTGGAGTTATATATCTTCGTCTGCATAAGCAGAAGGCACTATAAGATACACTGGATACACTTAGGACAGACTCGACACCTTATTCCTATGTCTCTGTAGACTCAGCAAACCTAGAGCTCTATTACCACTAAATTGTGGCGAAGCGTTCAAAACATACGTCATTAACTAAGCGGAAGTGATCACTAAGCAGCGGATTATTGAAAATCACTAAAAATTTAAACCTTTTGCAAAGAGATCCATACACAGGAAAATTCTTTTATCAAGAACCAATGTATTTCATTTACATCCTAGTTCATGAGTACATATTCCGTTCCATTCCTTCTTCAGGATTACAAACATCATCTGCTCTATTAACAACCAAACACAGACAACATAAGAACCTCAAGGCATTAAGCCAAAATCTCAGATTGATTATTAAAAACACTAGTTACTAACTCCGAGGACCTGAGAGTACAGAGACGACACATAGGACTTCTATCTACAAGACACGACAAACAGTAGACTCAACATGAGTTGTCACTGCTGTCACTTCTGCTGATGATGTTCTTCCTCTGCAAGATATTCTCAGTCTCATCTGTGCTTTTCCACCTAAAAATGTTGGATCCCACGGGGGTGAGACAATTGTAATTGCCCCAGCGAGAGATACAACTCTCCGCCAAAAACATTATTATTGCAGTTTAATGATATAAAACTGGGCAGAGAATAAGTAGTTTAAATCATTCTCATTTTAAAGCATTGTAAATATTTATGATAGAACAATAAATCATCTATTCTCTTAATAAGGAATAGGAAAAACATGTATATCATTTATCCATCATATTATACCATCATGTCAAACGTCTCTTGTGACACTCATTATCTTGGTATGTTTTTTTTTTGGTCGGCCAAAACTCCTGTTGCTTTTTTTTCATTTTTGTATAAAAGGTACAAAACTTGTTAGTTCTCAAAGCGAGAAACCAACAAACCAACAAAAAAAAAGAGAGAGATCTATCTTTACATCTATTTCCGCTGAGGGAAGGATGAGAGAATACACAAGGTGAAGAACTTCCCCCAGGAAAAAGAAAAAAAGGAAGAAATCCCAAACAGGGGACAAGACTAGGCTCAAAAAAGAAAGAAAAACCTACAAAAGATCAACCGGGGAGCACCAAGCACATAGAGACCCAGCAGGAAGACCAACATCCAAGCACAAGGATCAGCTCACATCCTCAAAACGTCCAGCATTAGAACCACCAGAGCCAAACAAAACCGGCAGCACCAGGGAATGTCAGGCACCATATCAGTCCTTGCGAAAACTTTAAAGCTTCAGAAAAAAAACAACAGCTTGAACAGAACACCAATACCCAGCGTCATTCAACAGAACATGATCCATCAACACCCCTTCCGCATAGCAGGAAAGTTAGCTCCCAAAGCACTCAAAAAGAGAAAATTGAGTGAGCTCTGCCATTCCCAAACGGGATCAGCTCAACCACTCAACAAGAGCCAGCAACACACCAAACAACCACATCCATCCGTGAAAGAGAAAGGAAGAGTGAGCTCTGCCACTCCCAAACCGGGATCAGCTCAACCACTCAACCGAAACCGTCCAAAGCCACCAAAGGATCAAAAGAACAAGCCATACAGATCACAGAACTTCTAGGCACATAGCAGCACCAGCAGAAAGCGCAAGGAAAATCTGAGCAGGAAAAGGAAACCCAGCCTTAGCCCGGAGTAAGCAAACCTTGTCCAGAGAAAACAAGAAGGACCAGGCCTAGCCAAAGAAGAATCTGCCACAGCACCAAGCAGCAAGAAACCATCCAACGCCAGCAGACCAACCAGCAGAAGAAGCAAGTGAAGCGCCCCAAACAGAAGAAGGAGAACTGCCATACAACAGCCAAATAGAAGCTACCCATCCAGCACACCAACTGCCAACAAGAAGAAAGTGAAGCACCCCAACAGAAGAAGGAGAACTGTCAAACAAAAGCCAAGCAGAAAACCTGCCCATCCAGCTCCACAAACGACCACCTACACAGCAGAACACAACCATACGTTTGCCAGAAGATAATGGATCAGGCTGCAACAAAAACCTTTTGCTCAAAAGACTGGACACGGAGGTTGCTAGCAAGCCTAAGCGAGCTCTACCACTCCCAACAAGGGATAAGCTCATCCACACAAAGGCAAGCCAGCAGAAGAAGAAACAACAGGGACAAAAACTAAGAGATCAACAAAAGAGCCGCCTTCATAAACACGGAAGGGGCCAAGAACAACCCACCAAATCAAGAGCGAGCTCTGCCACTCCCGAAGGATAAGCTCTCCACTCAAGAAAGAAAACCAAACAGCAGCAACAGGGCCCAAACAGCAACCACAACCGACCATCTCAGGGAAAAGGGAGCGTCGACACTCCGAAAGTGGGGACTCGACCTTTTCCCTAAGAGAAGGGGGAAACAAAGGATCAGACCAGCAAAACAAACAACAGAGAAAGGCCCTAGGGCATGTGATTCTGAAAATCCACATAATCCCTACGAATCAACTTCCATAGTTCAGTCCAACTTTTTTCTTTACCTTCATGAACACGAATATTCCTCTCCCACCAAAGATAATAGAGAGAACATAACACCAATAATCTGAACTTGCTGCAATGACATTTAACCAACTCAGTCCAGGAATTCATATCCAACAAAACATTCAGCTCCAACCCAATAAGATTCCAGATATGTCTTGAAAACGGACAAAGAAAACAAATATGTGTAGTGTCTTCACCATCACACTTACACAGAAAACACATAGAGGGAGTAGGAATGCCCCTTCTCCTAGCATAATCTGAAGTAGGAAGGTTGTTATGAGCAGCTTTCCAAGCATGAATTTTAAATCTATTCGGGGCTCTAGACTTCCAAATCCACTGAAAGACATCGGAATCACAACACTTATCCCTAACAGCACTCCAGACGTTCTTCAACTTCGGGCGATCTTTATTGCAAAAAAGGATAATATCTTCCTTGTTCAGCGAGCAAGGACACTTCTCAAGAAACTCAATAAGGTTCTTGTTGTTTCTAGAAGGAGGGATATTCCAGTGTCCATTAGAGATAACAGAGCTAGCATAGCAATCAACAGGAAGGCCAATCTTAAGAACCGAATCAACACCCAAACAGTCTTTTAACAAACGGTTATTGGGAACCCAGGGGTCAACCCAAAGCTTAATACTTTTGCCATTACCAATAACATAAGAAACATGATTAATCATGGTGTCTCTGACATTGATAATCTTCAAAAAACTCCAAGACATATTAGTACTAGTAGGGATGACCCAAAAGGAAGATTTGAGTAAGTACTTCTCATTAATCCACTTGACCCATAAGGAATCCTTTTTACTAGCAATATCCCAAGCATTAGCTAGAGTACAAGCCAAAGAGACGTCCTCAATCTTCCTTATGCTAAGGCCACCTTTAGATTTAGGTTTGGTAACTTTCTCCCACTTAACAAGATGAAGCAACTTTTTATCATCCTTCTTCCCCCAAAGAAAATCACGGAAAAGCCTATTAATATCTTCTATAACAGACTTAGGGATAGGGAAAGAATGAGACCAGTGAAGATAAATAGAACCAATAGTAGAGTTAATTAACTCAAGCCTGCCAGCCATAGAAAGACACCTGGCTTTCCAGCCCTCAAGTCTTGCCTTAATCTTATCAACAAGCGGAGCACAAGCTTGTTTATTGATCTTGCCAATAACCAAAGGAACACCCAAATACTTTGAAGGAAGCTCAGCTACTTTAAACTTAAGAATATCAATAATGGATTTACTATCAGCACCCTTGCTAAGAATGATCTCACTCTTGCTAGGATTAACATACAACCCAGAAAGTCTGCCAAAGTAGTCAAGGATCTTCAAAACATTCTCAGCATTATCCTTGTTAGCTTCCAAGAAAATCATAAGATCATCAGCAAACACCAAATGAGAAACATACATATTCTTAGAAGCTTTAATGGGACTAATCATACTCTTCATAACCGCCTCATTTATGATCACAGAAAAGGCCTCCATAACAATGACAAAAAGGTAGGGAGCCAGGGGATCACCCTGCCTAATGCCATTAGATGGTTTAAAAAACCTTGAGGGCTCCCCATTAATCAAGATTTGATAAGAAGTAGAATTAAAAATCTCCTCAATCCAACCAATCCAAATAGAAGGAAAACCCATCTTATGCATAACAGAATATAAGAACTTCCAATTAACAGAATCATAAGCCTTCGAGATATCCACATTAAGGCACATCTTGGACCCTGCTGAATGCCTATTGAAATCATGAAGAATCTCATTGGTAAGTAAAATGGAATCTTTAATATTTCTCCCTTTCACAAAGGCGTTCTGATTAGCACTAATAATGAAAGGCAGAACACCTTGTAATCTATTAGCCAAGATTTTGGAAATAAGCTTATACACCACGTTGCATAAAGCAATCGGCCTCCAGTTCTTAATCTCAGTAGAATCTGCACCTTTAGGAATCAAGGTAATAAAAGTATTATTGGCTTCTTTCAACATCTTTCCCTTAGAGAAAAAATCAAAGATAGCAGAAGACACATCCTCCTTAATAATCGTCCAGAACTTTTTAATGAAGAAAGGATTAAACCCATCAGGGCCAGGGGCCTTGTCAGGATTAAGATTGCTGACCACATCATCAATCTCCCTCTGTGTGACATTGGTGATAAGAGAAATCTTATGAGCATTAGACATAGTAGCACCAGTCCAATAGAAATCACCAAGAAGACCAGCATTAGAATGATTGTTGTTGAACAGATTATAGTAAAACTCAACAATATGCTCCTTAATCAAACTAGGCTCATAGCAGATCGCATTGTTAATCATAATGCAATTGATAGAGTTTCTCAATCTCCTCATCTTTAAGGACAAATAAAATAATTTAGAGTTCATATCCCCCTCTTTGAGCCAAGAAATCCTAGACTTCTTCCTAAGAAGGATCTCCTCCGCAAGCTCGGCTACAGAAAGCTCCCTTCTAAGCAGTTGAGCTTTCTCCACAAGGTCCAAAACAGTAGGATTATGATCAGCACAGATCTGAGCTTGAAGCGCTTCATATCTGAGGTTCTTAACTTCATCATGATAATTCCCAACATCCTGCTTGTTCCAACTGATCAAATTCTCTCTAAGAACTTTAAACTTCCTATAAACTTTATACATCGCACAGCCATCAACACTAAAATTCCAAGAAGAAGAGATAATATCAGAAATAGAAGACTTAAGGGACCAAGAATTCATAAATCTAAAAGGAGACTTAACAACTTTAGGTTCACCAATAAAAATGTTCAGCTGTCTATGATCTCCAAGAGTATTCGAGACAAGCTCACCAGAAATGTTATCAAAGTTCGTCAAAAAGAGATTATTAACAAGGGCCCTATCAATCTTAGAAGTGATAAACCTATCACCAGGTTGGTGATTATCCCAAGAAAAGAACGGGCCTTTGAGGTCAAGCTCCACAATACCACAACTAAGCAAAAAAGAATTAAACTCCTCCATAGACTTCCTGGTAGGGGGGCATTTGCCTTGCCTCTCAATATTCTTCCGAACAGCGTTAAAATCCCCAATCATCAGCCAAGGTTTAGAGCAAATATGAGCTGTACTATCAAGGGACTCCCAAAGACTAGATCTAACATTGTCTTCCGAATGACCATAAACAGCTGACATCCAGAAATTGTAATTACCAACTTCAACATCCAAAAGAACATGCTGATCAGTCTCCTCCAGCTTGATAACATTACAAAAGTCGGGTTACCATAACACAATAATCCTGCCAAGGACATGAGAATCGATGTTGGACACATAGCCAAACTCAGGAAAAAACTTCGACATAATCTTGTCAATCCTCTTCCTACGAACCTTAGTTTCAATCAAAACAAACACATGACTGTCAGATCTTATAACAACCTCCTGGACACCTCTCACCTTGTTAGAGAGGCCCCTGACATTCCAGGAGGTCAGCTTGATAGAATTCATTTATCCACTTTGGCTGTTAAGCTGCCAGCCTCAGCGTCATCGTTACCAGTATGGAGTTCCTCCACTTGAGCCAAGATCGGAGAAAAGTTTGAATCATCAATCCTATGAAAAATTCCAGTAGCTAGTTTTGCGTGAATTTCTGGAGGGGGATTGTTACGCCACCTATCACCAGGATCAAGCTGAAACTTATCCACACCAGAGATATCTGAAGAAACATTGAGTGATATCTGAGTAATCACTGGAGTAGATGGAACTGAAGAAACCAAGCTTGGGATAATATCCATTCCTTCATTTACTAACGCCGACAACACTTCATCTTCAAAAACAGACTCTGTTTGCACAACACTACCTTTTCCTTTCAGAATTTCGGCTTCATCAGTAATCTCTTCAATCACATAATCGGATTCAGTACTAGACTGCAGAACCGGACAAGCATCAAACACTTGAGCTGCAGGGGTTCTCTTAGCCCAAATTTTCCCCTTAACAGTACCTCCGGTCACCTTCTGAGCTCTGGACGGCAGCTTCTTACATTCTCCATGGCCCATATATCCACAGCTAGAGCATCGAAAAGGAATCCACTCATACTCAAGGAATACTGTGTGCTCTTCCCCTTCATCACTTCTCAGAACAAGCTTATTCGGAAACTCAGCTTCCTTCCCCATTAGAACCAAAATTCTCGCAACATCTAATCGCCTTAAACTGAGCGTAGAGTCATCCATTCTCATCGGCGTCCCCAAGACCGAGCCAATTCTACTGAACGACCTACTGTCCCAAAGCTCCATCGGAAGATGTAAAATGTCAACCCACACAGGAACATTTGCGAGAGGTACTCTGTTCACTATATCACCAGGTTTCCATCTTGTAAGCACCACCGGTCTACCTTTAACCCACCATTCACCCTTAACAGCTTCATCCAAATCATCAGAGTCATCGAATTTAATCAGAAACATACCATCTCCTAAATCAAAAACCTCAAAAAAGCTTCGGGTTCTCCAGACAGAGTCAAAGAACGCAGTAAGAGCAGGAATGTTAGGGAAGAAATCGATAACATAACCAAGCAAGCACTTGTTCCATTTGTTAGCATTCTCGTCAGCTTCTTTCTTAGGGTAGAGTATCTTCCCTTCAACTATGGCAACATCAACCTTCTTCAGATCTGCGGCTGTCCTGGATACTTTAGGCCTAAAACTCTCCCAGCTGACCGGAGGAGCAACTTCAGAAGTAACATCAGTTCTTCCTGTCGTCGACTGTACAAATTTACTAATACTTGCAGCCGACAGCTCTCCGACGTCCCTCAGATCTCCAGGGGGAAGCTGTTGGAGATTCGCCGCCCCCCCATTTGCCTTGTCACCCACGGAAACGGGAGCTCGGGAAGCCAAAGCCATCTTTCCTATAGTACCCATTATCTTGGTAAAGGCCAACAGGTTGAAATAAGAATGTCTCATGGGTAACATACCATTATCTTGGTATGTTACCCATGAGACATTCTTATTTCAACCTGTTGGCCTTTGCCAATATGCTAACAGATATGGGATTATATCTACCATGTACTCATATATCATTAATACAGACATTGGGTTATTACCAATCTTGTGTCACCATTACAGGCATTGGGTTATAACCAATCATGTGTCATCATTACAGGCATTGGGTTATTACCAATCATGTGTCATCATTACAGGCATTATACCTCTGCCAGGTATTGGACTCTTCCAAACCTGATTACACCGCCAGGCATTGGGCACTACCAAATCCTGATTTCACAGCCAGGCATTGGACTTTAACCAACCTTGATTATAGGCTTCATGCCTCTGCCAGGCATTGGACTTTAACCAATCCTGATTACACAGCCAGGCATTGGACTCTAACCAATCCTGATTACATAGCCAGTCATTGGACTTTAACCAATCCTGATTACACACCCAGACATTGGACTTTAACCAATCCTAATTACACAGCCAGGCATTCGACTTTAACCAATCTTGATTACACAACCAGGCATTGGACTTTAACCAATCCTGATTACACAGCCAGGCATTGGACTTTAACCAATCCTGATTACAAAGCTAGGCATTGGACTTTAACCAATCCTGATTACACATCCAGGCATTGGACTTTAACCAATCCTGATGTTAGCCTTCATATCTTTTCACATTATTTATTGAATACAATTGTTCCTTTTATTAAGTTTATTCAAACATTATCATTTTTTACAATAAACTTTTATAATCATCTTGGTACCTTTCAATATGCCACAATTGTTCTCATGGATCATAAGGCCCATAAAGCATCTTGTCACCTTTCACTTAGGAAACATCTAACCATATGGCTCATAAGGCCATTAAACATCTTGTCACCTATCACTAGGCAACATCTAATCATATGGCTCACAAGGCCATTACACATCTTGTCACCTCTCACTAGGCAACAATAACATATTACCTCATGTAATACAATAGTAACACCACTATACCCTCAATAGGGTTAGTGCTTACTATTCACGTCACATTAGGGTTTCTCATGTCCCATTACCTGATTTAGGGTTAGGGTTTCCCATCTCACATTAATTAGGATTTCATATTTATTAAATCAACCTTAATATATTGCTCCACACCTCTAGGAGCATCCATTAACACCTCGAGTATTCTATCATGTTTATTATTCTTAACATTTATCATTAAATGATTATCAATACAGGGTATGAGTTCATTTCTCATCCTTGTAATGGTATGATTACATCATATACTCATTAGTTTGGCTTAACCCCATTCTCAAGGTATATTAGCCTATACTATCAAAGTATATCAAACTCATTACATTTCATTGTAGCAATTTACATAACACACTTCATGTGTTTCTTGTCCAAGTATATTGGATTTGAGGTGCATCAAGGTATATCAACCTTGGAATGCTAAAAGTGATATCTATCATATCTTGATGTATCACTTTCCTCATCACTTCCAACTTACTTGAGTTATCAACTTATCTTGGATTAAGTATTTCCCATCTTAATACTTTCATCCACTAACCTATCACTTTTACCATGAAGTGCATAGGTCAGACACAATAATGGTCCAACTATGTTCAATGATATGGACTCATTTCAGGTTAAGGCATTGCTTACTATAAGGTTGCCTATGATCAACAATTTGAGATATTTCACCTTTATAAGGCATTACCCACTATTTTATCATTAGGGTTCTCTCATACCATGACCTAGTAATTAGGGTTATGGTTTATCATCATATTGCCCAAGATTAGGGCTTCATGTATTATAACTCAAAATTACAGTTTCACATACCTTCGCCCTGTGTTAGGGCTCCTCATCATACCATTGCATAGGGTTTCACATGACGTCACCCTCAATTAGGGTTTCACATGGCATCACCCTCAATTAGGGTTTCACATGGCATCACCCTCAATTACGGTTTCACATGGCATCACCCTCAATTAGGGTTTCACTCAGGATTGCCCTAATTTTAGGATTATGGCTTATTAACCCACTCGATTAGGGTTTCATGATCTCTTTACTAAGGATCATACCCTAATCACATATTCTTCATGATTAATACTCATGTATGAATTACTTTCTATCATCCTCTCAACTTGATTAGGTTACATCAACCTTTCAATCAAATATATACAACTATGGTTGACATAGTGTATTGAGACATTGCTTTCATAAGAAATTAGGGTTAGCCATTCTAAAGGTATTGATCATCTAGGTACTTTACGGTTTCAACCTTTGTACCTATCATTGATAATCTTTATTATCAACCATTGGATCAATGGATCAATCATCACCTTAAATCTCCAAACGATTTGATCACTTTAGACCTCCATTCGGTTTCGATCATGACCTTCAAACGGTCTTGAGGTCACACCCTCAAACGGTCATGGGGTTAGACCTTTAAATGGTCTTGGGTTCAGACCTTCAAACGGTCTTGGCCCTTAGCCCCTTAAACGGTTTTGAAAATGTTTCCTTTCAAACGGTCTTGAATACCTTTTCCTTCTCACACGGTTTGAAACCGTTTCATCTCAAACGGTCAACCTTCACCAAACGGTCAACCCTATCAAACAGTTTTGAAACCGTTTCCTACAAAAAGTCAACCTTTCTCAAACGGTCAACCCTTGATCCTCAAACGGTTTGAAACTATTTGAGCACCAAATGGTTTGATGAAATCGTTTGCTCAACCAACATGAAATTGAATCAAATCTATTAGGGTTTCAATGCTTCAATCCGATTAGGGTTTGCAATTGGTAGATTATCCAATCATGGAACCTTTAGAAACCCATCAATTAAATCTATTAGATCATTATTCAACACATCAGCAAACCCCCCTCAAATGGTCAACCCCCTCCATTCGGTCAACCACTCCAAACGGTTTGGAACCCAAACCTCCAAACCGTTTGCAAACTGTTTGGTCACCAAACGGTTTGGTGAAACCGATTGGACCATATTGTTGAAACCATTTGCACCCAATTTTCTTTTGAGGTGTGTGCTTAGGATGATGTCATCATCCTCAAGCCTTAGACCTTTGAAATCTACTGCCATTCCCATGGTAGTTCCATCAATTATTCAAAGGAAATTCAAGAAGAGTAATTTGAACACAAAGGATTGAGAAATTGAATTCAATAACAATGAATAAGGGTTCAAGTTATAAAACCCACCTCCAAAGAAGCTTACAAGCTCCAAATTCACATTCCTAATGGTGAAAGAAGCTTTCTCACTCCACAAGGTTCGTTCGTCAAGCTTTTGAGTGAAATAGATTGGCTAGAAGGTAAGATTGATAGAAGAAAAGAAGAAATCCATCATTTATTTTCGATTTCCACCACGAAATCATGGTTGAAAGTAATCAAGAAGCTTACCTACAGGTTGGAACTCGTCCTCCTGTTGCTCCTTAGCCCCCTTGGTCGTTTTGCAAGCAAAGAGTGAAAGTGGATTCGAAATTCCCCTTTCAAGCTATGGATAAATGAGCTTATATGCATTTTTATTAAAATTCATTTTAAGAGAGAGAAAGTAGGAATTATCTCCTCCATTTCCTTGCCACATGACCCCTTCCCTTCCTTGGTTACGAGGCTATCTCCTTTGCCTCTTATTCCTCTCAATTATCCATGAATTAAAGAAAAACAAATTAAGCACCTTAACCCTTATAATAGTAATATCCTAAAGTTAGTGGATAATTCTTTTCCTTTTATTAATGTGAGTGAGTTATCCACTTCCTTTAGATATTTCGTTGCCTTTGAAAGGCACAAGGACGTCTACATATAAGTATTTCAACCAACACATTTTTGGTTGAATGCCACTTCCATTAATATATTTCTTTTTGCATTAAACTGAATTAGGGTTTCAATTATGCTTAAATCTAGATTATTTTAATATCAAGATTCTCCCTCCTCCAAAGTGATTCAAATGAGGTGCACCTCTCATTTTGTTTTCTCTACATGATTCCAAGAAACATGAGGGACCCTCTTGAAGTGGTATTTTGCATATTGAACCCTAGGTTTTGGGTAATTTGCACATTACACCAAAACTAGGTTTTTAATGCACAACATTGCTTAACAAGCTGTTTCTTGGTACTCAGGCTTTCACAAGCCATACCTCTGCATCATTTTCATTCTCATGATGCTCAAACACTTTGAGGAACATTTTATCATGTAACATTTGCAATTTAACCCCTTAACTTGGGTAATTTGCACTTTAGTCCAACACAAGCAAAACATTATTTCAAAATTATTCGAAAAGGACTAAAATTGAAACATAAGTTCCTCTTGAGCCTTAAGTACTTTCCATAAGATAAAATCAAGGATCTAATTAATTTGCTTAAACAAAAACTTCCAGGGTTAGGGCATAACCCAGGTCAAGGATATTACATAACGTGTGCCCAAAGAGCCAATAATGTGATGATTGACATGGCATATACCATAAGGGATTTGATTAATACTCATAAATGCAAGCTTCCAATTCATTATGTTTCATTCAGTTATGGGATATTGAGGAAATATTATGAATGTCTAAAGAATGATGGTACTCAATGACGTATGCCTTCAAGTACGTGACTTGGAAGGATGAGATCATACAAATGCTAAGTGTATGTACATTCTTATTTTATCTCTAGTTGGTTGTTACTATGGAAGGTGGATAGACACCAGTAACACTAAAGACTAGAGTGTGGGTTGTTTGATGATAGAATTTCATTAGTTATGATATGGCAATATCAAACCAAGCACACAGATACAAGTTAGAGAACAATATATCAGACAAACCCACCTTGAGAGTGACACATGCAAACCATGATTGGTGGTCATAGTCATCTCTCATAGTGAAGGTGACGATTGTGATTGTTAAACCTGAAATCACTGCACTGATATCATGTCGTTGGGTATGCTTTGACATCATCAAACGCAGTCCTGAAACATGGGTTGTTATAAAGGTGATGATTGGGTGACTTTGACTCATGGGGATATAATGTGAGTGATTGATATGGAATTTTCCCTCCTACTAGAGCATGATATCATGGCCACTTGATAAGAGAGACTGAGAAATGCATGCACATGCACATGTGAATCGATATATGATATTGAGGTAACATTATCTCAAACAGTCTGCTCTTGGTTCAAGGAACATGGACTGAACATTGAGAGGATGATGAGTCCATGCCTCAAGTTCACACCGGATATCAACAACAAAGGGATTATACAATCACTACAACACCTTACACATATTGTAGGTTGAAGTTGTTCTCCAACTTTCCATTCACTTGGGTAGCACTGATGTGCGACTAGGCACCGCTCCTTGCTTGTGATGTCATAAGCTAGTTATGGACATTCTTTACCAATGTGATATGAGACATATAGGGACACACACATAGGAACTCATCTAGAAGAGGAGTTTAATTTTGAATGATGATCAGATTGATTACTAAAGTGTTTAGGTATTTTATTCACGCAATAAATTGATAGGTTGGCTGACCGAATTACCACACGACCATATCACAGGGTGAGATGGTTGTTTGGGCATCCAGACAAGCGTCTCAAGTGTTGATATCACCGTTTTGGGTGGTCATGCTAATCAAAGTTCGAATTGGCTAAGTTTTGCACAAATTGAGGAGTGAACCAACCAGTTCAATCTGTTGAACTGACCAGTTCAGTTCAGGCTCATATACGGCCATCTGGGTGAGTAAAATGGATGTCTCACATGGGTGAGATGGCTCGGTTGGGGACGAACGAAGGTTTTGGATGTTTCTCGAACTTGTTTCAATTGCACATTACTTGTGGTGCAAGGAATTAATATGTGACATTAATTGGAATCCAAATTGCCAAATTCATACGCAATTGTGAAACTACCAAACGACTGTCGCAGTGTGAGACGATCGTCTCATGAGACCAGATGACCGTCTAGGTCACCATATGGATGTTTCAGTCTTTGCAAGTTGTGAAAATTTAAGATCTTCTGATCCTTTCCACTCCCGCACAAATCACATACACACTGGAAACCCTGACCCCTAACCCCACATATAAATAAAGGGGTAATGGGGCTTCTCAGAGTACAACAACAACAACATCAATTGTGAATCAGTTGCTCTGACAATTGTTGTCCTCTTTGGTTGTGGTAGCCAAGAGAGCCCAAGCAAGTCCTACCTGAATAGGTAGGGATAGTGATGGGAGAGAACAACTGAGGATCATTGTTGTGAGAGCAAGTTGGTGACTATTATGCCACCTGGAGGGACAACTACTTCATGTCTGTTCTAGTTGAATGACATGAGTTCTAGTTGGTCCGTGTAGACTACTCTAGAGGTAGGAATCCTTTGGCTGCTGCGAGGAGAGAAAAGTCAGCCTCCAGTCTGTGGCTAGACCACATGAGTCACTCTAGAAGTTGTTCTGTTTGTTGTTCGTGGTGAAGACCAAGAGCTACACAACCACCATCCAAGAGCAACTATTTGACAGTTGTAAAGAAGCAAGTTGTTGTCACTGAACATGCTCTAGGACCAGGTATAACTCGCTAAACCATCCTTCCTATTTCATAGTAGTTGATTCAATCTTCTTGGTATGGGAATATGGATAGATAAATTTTTTGTTTCCGCTACAATACTCTATTCCCATATTTTCTAACAGTGGTATCAGAGCCACATCAATTTACTATGTTTTAGGATAATTGATATGCTCAAAGTTTTGGTTTAATCATTTATTTATTCCATACGATGTGAATATTCAAAATGTCTCATATGTGTATCCAATCAAAGACCACATAATCACAAACGTATATATATATATATATATATATATATATATATATACCTTTTCTCCCCTTGAATGTAACTTGAGGTTTGTCTTTATACAATATAATAAAATAGCAATAGAATAGTTTCTTTTCTTGAAACGATGAGGAAGATGATCATTGCCGAATGAGACAACTAGTTCATGAGACTAGTTGACCGTTTGGAGGACCATGGAGGACAGAACGATGGAGCAAGACGACTGCCTGGTGAACCCAACCGATCGTTTGGAAGGATTTCAAACATCAGTTGGACAAAAGGCAAGATGACCATCCTTCATGACCAACCGACCACCCAAGAGGCGAGACAACCGGTTCAAGGGTTGAACTGATCTACCCAGATTGGCAAGCAC
Organism: Alisma plantago-aquatica; assembly: GCA_963693085.1. Lineage (NCBI taxonomy): Eukaryota > Viridiplantae > Streptophyta > Magnoliopsida > Alismatales > Alismataceae > Alisma > Alisma plantago-aquatica. The sequence goes on from OY856414.1 coordinate 611,207,016, forward strand.
AGGTCTACACTAACAACAGGTTCATACATATGATGTGATGATTGACCTAGGTTCTAGTAATTCCTTGTGGCTCCGAGGAATTACAAGTAGACATGTCCATAACCATTGACTTTTGTTTTATATTGCATGTTTATGTTATGGGATATAGCATGTATATGATACATACTATAATGTGGTGATTGGATACAATATATCATATAAATATATATGATATATATAAATCCCTCAATCAAAAATATTAAGTCTAAGATGCTTTCCATTAGCAACACACATGAAAAACTTGATCGACCAAGCATAGATTTGTAGAAATCATGGTGCACTATCTATCTCATGGAAGTGTGATGGTAGATATGTAGGTTTGCACAAAGCATGGTGCACATCTATCATGTTGGCTATTGGGTCAGACTTAATTGGTGACTTGGAGAGACCAAGCCTAGAGGCATGCAGATGATCATGGCAAGGAGTTGTGCATATCATCTATCCAAGAATTACACATGATGCAATTGGCATGACTGCCTACCTAATTAATCAAGTTGTGGGCGATCGACAAAAGATGACTCATGATTTGACAAAATATGGATCTTGGCTTATTAGAAAATTGTTTGCTACAGTTTTTCGAATTGATACTTGAGGGTTGTCAATTTGATCAAAATAATGAGAATGATAATGAATTAAAGACCTAATTATTATCGCCTAAAATTAATCAAATCAAAATTGAGTTTTGACAAAATTGCAAATTCTTTTGTGAATCAAATGGCAACAAACATCAATCACTTTTCTCTGTGATCGATCCTTTAGAAGGAAACATTAACTGGGAAAAACTTCCATGAATGGTTCAGGACATTGAGAATTGTTCTCACACAGGAGCGCAAGCTCTATATCCTGGAAATGCCAGAACCAAAGTAACCACCTCAAAATGCACCAAGGGTTGACAAGGATGCTTACAAGAACCATACAGAAGACACAGTGGATGTCAAGTGTATGATGCTATGCACCATGAACTATGAGTTGCAGTGGCAGCATGAGAATATGGGTGTGATTCAGTTGGTCACACATCTTAAGAACATGCACCAAAATATGGAAAGACAAGAGAGATACAATGTCTCCAAGGCATTGTTCAAATGTAACATTGCGGAAGGTGACCCAGTAGATCCTCATGTACTCATGCTCATTGGGTATGTGGAGAACCTAGCTAGACTGGGATTCCCCTTGGGTCAAAAGTTGGCCACTGATATGATTCTACAATCTCTTCTAGAGTCATTAGTCAGTTTGTCATAAACTAAAACATGAATGACTTTGACAAGTCATTGACAGAGTTGTTGGGCATGTTGAGAATAGTTGAGGGACAGATGAAGAAAGACAAGCCCAAGTCTGTGATGATGATCAACAAGACAAAGAGAAAGTCAAAAGGCAAAGACAAATCTAAGAAGAGTTCTAAAGCTAGACAGAAGCCTAAGTCTTCAGATCTCAAAGCAAAAGGTGGAGTAAAGAAAATAAGAGGTGATTGTCACCATCCTGGACACTGGAAAACAAATTGCACACTCTGGTTAGAAGAATTAAAGAAGAAGAAGGAAGGCATTGAGGCCTCCACTTCAGGTATAATGTTATAAGATAAATTTGATTACTTCTTTATTTTGGTGTGTGATACCAAACAGAGATCTGACATACTTGATGTGCAGGATCTAAAAAGAAGTAAAGGCCTTCATGGAAGGACAATGATGGACAAGGCGGAGCAAGAGTTGTAGAAGTTTTGGTCTACATTTAAAATTTATCTTAGCTCAATGGGCATGTAATAGAGTTAGTTGAACTGCTATTCCATTTTGCCATAAGAAACATTTCTTTTACGCATCGTGTATGACAAGGATGATAAATCAATAAAAGGTTGTTTATGTTTCTATTTCAAAAGATTTGATCTTGCATGGCAATGCCCAAACATCTAATGATCTTTGTAAGAAAGACATTGAGATTAATGTTTATAATTTTAATACCAAAGGATTATAATTGATAACTTAAGATTATCATTAACAATAGTCACCTTGGATGTATATATAAGAAATGCATATCTAGAATACATATTGATGTTAATCTAGACTCCTTTGGTTACTGAACCTAAGGAAATATGCAATTTTTGCTTGTACATATTGTGACATGTCATCCTTCACTAGATGTAGTAGGAGGATAAGCTTTCCATCAGACCTCACATGTGTGATGCATGAAGATCTTATGGAATGAATGATATAGATAATTATTCATACTTCATTTATGTTACTAGTAATATGATGATATGTACTCAGTAAAAAAGAAACACAAATCTCTTGAAGTTTTCAAGAAGATTATAAATGAAGTATGACTGAAAAAAAGTATTGAGAATCTTTGATGAGATTGAAATACTTTACATCAATAACTTGAGTACCTTCAAAAAAGGACTGTGATAATGTATCATGAGTCAAATCCATCTAAACATGATGATGTGTCAAAATGAAGGAATTATATCATGATGAGTCATGACATAGTTATCAATTAATCTAATCTTCTTATATCCTCATAAATATAAACCCATCACTAAAAAATGTACTGTCTAAATGGTTTATAAGAAATTATATATGATAAGAATTGGAAATGTCCCAATATGTCTTAAGGATCAAAACCTACATTGAGAAAGTGGTTTCTTAAAGAAGGTTTATCCACAAAACATAATTGTTGAATATTGTTATTAATACCAATCCAATAACAAAAGTGTTTTGTTGATAGGATAATAGAGTTCCTAAAGAATCAGTGGGAGTAAAAGTAGAACTCAAAATGTTTGAGGTCAACAAAGAGGTACAATGAGATGTAAGAGAATCACAAGGTGTTGTGGAATCTCGATTTCATCATATAACACAGAACAAAATAGTTCTAGTAGAACATGTCTGAGATTGAAGGGTTGTGAATCCAACAACTCACATGGGTTGGTCATGACAGGATGAGACAATAAATCAACTAGAAGCTATTAAAAAAATCATAGTCTGAGCAAAGGCTTGAGGCCCATTATGGGGTCCATGTAAGATAACAAGGTAGGACCTTAATAGCACCACCTAAAGGGGTAATACCTAATGGGTGCAATAAGGTCTTATGATAAAGACCTACATGAATAACATAAAAGGAGGATGGCTCTAGAGACTAGGGTGATTCCTGTGGTGATTCCCGCGACGACTCTGGGGGCGACGGCGGTGGTGGCTACATAGCCGGAAGCTCCATAGGTGGGCAATGTCATAGATCTGAGCAATGTGGCGAAGATCAAAGACCCTGGAAAGAGTGTAGCGTGGTGAAGGCCTGGTTTGATCAGTGTCTCGGTGGAAGCTAAATCATGGGCAGATCTAGTGTCTGCCAACAAGGAGCCAACTAAGAACAATTTTAAGAAATTGGACATCCAGGTGGAGAATGGGAAGCTACTATACTCAAAGAGCATTGTCGATAGGAACCTTCAGAGATGGAGCAGAGTGGCGATAGGATACATAGTCGGAATAACTCCACATCATTCGTCCTTGGTGCAGTTTCTGGCTCAACTTTGGAAGATTAAAGGTTTGCTTGAAATAAGATCTAGAGGGAGGCGGTTCTTTGTGCTGATGTTCTCAAATGATGACGATTTGGCAATGGCTTTGGATGGAGGACCGTGGTTCATAGCTGGGAAACCGATGATCATAAAAAAGTGGGAGTGTGGTGAACCAATGGAGAAATTGAAGATTTCTGAAATTTTGATTTGGTTGAAGATTTATGACTTGCCATTAGAGCTATGGGATGATGAGATGTTCATGAAAATTGGTTCCTATCTCGGGAAACCATTGTGAACTGATCAGTTAACTTCATATTTCATCCTTCTGGAATATGCTGGGCTCCAGGTGTTGGTATCAACTGATTTCTCCTTCCCAGAGGATTTAGAAGAGTGATGATGGGCACGTGGACAAAATTCGATTCGAGTATGAATGGATACCTGATAAATGCAATGTCTGCGATAACTTTGGGTATGAGTCTGGGTTATGTTCGGACAACCTGAAGGACTCTGGTCATGTGGTAGTAGCTCAAAAGCCTAGAAAGTAGGTCTGGGTTCTGAAGAAAGATAGAAGCCAATCCTTGGAGGAGGAACCAGAAGTGTTCAGTGACACAGTGGAAGAGATGAACCCTTTAACAGATGGGTAAGTCAGCAGAATAGTTGAAGGGAAGGTTGTAGAAGAAATGTGGATTTCTGGGTTGCGAAGTAATCTCATTACTCTGTCACCATCTCCTGAATGGGAAACTCAAAAGCGAAGAGCTAAATCCCCTCCGAGGGTAGCTTTGAAACCAATTTCTGCTATGAGGAATATCCAGCTATATCTGAATAAATTCTCTTTACTTGCAAACCTTGGGGATGGGGATAGTGTTGAGGGAAATGTGGTCAAGGAGGACATTACTGTCCCCAATGGATAGACCCCTATCAATCTGTGCTGGGAAGGTGAGAGGGATAAAAAATAAACTCTCTCGCATTTGTAATGAGATAATAAGACTGAAGGTAGATATCTACATCATTCTGGAATCAAGAACTAAAAAAGAGGATGTCAAAGGTATTGTTGAAGTAGTTTGTCCAGGAGCTAAGTATATATCTAATGAAGATTTCTATTCTTATACTCGCATTGTTATTCTGTGGAGTGATAATGATATTGTGATTAACAAAATCCTAGAGAATGAGAAGATTTTTCATTGTGAGTTGGCGATTGAAATTCATAACACTAAGTTCTCCCTCTCTACTATTTACGGGGAAAATGGGGACTATAATAGATCGGTTCTCTGGGATTCTTTGAATAAAATATCTATTTCTAATCAACTTGCATGGTGCATTCTAGGAGACTTCAATGAAGTGAGATTTTCTAATGAAAATCTAGGGAAGCAACCGCCTACCAACAAGAGTATGATGGACTTTAATGCTTCTCTTGAGATCATTGGCCTTATTGAAATCCCTACTAAAAGCTCGTTTTCACCTGGGATAGCCACAACAAGAAAGGGGTTAGCATGTTTTCAAAGATCGATAGAGCCTTTTATAATATCAAGTTTCTCATTCTTTTTCCTTCTATGTGGGGAGATATTGTTTCAAACATGATTAGTGATCATCGAGTCATTGTTCTTCATCTTCAGATGGTTAAAAGGAAGAACATACCTTTTCAGTTCATTAATGCGTGGATCACCCAACCTGAGTTTCACAATGTCGTGAAGGCTGCTTGGAGCAGGTCTTCTCATGAGGGGGCTCCTATATATAGAGTTTACAGGAAGTTGACTGCTGTGAAAGAAGCTCTCTTGAAGTGGAATAAGGACTGTGTAGGGAATTTCTCCTCGAAAGCTAAGGAGCTTGAAATAGAAGCTTTAGAATTGCAAAAAAAAAAAAGTTGAATGCACGCCCTGATGATATTGAACTTCAGAGTTCTTTGGTTGAGATGAGGAAGGTTGTTAGCAAAGCCCTTTTAGAAGAAGAAGTCTTTCTAAGGTAGAAATCGAGGGCCATCTGGCTTAAAGAAGGGGATAAGAATTCAACGTATTTCTATGCCTCTTTGAAAACTAAAAGGATTGTACTTACATGAAGGTGATAAAGTTTTCAATGAGGCTGAGACTATTTCTGATCATATAGTGAACTACTACAAGATGGTTTTCAACTCTTCTTCTTCTAGTATGGTTTCTTGGAATGATTCCTAGGTCTTACCTATTTTGACGCCTAATCAAATTTAGAATCTGAGTAAATGAGTGACTAAGGAGGAAGTTGACCTAGTGGTTAAGAACATGAATGGTGACAAGGCCCCTAACCCCGATGGCTTCAATGGCATGTTTTTCAAGACCAAGTGGTCGATTGTTGGTCAGGATATCACCAAATTCTTAATTTCTTCGAGTCAGGGAAGCTGCTGAGAGAGTGTAATAGGTCTTTTATAACTCTCATTCCTAAGGTTCAAGGTGCCACTAATCTAAAGTATTTCCATCCCATTTCCCTTTGTAATGTGATGTTTAAGATCATCACTAAGATAATGGCAAACAAATTAAGAGATGTGTTCCCTGATCTTGTAGATAAAATCCAAGTTGCTTTCATTAAGGGAAGAGTCATTAGTGATGTAATTCTCTTGGGTAATAAACTACTAAGTTATTTTTCTGTTCCTAATGGTCCTTTGTCTATGTGTGTCAAAGATGACTTTTCAAAAGCTTATGATACAGTCAGGAGAGATTACATCTTGTTCCTCATGGAGAAGATGAGGTTCCCCCCTATTGGATATCTTGGATTTGGGTTTGTTTCAATTCGGCCGCCTTCCAAGTGTTGATCAATGGGTCTCCTTCTATTTCCTTTGAAGCTTCTAATGGGGTGCGTCAGGGCGATCCCCTAGCCCCCTACCTCTTCGTCATAGCCATGCAAGGCTTCACATCTATCATTGAATTTGTTGTTAAAGATGAGTTGGTTGTTCCTTTAAGGGCTTTTGAGAGTTTTGGGGTTTTGCATACTATTTTCACAGACGATCTCCTGATCTTTACCAAAGTAGAATCCTCTAATGCTCAACATATTATGAATGTTCTGAATACTTTTTGTTCAGTTTTTGGTCTGAGCCTGAACAATTCCAAGAGTCAACTATTTTTGAGTAAAAGTATGGATGTTATTCATACTGACATCTCTAAGAGTTTGGGTGTTGATAGGGTTAATCTTCCTACCAAATACCTTGGTTTGCCTCTCTTTTATGGTTGTCTTATGAAAGCTATGTGCTCCCCATTATTGCTAAAATTAGAAGAAAACTTGATTTTTGGAAGGGTAAACTCCTATCCTTCGCAGGTCATGTGGAGTTGGTGATTTCAACTTTCTCTTCCTATCATGTTTTCTGGTCTTCTACCTTTCCTCTTCCTAAATATGTTGTTCTGGACATTGAGAAGCATATGAGAAGTTTCATATGGAACGATTTGATCAATCAGAAACACCTTCATACTGTCTCTTGGAGTTGATTTGTAAACCCAAGTATGAAAGGGGTATGGGGGGTCATTTTGTGGATGACAGGTCCAAGGCGAGTCTGTTGAAGAACATATGGGACATTGTAAGCAGTGTTCTGTAAAGCGGTAATCGGTGTACGGGTGGAGAGGGTACCGAATAAAGTATATTCGGTATGCGGGAGTATAAGCGGGAGAATATTCGGTTTTAATCGGTTTTGATTTTTTTTTAAATTAACCAGAAAGATATGTAAATTATATATTGACCATATAATAATGACAATGATAAGTAATTAGAAACATTTATAAGTAATAGACTAATATTGCATTCATAAGTAGTTAGAAACATTGATGAAATTAGAGAAGAAAACTTTGATAAGTAATTACAAACATTGATAAGTCATAGACTAATATCACATTAACAAGTAATTAGAAACATTGATAAGTAATAGACTAATATTGCATTAATAAGTAATTAGAAACATTGATAAGTCATAGATGAATATTGCATTAATAATTAATTAGAAACATTGATAAGTGATAAGACTAATATTGCATTAATAAGTAACTTGAAACATTGATGAAATTAGAGAAAAAAACATTGATAAGTAATTAGAAACATTGATAAGTCATAGACTAATCTTGCATTAAGAAGTAATTAGAAACATTGATGAAATTAGAGAAGAAAACATCAACAGTAAGGATCAGTTCAATAAACACTAACTATAAAATTATTGAGAAAACATGAGGAGAAGACCAAATATGTTAATTGGAAGAACAGAATGTAATTGTAATGACCAATAGTAGTATTAGAAAAAATTAATGTAAAAAAATTATTACTAGCATTTGATTTTGAAAATCTCCGATTAATCGGCCGATTATTCCCCCGATTGGCTGATTAATCGTTCCTGGACCGATTATAGGCCGATTATTCATATTCGGAGCGGTAGACCCCCGAAACCGATTATTCGGTCGATTATTCGGCCTAATCGGCCGATTTCCTGAACATTGATTGTAAGTAACAAAGAGACCCTCTGGGTTAAATGGTTACATGAACACTACATTAAATAAGAGTCTATCTGGTCAGTTGGGGTGTAAGACCAACTCTCCATGGATGTGGAAGAAACTCCTTGGGATGCGAAACCTTTTGAACTTGCATGTTGATTTTCAGGTAGGCGATGGCAAATCGTTCCACTTCTGGAGAGATCCTTGGTTATCTAAAAAGAATGCTCTATTGGATGTGTTCGATGAACAAATGGTTCTTAGGATGGGTAAGGGTTCGAATTGTACTATCTCATCTTGTGTCTTGAATAATGATTGGTTGTTACCGGATATTAGGGGTGTTGATATTGCCCATGCTTTGATAAGTGATATGGCTCCTCTGAATGATAGCAAAGATCATATTTTGTTTAAAGGGAAAAGGTGTTTCAAATTGAGAGATGGATGGGAGATTATCAGAAGGAAAGGGTCAAAGACAAAATGGTCAGAGTGGGTTTGGAAGAGAAAGCTCCCTAAGAGCAATTCTTGTTTCATTTGGAGGTGTTTTCTTAATAAAATCCCTACTTGTGAATATCTAAAGAGGACTAGTTTCTCTTTGGCTTCTAGATGTTCTCTATGTCTATCTGACGGAGAAGACATAGACCATATGCTATTTAAATGTCCCTTCAGTGGTGAAATCTGGAAGTTTTTCAAACAAGAATATGGCAAATAGCTTTGATGTCCAGATGGGCTTCTTCTCTTCAGAGGTGAGATGAAGTTGGCTGCTGGACTTTTTGTAACAACCGCCACAAAACCAACAGTCAAATTGTTACTAATGATGCGAAATAATCATAAACAGCGTATTAATGAAAATCACTAAGAATAAAAACCATTTTGCATATAGATCCTTTTTCAGGAAATGCTTACAAAAAGAACCAAATATGTATATACATGTGTTTCATATCATACATACATTGTAACGTCTTATCTCGAAGACAATAAGTACCCGTTTCTTTACTTTAACATGTACAACAACAACATAAAAAAATCGAGATAAGCAAACCAAAATCTCAAGTCGTTTGTAAAAACCACTAAGAACTATCTCCCAAGGACCTAAGAGTACAAAGACGACACATAGACTTCTATCTACAAAACCCTGACAAAGAGTGTACTCAACCTGAGATACTACTGTTGTCCTTGTTGATATGATCCTTCTTCTATAGTCCAGCTCCTAGTCCCTCATCCATGTCCCCCTAAAAATTGTGGATCCCATGGGGTGAGACTATTGTCCTAGCAAGAGATATAACTCTCTGTCAACAATATTATTATCACAAGAAATAGTAAAGACTGAACAGAAGGTATTTTATGCAATTAGAAGATATATTTAATGATAATAGAATTATGAAACATCTATTTACTTGAAAAGGAATATGAAGAACATGTACAACATCTATCTTCTAATATGTATGAAAGTAATAAAGTATCAACCAATGTTTTTCGTATTCAATCCTTAAGCGGATATGCTACAAAGAAAAGCATAATTGGATTTATCATATATTTTCATATTCACTGAAACACACAGACCACTTAGAATCTCAATCTTCTTATTATCATTATACTTGGGTATTCAAACCCTTAATTCATCACTGAGCATTGTCACCACTTAGCAGATAATCATTACCTCTGGTTCATCAAACCAGGGTAGTTATTCACATAGTTCACATAGCTCACTGAATATGTATTATATAAAATCATAGCTCTTACATAGCCATGCTCATTACCTTATGATGCATGTATGATTAATATATCATGCCATCATCAATTTCAAACATATGTCTTAATCATGCAATACTAAAGAACACATCCTCCCTAATGAATTAGGGTTATAATCGATCAATTAGGGTTTCAAGATTTCATTAGCAAGATTTAGTCTAATTCATACTCCACTCATCTCAGGAGTATATGTTGATCACATAATTATCTTTCCATTCTTAGTTTCTCTCTCATCCCCACTTAGGATGTAAATTACTTAATTCACCTCTTTAAGGTCTATTAGCTCGTCATTATCAAATTGTAATAAACTTATTGTATCTCAATATCACATTAATCCTATTCATCACTTAGACAAGCTTAGTAATTAAGGAAATGCCTACCATATCAAGTAGCATGATTGACAATGTTATTCTATTGTATTTGAAGATGCATATATCATCTTAAAAAGTATCCATTTTAATCATGTGGTGAAACCACATCCTCATATCGGTTTTAGGGGTGTATTGGGTCCTCATATCATGTACTAAAGTACACCATATCGGGCATGCCATTATGAATAAACTCTACATCTTTCAAGATAATATTATATTAATTCTCTACCTTAGTTTATCATATCCGTTTTCATTCCAAACTTCCATATCAGTTTTCCATCATATCGGGTTCCCTCTTGGGATGCCATATCGGATTTCATGTTGGGTTAACATATCAGTTTACTCTCTTGGATATCATCCTGGATTTCACCATATTGTATACCTACATCAAGTGGTATCATGTTGTCATATTGTATTTCTATGTTAACCATCATATCGGTTTACACCTTTAAACATCATATCGTTTCACCTCATGGGTTTACCATATCGGGTACCCACATTAAGTGGTATCTTGTTACCATATTGTGTACCCATATTGACTACCATATCGTGTTCCCATGTTAGATTAGAACCTTGAACTCTAATTCTTTTCTTGATAAGATGGATACTAAATTGATATTCAACCCAACACAAAGTAATGAGGTATATCAGTTTTCCAAGGAAATAGATTCCAAGACATATCGGGTTTCCATATCCTTTTCTAGGGTTTTCCCTAATCGTGTAAGGGTATTACTTTTACCTTGCATCAAGTATAAAATACGGTTAGGTATCTTCCATGTCGTCTATAAAACTTATTTTACAAAATATGACCTACCTTCATATCGGGTAGACCCCCATATCGGATTCCATATCGATTTTCAAAGTCTTCAACCATACCGGGTTGTAAGAGTCCTCAACCCATATCCGGTTGTTCAATGATGATATTATCATCATCAACCTCAAGCTCATTATTTAACTATTCAAAGACATGGATAACTATCCTAATTACTTATTGGGATTCATGTATATATCAATTGATCAAGGAAATCCAAATTTTGACAATAATCAACAAATTGAACAATATTAAAGAAAAGATAATAATATTGAAGGGTTCAAGTTATATAACCCGCCTCTCAAGTAGTTTCCAAGCTTCAAGTTTCACTCCTCACGTTCTAAGGTTGAAATTGAGCCTTCTCCAAGCTCCAAGACTTGAGCTCCAAGCTTTTGCTCGATATCTTCAATTCAAATGGACGATATCACCTCACTTTGTTGCTAAGACCTACTTTGGCCGATATCTCTTCTCCTTGGCCGATACCAAGCTTCACCACTTAACTCTTCCTCACCATGGGCAACACGAGAGAGTATTTGCACGATACAAGAGGGAAGAGTACTAACAAGATTCGAAAATCTTCCTAACAAGTGAAGGTCAAGGTATTTATACTTGAGGTTTATAGAAAAGAGTGTAATAGGTGTCATTAGCTTAAGTTACTTCATGCCACCTAGCCATGCAAGGTCAACACATACTCTTGCATGCATGCCACTATTATCTTGCCATGCAAAAATAAAAATCCAAGGATAATATAGGGGATAAGGGTCAGCTCTTGAGTTATCTTCTAGTGCAAGTCTTCTTCCGCTAACTATATATTATAATATTCAACTTAATCCATTCCAAAAAAAGTTGCTAGCTGATTCATATTTCTTCTTTGAAGTGCTCTGCCCATCATGGGAAATTCTAAAACCCACAAACCGGTATGAGACTCTTCTTATAGCTCTATGGCCGATAGGGACTTCCTCCTAAGTCCACAACTCGATATGCTCATATGTATAACTTTCAACTTATGCATTTCCTTGGTCTTTTCATTATTAAGAGTGTTAACACTTTAGGATGATTCAACATATTATCTCCCTCTTTCTCTCTCCTCTAGACAATACTAGGTAAGAGTAAAAATAATCTAGAGGTGGTGATTTACACATCAACCCTTCATTTTGTATATATTGCAATTTGTACCATAATTGATGCACCGAGCACTTAGCATTATTTACACAAGTCCTCACTTAGAATTTAGGCTTTGCACAAGCCACCACTTAGAATCATATTCTCTTTCATGATATTAAAAACACTTAGAATACATTCAACATGTGATATTTGTAGTATAACCCTTCTTCTTGGGTGAATTGCACTCTTCACTTAGATTTATCATATAATGCACACACATAGTTTTCATATAAGCTCAAATTTGAAAATAAACTTCACAAAGGAACTTAATTAATTTTCCAAAAGACAAGAACAAGTTTGTAAGAAACTTACTTAAGCAAAACTTCTAGGGTTATGCCATAACCTAGGTCAGGGGTGTTACAATTATAAACCCCTAACAAGGATTTCGTCCCCGAAATCCCAGATGAGGGAAGACAATTGTTGTTCATGCATCATATCATCAAGTCTCCAAATAATATCTTGATGTTATGGAGATTCCATAGAACTTTCACCAGCACAAATTCCTTCCATTAAAGATTATCATAAGATCTATCACACATGACACATACTCAGCTGTCCTATTCATTACCGACTGCGGAGCCAACTCTGTGTCAGGTAACACTTTCTAAGCCAGAGAAGTATTATTCATACCTTGAATAATTCAAGTGTCAAACCTTATTGACTCTCATCTTTTATGTGATAAGATTCTTGATTCTAGGGAGTCTTTCATACTCTTCACTTAGCTTAGCATTTCACTTTGTTGGAAGGACCAAGATTACGTTCTGTCACTCACTTGGGACTACAAGTCTTATCATACATCTTTAATACCACTCCAATCTGTTGACACAACACAAAACTTTCTTATGACTTGTATCAACTATCTTCCTAATTGTACATTCTCTTGTCATAAAGAAAGGTTACTTATTAAAGAAGAACTTATCTCATAGGTATCTCTAGAAGTTAGGAATAATTTGCCTCAGTAAATCTAGATAGGGATACTCTAAGAAATTATTTTTAGCTTGATAAGATTCCTGTCAAAACAATTCTACAATTGTTCCTTCAATTAGTACATCCTTATCAATGTTTATGTATATGCAGAGCATAAACCCCTAACATATGATCTCCATACTAGAGTTATCTCAAGGCCCTTCTAGATAACCAAACATTATTCATTTTATCGGGAGTCATATCCTCACTTTTCCATACCACCTGGCACATCTTGGATACCAGAATCCCTTACCTTGGCATCCTTCACATGTGTCGAAAACACATCACATCCTCATCATTTCCATTTTGCTATTGTTAATGCCAAAGTCAAACATACAAAAGAATCTTTCTTTCCCTATCTTGGAACCAAAGTCCTAGATGAACTAATACTTTTCAAAGTATCCATTAATTGAACACTTCTAACTCATGCACATCAAGTGTCATAAGACTCGCTTGATTGTCATGTCCCTAGAAGGAAAGAACATAAAGGAACATATTCCTTTTATCACCCCATCATTACCCAGGGCTGTTCATCAAAGAGGAGACATGTTTTTAGTTGGGGAAGTCCACTTAGCATACCCTATTTAGTTGGGGAAGTCCACTTAGCAATTCCTATTTAGTTGGGGAAGTCTACTTAGCAATCCCTATTTAGTTGGTAAAGTCCACTTAGCAATCCCTATTTAGTTGGGAAAGTTCACTTAGAAATCCCTATTTAGTTGGTAAAGTCCACTTAGCAATCCCTATTTAGTTGGGAAAGTCCACTTAGCAATCCCTATTTAGTTGGGGAAGTCAACTTAGCAATCCCTATTTAGTTGGGAAAGTCCACTTAGCAATCCCTATTTAGTTGGGGAAGTCCACTTAGCAATCCCTATTTAGTTGGGAAAGTCCACTTAGCACTCCCTATTTAGTTGGGAAAGTCCACTTAGAAATCCCTATTTAGTTGGGAAAGTCCACTTAGCAATCCCTATTTAGTTGGGAAAGTCCACTTAGAAATCCCTATTTAGTTGTTTCATGTTGTTGCCTTTGTCTTTTTACCCTATTGGGTTGTAACTTTCGTAAGCCCTGCCATGTCTACCATGGTTGTTGGGTCATTTCCTCCCTTCTTTTTAACAAAAGAGCTTAATATGCTCAACATGTCCATATTTACAACATGTCTTATCCTCGTACCATGGTCTTATCGGTCTTATTACTGATGTAGAAGCTAAGTCAGAAGTTCTTACAGGTGGAAGGTTAGGACCTTTTCCTTTACTTAGCGACTATTGCCCTGGTACACTAGGCATTTATTGCACTGGTGGCACCAAGAATTTTGCCTTTTTGAAACAACTGGGCAAGGTTTCTAGAATTGTAGAGACATTTCCTTAATTCTCAACTTATTGCCCCTTGTTGGGAACTGCCATCATAGATGTACTAACTATTTATACTTATGGAAGAGTCTATTTTCTGGCCATATGTTAATCATTCCCACATTTTTCACTATTCCAACATGACTATGTCATTCAGGAACCCTTTCAGAACCCAAAGTTTCTACATTGAGGACTGGTAACCTAGGTTGTAATACTAGTATCCAGCCTACTATATGCATCACTGTTGTCCTAACCCGTCCAACAAGAGTATAAAAAGCAGGATTCTCTATCCTAATTGGGCCAAGATGGGAATTCTCAGGCACTCGTTCTTCTCTTGCTTGATCCCTTGCACCTTCTCTTGGTGCAACAACATTGCTCTTAGCAGTGTGTTCCTCGTGTTCTCCAATCATTTTTAAACTTCACCTTTTCTTCTGCATAAGCAGAAGTCATTATAAGATATATTAGAGGATACTAGAACATACTCAACTCCTTAGTCCTATGTCTCTGTAGACTCAACGAACCTTAAGCTATGACACCAAACTTGTAATGAGCGCCACCAAACCAACAACCAAATCATTACTAATGATGCGGAATAATCATAAACAGTGGATTAATGAAAATCACTAAGAATAAAAACCATTTTGCATATAGATCCTTTTTTAGGAAATTCTTACAAAAAGAAACAAATCTGTATATACATGTGATTCATATTGTACATACTTTGTAATTTCTTATCTCGAAGACAATAAATACAAGTTGTTTTACTTTAATATGTACAATAGCAATATAAAAACTTTGAGATAAGCAAACTAAAATCTCAAGTCGTTCGTAAAAACCACTAAGAACTATCTCCCAAGGACCTGAGAGTACAGAGACGACACATAGACTTCTATCTACAAAACCTGACAAACAGCGTACTCAACCCGAGATACTACTGATGTCCTTGCTGATATGATCCTTCTTCTGCAGTCTGGCTCCTAGTCCCTCGTCCGCGTCCACCTAAAAATTGTGGATCCCATGGGGTGAGACTATTGTCCCAGCGAGAGATATAACTCTCTGCCAACAATATTATTATCACAAGAAATAGTAAAGACAGAACAGAAGGTATTTTATGCAATTAGTAGATATATTTAATGATAACAAAATTATAAAACATCTATTTGCTTGAAAAGAAATATGAAGAACATGTATAACATCTATCTACTAAGATGTATGAAAGTAATAAAGTATCAACAGATGTTTTCTATATTCAATCCTTAAGCGGATATGATACAAAGAAAAGAATAATTGGATTTATCAGATATTTTCATATTCACTAAAACACATAAACCACTTAGAATCTCAATCTTCTTATTATCATCATACTTGGGTATTCAAACCCTTAATTCATCACTGAGCACTGTCACCAATTAGCAGATAATCATTACCTCTGGTTCATCAGATCGGGGTATTTATTCACATAGTTCACATAGCTCATTGAATATGTATTATATAACATCATAGCTCTTACTTATCCATGCTCATTGCCTTATGATGCCTATATGATTAATATATCATTTCATCATCAATTTCAAACATGTCTTAATCATGCAATACTAAAGAACACGTCCTCCCTAATGAATTAGGGTTATAATCGATCAATAAGGGTTTCAAGATTTCATTATCAAGATTTAGTCTAACTCATACTCCACTCATCTCAGGAGTATATGCTGATCACATAATTATCTTTCCATTCTTAGTTTCTCTCTCATCCCCACTTAGGATGTAAATTACTTAATTCACCTCTTTAAGGTCTATTAGCTCGTCATTATCAAATTGTAATAAACTTATTGTATCTCAATATCACATTAATCCTATTCATCACTTAGACAAGCTTAGTAATTAAGGACATGCCTACCATATCAAGTAGCATGATTGACAATGTTATTCTATTGTATTTGAAGATGCATATATCATCTTAACAAGTATCCATTTTAATCATGTGGTGAAACCACATCCTCATATCGGGTTTAGGGGTGTATTGGGTCCTCATATCGTGTACTAAAGTACACCATATCGGGCATGCCATTATGGCTTTACTCTACATCTTTCAAGATAATATTATATTAATTCTCTACCTTAGATTATCATATCAGTTTTCATTCCAAACTTCCATAATAGTTTTCCATCATATCCTCTTGGGTTTCCATATCAGATTTCATGTTGGGTTAACCATATTGGTTTACTCTCTTGGATATCATCCTAGATTTCACCATATCATATACCTACATCAAGTGGTATCATGTTGTCATATTGTATTTCTATGTTAACCATCATATCGGTTTACACCTTTAAACATCATATCGTTTCACCTCATGGGTTTACCATATCGGGTACCCACATTAAGTGGTATCTTGTTACCATATCATGTACCCATATTGACTACCATGTCGTGTTCCCATGTTAGATTAGAACCTTGAATTCTAATTCTTTTCTTGATAGGATGGATACTAAATCGTTCTTCAACCCAACACAAAGTAATGGGGTATAACATTTTTCCAAGGAAATAGATTCCAAGACATATCGGGTTTCCATATCCGTTTCTAGGGTTTGCCCTTATCGTGTAAGGATATTACTTTTACCTTGCATAAAGTATAAAATATGGATGGGTATCTTCCATGTCGTCTATAGAACTTATTTTACAAAATATAACCTACCTTCATATCGGGTAGATCCCCATATCAGATTCCATATCATGTTTCAAAGTCTTCAACCCATATCGGGTTGCAAGAGTCCTCAACCCATATCGGGTTGTTCAATGATGATATTATCATCATCAACCTCAAGATCATTATTTGACTATTCAAAGCCATGGATAACTGTCCTAATTACTTATTGGGACTCATGGATATATCAATTGATCAAGGAAATCCGAATTTTGACAGTAATCAACAAATTGAACAATATTAAAGAAAAGATAATAATATTGAAGGGTTGAAGTTATATAACCCGCCTCTCAAGTAGCTTCCAAGCTTCAAGCTTCACTCCTCACATTCTAAGGTTGAAGGTGAGCCTTCAAAAAGCTCCAAGACTTGAGCTCCAAGCTTTTGCACGATATCTTCAATCCAAATGAACGATAGCATCTCACTTAGTTGCTAAGACCTACTTTGGCTGATATCTCTTCTCCTTGGCCGATACCAAGCTTCACCACTTAACTCTTCCTCACTACGGGTGACACAAGAGAGTATTTGCATGATACAAGAGGGAAGAGTACTAACAAGATTCGAAAATCTTCCTAACAAGTGAAGGTCAAGGTATTTATACTTGAGGTTTATAGAAAAGAGTGTAATAGTGTCATTAGCTTAAGTTACTTCATGCCACCTAGCCATGCAAGGTCGACACATACTCTTGCATGCATGCCACTATTATCTTGCCATGCAAAAATAAAAATCCAAGGGTAATATAGGGGATAAGGTTCGACTCTTGAGTTATTTTCTAGTGCAAGTCTTCTTCCACTAACTATATATTATAATATTCAACTTAATCCATTCCAAGACAAGTTGCTAGCCGATTCATATTTATTATTTGAAGTGCTTTGCCCCTCATGGGAAATTCTAAAACCCACAAACTGATAGGAGACTCTTCTTATAGCTCTATGGCCGATAGGGACTTCCTTCTAAGTCCACAACTCGATATGCTCATATGTATAACTTTCAACTTATGCATTTCCTTGGTATTTTCATTATTAAGAGTGTTAACACTTTAGAATGATTCAACATATTGTCTCCCTCTTTCTCTCACCTCTAGATAATACTAGGTAAGAGTAAAAATAATCTAGAGGTGGTGATTTACACATCAACCCTTCATTTTGTATATATTGCAATTTGTACCATAATTAATGCACCAAATACTTAGCATTATTTACACAAGTCCTCACTTAGAATTTAGGCTTTGCACAAGCCACTACTTAGCATCATAGTCTCTTTCATGATATTAAAAACACTTAGAATACATTCAACATGTGATATTTGCAGTATAACCCTTCTTCTTGGGTGAATTGCACTCTTCACTTAGATTTATCATTTAATGCACACACATATTTTTCATATAAGCTCAAATTTGAAAATAAACTTCACAAAGGAACTTTAATACTTTTCCAAAAGATAATAACAAGTTTGTAAGCAACTTACTTCAACAAAACTTCTAGGGTTAGGCCATAACCCAGGTCAGGGGTATTACACTTATCTTACAGAGAATCTGGTTAGAGAGGAACTCGAGGATCTTTAGATACTCAAAGAGAAGTCCTGAAGAGATCTGGAGTATAGTTTGTATAGATACTAAAAGTCTCCATACTTGATGTTATACAGATAGGTCATTTATTGATCCCTTTGTTTAGTTAGAGTTTCTTCTCTTGGTGTCTTGGTTTCTGGGTTTTTAATCCTAGGCATTGTACATATCCGCTTTGATTATTAATGGAAAAGTGGCACGCTAGGTTCAACAAAAAAAAACATAAATGACAAATTGGTTGAATATAATTTTCAAATTAGTTCAAGTTGTTGAACATGATAGAAATTCCTTCAACAATTGCCATGCCTACTATTATAGTTAGAACAGATTGAGATTTGGCATATGAAGATAAAACATGATTCCTTAAAGAGAATACATCAAAGGATGTGTACGTGAAACATCCTAAAAGGTTTTACAATTTCAAGAATGCAAATAAAGTCTATAAACTACAAAGTTCAATCTAGAATTAAAACAAGCATCTCAGAGATGGGATATTTTGACTTGACAAGATAGTCAAAGAGTTTGACTTGAATTAAGACAAAAGATGAAATCTATGATTACTAGAGATTTACTGGGAGCATATTTTAATTTTCCACATATGATGAGGAATAACATCTCAATATTGTGAATATTGAGATCTCGCATAAAAACCCTTCAACAAAGGAGGATTAATTGAAACATCTTATGAGATAAGGATCAAGACCTATGGGATAGTTCTTGAATGTTTCAGAATTGAAGTTTGAGTACATAAAATAGCAATGTGTTGAAGGATTCAATGAGAGAGAATCCGCATTGGTCTCTCATGAACCATAAGTTCCAATTATTGAGAAGAATGGAAATGACATGATAAAGATGCCATACGTTGTAGGAATGGATCTATCTTGAATGCTATATATGTACTTGTCCTGTATAATCTTGTATGTATTGGACATGACAAGATGATACAAAATTTTAATAAGGGTTATTGGAAGGTCACTAAAGATATCCATTAGTACTTATGAAGTACTTAAGTATAAATTGCTAGTCAATTAGGGTAGCAATTAAAGGAAGTGTTGGATGTAAAGGGTTTCATCGATTCAAGCTTCCATGATGACAAAGTGATTGCAATAAAATATATTTGATTTAAAAGGAGAACTATTGTTAGTTGGAAGGATTTCGAACTAATATCCATTAATTCTATTCTACAATAGAAGTTGAGTATACTTATATTTTGAACATAGAGTGATACTATATGGATCTAGAAGTTCATATGATGAACTTGTAGATGTTCCAACCATTTATGACTCAATAGTGATACTATGACAAGAATGGAGCTACTTGCTAGGAAAGTAATATCATATACCATATTACCATGGTTTCCTCTTAGAGCGAAGAGATCATAAACATGCAATATACTGACTAATAGAAAAATGTTTTTAACCCGTTGGATTAAGTACTTGTGTAATAGAAGCATGATGGACATGTTTGGATCACTAACAATGAGTTTTGTGGGTGATTGGTTCTAAGTGTTAGTGGGAGTCTATTGGTAAGGTATGCTTAGAGATCCAATCATGTGATGATTGACATGGAATATACTATAAAGGGTTTGATTAATACTCATAAAGGCAAGCTTCCAATTCATTTTGTTTCATCTCAGTCATGAGATAATGAGGAAATATTATGAATGTCTAATAATGATGATGCTCAATGACATAGGTCTTTAAGTACATGACTTGTAAGGATGAGATCATACGAATGCTATGAGTATGTACATTCTCATTATGTCCCTAGTCAATTTTTACTATGGAAGGTAGATAGACACCAGTAACACTGAAGACTAGAGTGTGGTTTGGTTGATGATAGAATCTCATTAGTCATGATATGGCAATATTAAACCAAGCACACAGATACATGTTAGAGAACAGTGTATTAGATAGACCCACCTTGAGAGTACACATGGAAAACATCATTGGTGGTCATGGTCATATCTCATAGTGAAGGTGGTGATTGTGATTCTTAGACTTGAAATCATTGCACTCATCACATGATGTTGGGTATGTTTTGACATCATCAAACGTAGTCATGAAACATGGGTTTCTATAAATGTAACGACCCCGCCTTCCAGTAACCCCCAATTAAAAGAGACCAGGAGGTCAGAGACGTTATTCCAATTTCCGGATCAAGGTTCGAAAAATAAACATTAATAATTATCAAACTTTACCAGACTATACTGAAAAGTTGTAATAAATAAAATTTTGCATACCTTTGATAAATTGGATTTCTACACTTCTATCCACATGAGTTCTACTCTAACTAATCCTCCTTGAACTTTAATTCATGTATTTCACAATATGACGTTTTACTGTTTGTCCTTTTGGTTTTTTTACCTAAAACGTCGACAAACAAAACGTCATCCAGCACAAAGCTGGTATGTGGGGGAAAGCAATAAAAGTATAATTATTCATAACAACTCAGTGCAGTCAATTACAGTTTAACAAACAACTTTACGTTTTAAATATAACTACGCGATCCTTGCATACCCTATCCTCTGCACTGTCCCTACACTGGACTTGGATGCTACTATCCTTATGGTAGACCCCATTATAACCCTCATGATCCCATCTAACAGGTGGATCAGTTTCTAGGGCTGAGTCACATGGCACTACCCGTAGGTAGCCCACTCCTTAACTCATGGTATGCTAAGAGTCTCATGGCACTACACGTGGGTAGCCCAATTTCTAACTCACGATAACCTGGACCTTACTCTAGGTTACCCCTTTTTAGCATTTGCAAAGCCACAAAAGAGGATCCGGATCTAAGCCAGTTATATATACATTAATAGTGATAATCATAGTCACTTTATAGTTGCAGGAAAAAAAGTCATCCAAGCAGTTTATTTCAAACAACCGATTAAATCTCCGAGAATCATCGTGAAACTAATGCGGTTATTCATAAACGTAACCACATACCTTTGATTGCAGATTTCGAGACAGAATCAAATATGCAGGGAAATCCAATCAAACAAGCAAAGATGAATACAAATCCTAAAATAAAAGTACAAATTTCCTTTTATCAAAACTTATCCAATTTCTTCTTATTCCTTAGGATTTCTATTCCAATTTAGGGTTTCCTTTGAAATTAGGGTTGTGTCTCCACTTTTAACATTATGAACCCTAATTCATCAAATCCACTTAAAACCTTTAAATCTTCTCATTTTAATATTCCTAACAATCTTAGGATCATCATATAGTAATTCACTTCCTTAATCCGAATTAATTACGATTTTCATCTTCTTTTACCCTAAATTAGAGTTTCTACATGTATCATTTTTATTTATAGAGTAAAACCCTAAATTAACCAACTTTGCATTCAAAACAGATAAAAACTCTATCTTAGCAATCAACAGGTTAATACCTTTCAAATTAACCTATTGATTCACCAAGATTCACCCTTTATATCCAATTAGGGTTTCTAATTACCCTTTAATACATTTTCTAACAAATTAAAGCACTTTTGCAAAATGAAATAAAATTAGGTTACCAAATTATTTTTATTAGGTTCCTTGTATTTTTCTACATAACTTTCATGTATAAAGTTTTTCCATCAGAGATTCCTAGCTATTTCTATTAATTTCGCAAGGAAAAATCATTTTCTGGATTATTTGGGCAAAGAGAGGAATTACCGAATTTTCTTGATCGTTGGATTGATGTGTCGTTGGTCCGTTGAAGATCCGACGCTCCGCATCAACTTCCTCCACTGACTCAGTTGCGCGCGTGCCCCCAAAGCCCGATCCGCTGGATCCTACTCAGGTCCACGATGAACTCCAATCCAACGTTCCGCGTCGATGCGGCCTAACTTAGTCGGCCGCCCCTTAGCACCGTCAGATCCTCGTAGAGGATCACCGTGATCCCTGATCGAACGATGATTGTGTGTCATCTCCTTTCTTCCTTCGCTGCTAGAGCCGTGACAGTGCCAAGGCGGTGCCCTCGCCGGAGAGAATCCAATTGAGAGAGGGTGAGGGTGCGAAGACCTAGGGACCTGCCGCCAGGGTTCGTGAGGGCGAGAGGAACCAGGAGGGGTCCTATTTATAGGGCGTAGAGGCCTCCTTAGGGTTTCTTCAACCCTGCTTCCACCCTTGCCTTTGGCCTAATTGGGCGATTCGTGTATATGCGATGAAAGTCGGCAAATCTTGGGTCGGGAAGCTTCCTCTCCTCCTCCTGAACTCACTAGGACCCTTCCCAAGCGCGCACATGCACTGGTTTGATCAGAAACCAAAGGGGAAAGTCCCCCTGTAGCCAGCCTGTGTCCTTGTCCCGCTGGGACATGATGATTAGCAGTACCTGTTGGATCAAAATCCAACGGCCATCCATGCATGCGCTCAACCAAAAAAAGGGAAATATTTCCTAAATTCTGAGATAAAATCCTATTTTGTGGATAACTTGAAAAAGCAATATCTCCCAAATTAGAACTCCTTTTTAATTCAAATTTTAAGGGAACCTCGTTTATGCTTTTATCTTTCATCCTACAAAAAATGGGATTATTATCTTAGGAAAATAATTCCTTTTCTTCAGTTGCAAGTTAACCTTTAATTATTCATATTTTCCACATCTTTTCTATTTCCTTTTCCATTATATTATTATCCTGAGTTCCTTGAACCCCAAGGAACCTTAATAATTCGAAATTCCATTTTGGAAAATATTCCTTAGCCTTATATTCTTCTTTTATCTGTTTTCTTACTTATTCCTTTATCCAATTGAATTCCTTTTCCTTTTCCTTTTCTTTTTCTTTTTCTTTCAATTGGGCTTAATAGCCAATAAGGCCCATTAAGAAAACATACAAAGCTACCATACACGAAATTCATTTAAATCAAACCATCAAATCAACAATTTATTTCATTTATTTCTTAAAAGAATATTTACAAATCTCATTACATGTTTTATAAAATTGGGGTTATAACATCCTCTCCTCCTTATAGGAATTTTGCCCTCAAAATTCAACAATCAAGTAAACAAATTAGGATATGCCTTTTCCATGTCTGTCTTTAGCTCCCATGTGGCTTCATCCTCTCCATGGTGCTTCCAAAGAACCTTTACCATCTCTATATTCTTATTTCTGAGCTCTTTCACCTTGGTATCTAGAATCCGCAAAGGTAACTCAGGATAAGTTAGCTTCCCTTGAAGCTCAATGGGTTCAATACTCAGTACATGGCTCAGATCTTGCACATATCACTTCAGATTGGACACGTGGAAAACATCATGAATCATACTATATTGAGGGGGTAACGCCAATCTATATGCGGCTTCACCAATCCGTTCTGATACTTCAAACGGACCCACGTATTGGGGACTCAACTTTCCTCTGTTCTTAGCTATAGCTCGGAGCGGTCGGATTTTCAGAAAAACATGCTCCCATAGTGAAATGCACGTCAGTCCGCTTCGCATCAACATACGACTTCTGTCGATCCTGGGCTCTCTCTAGCCTTTGCCTGATCAAATTGACATTATCAGCATACACTTGGAGTTCATCTGACCTCAACAAGGTCATTTCACCAACATCATCCCAGTAAAGTGGTGACCGACACAGTCTCCCATATAGAGCTTCATATGGAGGCATCCTGATACTTGCTTGGTAACTGTTGTTGTAGGCAAACTCAGCTAACGGTAGGTACTGCTCCCATGATCCACCCCAATCAAGAACACAAGCTCTCAGCAGATCCTCTAAGGTCTGGATTGTCCTTTCTCACTGACCATCTATCTGGGGGTGATATGTGGTACTGAACTTCAACCTTGTACCTAGTTCCTCTTGAACTTGCTTCCACAGCTTGGAAGTAAACTTTGGGTCTCTATCGGAGATGATGGAACTGGGTACGCCATGCAAACACACTATTTCTCTTATATACAACTCCGCTAAATCTGACACTTTGGCAGTGGTCTTCAGGGCAAGGAAGTGTGCTGACTTGGTAAGGTGATCTATCACAACCCATATAGCACCATGACCTTTCTTAGTCCGAGGTAGACCCACCAAAAAATCCATGGTGATCTTCTCCCATTTCCATTCTGGAATCTCTATAGACTATAACAGTCCACCGGGTCATTGGTGTTCATCCTTCACCATTTGGCATGTAAGACAGCTGGCCACATACGCCGCAATATCTCTCTTCATTCCAGGCCACCAGAAAAACCTCTACATGTCCTTAAACATTTTAGTAGTTCACGGGTGCACAGTGTACTTAGAACCATGAGCCTCTTGTAGGATATGTCCCTTCAACGGTGAGTCTTCAGGAACCCATATGCGATTCTCAAATCTAATTCCTCCGTCTATTCCCAATGAAAGGCGGGTCTGAGGCTTCTCCATCAAACCTTTCATCTTGTCAAGTTCTCCACTAGCCAACTGTGCTACTACAATCTCACTCAACAACTCTGACTGTATTTGGATGTTGGCCAAACGAATTCGATCATCAAACGGTTGGGGAGACCATTCTACCCGCTCTTCTAAACTCTTCCACTATCTAGAAAAGACAGCTGCACACCTGAGTTGTTTCCAACTCAAAGCATCTGCTATGACATTCGCCTTTCCTGGATGATAAGCGATGGTGAAGTCGTAATCCTTCATGTACTCCATCCATCGTCATTGTCGTAGGTTCAGGTCTTTCTGTGTAAGAAGGTATTTTAGGCTCTTATGGTCGGTGAAGATTTCAAAGGTAGCACCATACATGTAATGCTGCCAAATCTTCAATGCATGAATGATAGCAGCCAGCTCTAAGTCATGTGTCAGGTATTTCACCTTGTTGGGCTTGAGTTGTCGAGAGGCATATGAAACCACATGTCGATTTTGTTCCAATACACAGCCAAGTCCCACCTTTGATGCATCAGTGAAAATCATGAAACCCTTGTTGCCTGATGGTAGAGTCAAAACTGGTGCAGAGGTCAGCTTCTCTTTCAGCTCCTGGAAACGAGCCTCACAAACATCGGTCCACACAAACTTCACATCCTTCCTAGTCATCATGGTCAAAGGCAAGGCGGTCTTTGAGAAATCCACGATGAAGCGCCGATAGTATCCTACTAACCCCAAGAAGCTTCGAATCTCAGAGGGGTTCTTCGGTGCTGGCCAGTCGTGAACTGCCAACACTTTAGCCGGATCTACCGCGATCGTCCCTCCTGAGATGATGTATCTGAGGAACATGACTCGGTCTATCCAAAACTCACATTTAGAGAATTTCCCATAAAACTTCTACTTTCTCAAGATATCAAGGAATTTACTTAGGTGGTCTCGGTGTTGATCTAAGTCATCTGAATAAACCAGTATGTCATCTATGAATACTATGACAAATGAGTCAAGGAAGGGCTGGAACACACTATTCATAAGGTTCATGAAAACATTGGGTGCATTGGACAACCCAAAAGGCATAACCACAAACTCATAGTGGCCATAACAGGTTCGAAAAGCTATTTTCGGGATGTCTTCACTGCTAACTCTCAACTAGTGGTAACCCGATCTCAAGTCGATCTTGGAGAAGACTCAAGCTGATTTTAACTGGTCAAACAAGTCATCTATCCGAGGTAAAGGATATTTGTTCTTAATGGTAGCTTGGTTGATCATCCGGTAGTCTATGCACATTCAGAGTGAACCATCCTTTTTCTTTACAAAAAGAACCGGTGCTCCCCATGGTGATGTGCTAGGGCGGATAAAACCCTTGTCTAACAATTCCTGCAATTGTTTCTTCAACTCGAGCAACTCCGCAGGGGCCATTCTAAACGGTGCTCGTGAAATAGGGCTTGTCCCAGGAGCTAGCTCTATGAAAAAATCTACCTCTCTCTCAGGAGGAATCCCAGGTAGATCATCAGGAAAAACATCTGCATAGCTCCTAACTACCTCTATTTCCTCTAATGGTTGTACCCTGGGTTCTGGCTCGATAACTACTGCCAGGAAAGCTCGACAACCTTTACTCATCATCCTCTCTACTTTCAAGGCTGACAGATATAGGCTGGTGGTGGCATCTTTCCTAACCCTAATGATAAAAGGTGGGTGAACTGGTTTCTTAATGATCACTTTCTTCTCCCTACAGTCAATATTGGCCCTATAAGTATAAAGCCAATCCATACCAATGATCACATCAAAGTCATTCATATCAAGAACGATAAAGTCTATAGGAAACTCATGATCTCGATATCTCACAGGTATCACCATAGTTTTCAAAAGAGATGTAAAGATCTGACCACTCGGGGTTGTAACATCTAATACATACCCTAAATCCTTGATATCCAAACAAAGCATAGTTGCAAGATTTCTCAAAATGAAAGTATTAGTAGATCCAGAGTCAAACAAAGCTTTTACATTATGTCCCATGACTTCAAGCAAGCCTACATTGGTTTTCACCATACATTAGACCATTACATGCTTAAACTTAAAACATAAAAGAAAACTCTAAGGGTTATTACCCTCGATCAACCGATTCACATTAGCTTGAGTTTCCTCATTATCAATGGAAAACACCCGAGCTTGTCTTCTCTCTCCAGCAGGTGGGTCGGTAGCTATAGGTGGAGCTGCTACTGGTGGGGCTACTACCTGTCCTGGTCCTCTTGGATCTGGCAAAGGGCAGACAGATTGTAGGTGTCCTTCTTGATGGCACCGAAAGCATGTCTTCTTCTTGTAATGGCACTCACTGGCATGCCCCTTTCTGTAGGTACGACAAGGAGGTCGGTTGTTCTCTTGACGGGGTTTCCCTTTTACTCCCTGTCTTCCTTTAGCATGATGACGTCCTGGACCATTCTTGTGGTTATTCTTCTGACCTTGAGTTCCTTCAGTGAAACCCAGGTACCCCTTGGGTAGAAGCTGAGCAGGCATCACGGTCCTCTCCATGTCTAAAGCAGTGTTGTAAGCTTCGGCGAAGGTCTTAGGTTTACTTGCCATCACATGGGGCTTGATGGCAGGGTGAAGGCACTCTATGAAGTGATCCACCCTTCTTTCCTCATCCATCATATGCCTGAAACGCTCCAAGATTCGAAACCTGCGCCTGAAGTCTGCCACAGATGAGTTCCCTTGAGTCATGTTGGCGAACTCCCTTTCCTTTTCCTTCTTAGCTGAGACAGGGATGAATCTGGTGGTGAAGATCGTTTTGAAGTGAGCCCATGCCATTGGTTCCTCAATCAGATCTCGGCCTATGATGTGAGTCTCCCACCATATCTTGGTTGCTCCTTCTAGGAGATGAGCAACAAAGAGTACCTTCTTGCTCGGTTGTACTTCAAGCATGCAGAATCCATTCTCGACTGCAAGCAACCAAGCTTCCGCCTTGTCGACTACTTTAGATTTATCTTCTCCCCAGAACTTTTCGATGTTTAGCTTGATGAAGTCCAAGATAGTGGCTCCCATCCGAGGATGAACAGGAAGTGGCTCACCATTTTCACCTCTAGAAAAGTCTCGGAGGGCCAAAGCACTTATTGCCTCTGTCAACTTCTTCTGTTGTTCCATCCATAAAGCAGTAGGGGTGTGGATCATCATGGTTGGTTCGGGACTACCGGCTTGATCTTCTTCCATCCAGGCCACCTCCTCGTACTCATGTTGCTCCTCGTACCCTTGGTCTTCTTCTTGGTCAAGGTTGTTGAAGGGTATCAGGTCAGGGTTAGGGACCTCATGAGTGGTTTCTTCGGGTCTCTTCCTCTTCTTAGAGGATTCACCATCATGGTTCCTCTTTCTCTTCTTTAAAGACCCCTTTCCTTTGCGGGGAGTCCAACCACTCCTAGCTGGGTTCCCAGTGCCCTCAGGAATAGCAACCGCCTTTGTACGAGCCATCTACACAAGCATAACAAATAGACCTTTAGTTTATATTTAAACCAATTATACTTATGTCAATGATGTCTCATTACGTATCTTTTATTAATTTGATAGAGGACTCCTTAATCCTTAACTTACTTACCCATACCACATGAGGATGGGGAAGTGAGAGAAAAACCCTAACTCTTAAAATCCTTAATAGAATGTGTGATGAGAAGGGATGAATAAGATGAGAGAGTCCTAAAGGTATCTTATTTCGAATCATACCCTAAGACTTTGGCCAGGCAGTCACACAGATCCGGGAGTCCTCATATTCCGACTAGCGGTGCAGAGGAAAATATTGCTAGCCCCCGGTCGTGATCCTTTTCTAGACACCTCGGTCTTTCAGATAATCCTCTAATAACTCCCTTTGGTTCTATAGAGTTTGTAAAATTTAATAATTATTAATGGTTAAGTGAGGAACCTTGGCTCTAATACCAAATGTAACGACCCCACCTTCCAGTAACCCCCAATTAAGGGAGACCAGGAGGTCAGAGCCGTTATTCCAATTTTCGGATCAAGGTTCGACAAATAAACATTAATAATGATCAAACTTTACCAGACTATAATAAAAAGTTGTGATAAATAAAATTTTGCATACCTTTGAAAAATTGGATTTCTACACTTCTATCCACACATGAGTTCTACTCTAACTAATCCTCCTTGAACTTTAATTCATGTATTTCACAATATGACGTTTTACTATTTGTCCTTTTGGTTTTTTTACCTTAAATGCCGACAAACAAAATGTCGGTCAGCACAAAGCTGGTATGTTGGGGAAAGCAATAAACGTATAATTATTCATAACAACTTAGTGCAGTCAATTACAGTTTAACAAATAACTTTACATTTTAAATATAACTACGCCATCCTTACATACCCTATGCTCTGTGTTGTCCCTGCAGTGGAATTGAATGCTACTTTCCTTATGGTAGACCCCATTATAACCCTCGTGATCCCATCAAACAGGTGGATCAGTTTCTAGGGCTGAGTCACATGGCACTACTCGTAGGTAGCCCACTCCTTAACTCATGGTATGCTAAGAGTCTCATGGCACTACACGTGGGTAGCCCAATTTCTAACTCATGATAACCTAGACCTTACTCTAGGTTACCCCTTTTTAGCATTTGCAAAGCCACAAAGGAGGATCTGAATCTAAGCCAGTTATATATACATTAATAGTGATAATCATAGTCACTTTATAGTTGCAGGAAATAAAAGTCATCCAAGCAGTTTATTTCAAACAACCGATTAAATCTCCGAGAATCATCGTGAAACTAATGCAGTTATTCATAAACGTAAACACATACCTTTGATTGCAGATTTCGAGATAGAATCAAATATACAGGGAAATCCAATCAAGCAAGCAAAGATGAATAGAAATCCTGAAATAAAAGTACAAATTTCCTTATATCAAAACTTATCCAATTTCATCTTATTCCTTAGGATTTCTATTCCAATTTTAGGGTTTCCTTTGAAATTAGGGTTTTATCTCCACTTTTAACATTATGAACCCTAATTCATCAAATCTACTTAAAACCTTTAAATCTTCTCATTTAATATTCCTAACAGTCTTAGGATCATCATATAGTAATTCACTTCCTTAATCTGAAATAATTATGGTTTTCCTCTTCTTTTACCCTAAATTAGAGTTTCTACATGTATCATCTTTATTTATAGAGTAAAACCCTAAATTAACCAACTTTGCATTCAAAACGGATAAAAACTCTATCTTAGCAAACAACAGGTTAATACCTTTCAAATTAACCTATTGATTCACCAAGATTCACCCTTTATATCCAAATAGGGTTTCTTTTTTTTTTGGTGAAGTCAGGTGGTCATCTTATTCATCTTATCCAAATAGGGTTTCTAATTACCCTTTAATACATTTTCTAACAAATTAAAGCACTTTTGCAAAACAAAATAAAATCAGGTTACCAGATTATTTTTATCAGGTTCCTTGTATTTTTCTACACAACTTTCATGTATAAAGTTTTTCCACCAGAGATTCCTAGCTATTTCTATTAATTTCGCAAGGAAAAATCCTTTTCTGGATTATTTGGGCAAAGAGAGGAATTACCAAATTTTCTTGATCTTTGGATTGATGCGCTGCTGGTCTGTTGAAGATCCAACGCTCTGCATCAACTTCGTCCACTGACTCAGTTGCGCGTGCACCCCCCAAGCCCGGTCTGTTGGATCCTACTCAGGTCCACGATGGACTCCAATCCAACGTTCTGCGTCGATGCGACCTAACTTAGCCGGCCGCCCCTTAGCACCATCAGATCCTCACAGAGGATCACCGTGATCCCTGATCAAACGATGATTGTGCGTTGTCTCCTTTCTTCCTTTGCTGCTAGAGCCGCAACGGTGCCCTCGCCGGAGAGAATCCAATTGAGAGAGGGTGAGGGTGCGAAGACCTAGGGACCTGCCGCCAGGGTTCGTGAGGGCGAGAGGAACCAGGAGGGGTCCTATTTATAGGGCGTAGAGGCCTCCTTAGGGTTTCTTCAACCCTGTTGCCACCCTTCCCTTTGGCCTAATTGGGCGATTCATGTATAAGCGATGAAAGTCGGCAAATCTTGGGTCGGGAAGCTTCCTCTCCTCCTCCCGAACTCACTGGGACCCTTCCCAAGCGCGCACATGCGCTGGTTTGATCAGAAACCAAAGGGGAAAGTCCCCCCTGTAGCCAGCCTGTGTCCTTGTCCCGCTGGGACATGATGATTAGCAGTGCCTATTGGATTAAGATCCGACGGCCATCCATGCACGCGCTCAACCAAAAAAAGGAAAATATTTCCTAAATTCCAAGATAAAATCCTATTTTGAGGATAACTTGAAAAAGCAATAACTCCCAAATTAGAACTTCTTTTTAATTCAAATTTTAAGAGAACCTCTTTTATTCTTTTATCTTTCATCCTAAAAAAATTGGGATTATTATCTTAAGAAAACGATGCCTTTTCTTCAGTTGCAAGTTAACCTTTAATTATTCATATTTTCCACATCTTTTCTATTTCCTTTGCCATTATATTATTATCCTGAGTTCCTTGAACCCCAAGGAACCTTAATAATTCGAAATTCCATTTTGGAAAATATTCCTTAGCCTTTTATTCTTCTTTTATCTATTTTCTTACTTATTCCTTTATCCAATTGAATTCCTTTTCCTTTTCTTTTTCTTTTTCTTTCAATTGGGCTTAATAGCCAATAAGGCCCATTAAGAAAACATACAAAGCTATCATACACGAAATTCATTTAAATCAAACCATCAAATCAACCATTTATTTCATTTATTTCTTAAAAGAAGATTTACAAATCGCATTACATGATTTAGAAAAATGGGTTTATAACAATAAAGGTGATGATTGGGTGTCTTTGACACATGGGGATATACTATGAGTGATAGATATGGGATTTTTCCCTCCTACTGGAGCATGATATCCTGGCCACTTAATAAGCGAGACTGAGGAATGCATGCACATGCACATGTGAATCAATATATGATATTGAGATCACATTATCTCAGACAATCTTCTCTTGGTTCAAGTAAAATGGATTGAACATTGAGAGGATGATGATTTCATGCCTCGAGTTCACTCCGGATATCAGCGACAAAGGGATCATACAAACACTAAAATACCTTACATAGATTGTAGGTTGAAGGTTTTCTTCAACTTCCATTCACTTGGGTAGCACTGATGTGCAACTAGGAACCGCTCCTTGCTTGTGATGTCATAAGATAGTTATGGACATTCATTGCCAACATGATATGGGACTTATAGGGTCACACACATAGGCACTCATCTAGAAGAGGAGTTTAATCTTGAATGTTGATTGGATTGATTACTAAAGTGTTTAGGCATTCAATTCAGGCAATAGATCAATTAATTGGCTGACTGAACTGCCAAATGACCATCTCACAGGGAGAGACAATCGTTTGGGCATCCAGACAGGCATCTCAAGTGTTGAGATAGACATTTTGAATGGTTAGGCTAATCAGAGTTTGAATTGGCTAAGTTCTTCTCAAATTGAGGATTGAACTGACCGACTCAGCTCAGGCTCACCAGACGGCCATCTCGGTGAGTGATTCGGCCATGTCACATGGGTGAGACGGCTCGGTTGGTGCCAAACAAAGGTTTTGGATGTTTTTCAAACTTGTTTTGATTGCACATTGCTTGTCGTGTAAGGAATTAATATGTAATATTAATCCAAATTTGTGTGTTATTGGGAAACTCCTAGATAGTCATTTCACAGTGTGAGATGATCGTCTCGTGAGACCAAGAAACCATTTAGATCACTAGAGGACCATTTTAGTGTTTACAAGTTGTGAAAAATCAAGATTTTCTAGTCCCTTCCACTCCCACATAAATCTCATACATACTGGGAACCGTGACCCTAACCCAACCCCACGTATAAATAGAGGAGTATTGGGGGCTTCCCAGAGTACAAAAACAACAATAAAATCAACTATGAATTAGTTGATCAGACAATTGTTGTCCTCTCTGGTTGTGGTAACCAAGAGAGCCCAAGCCAGTCCTATCTGACTAGGGTGGATAGCAACAGGAGAGAACAATTGAGAATCATTGTTGTAGGAGAGCAAGTTGGTGACTAGTATGCCAAAGGGAGGGACAACTCCTTCCTGTCTATTGTAGTTGAATGATAAGAGTTCTAGTTGGTCTGTGTGGACTACTCTAGAGATAGGAGTCCTGTGGCTACTGCTAAGAGAGAAAACTTGACCTATAGTTCGTGGCTAGACCACATGAGTCACTAGAGAAGTTTTTATGTTCATTGTTCATGGTGAAGATCAGGAGCTGCATAGCCACCGTCCAAGAGCAATTAGTTGACAGCTTCATAGAAATGAGTTATTGTCCTTGGACTTTCTCCAGGACCAGGTATAACTTACTAAACCATCCTTCCTATTTCATAGTAGTTGACGTGATCTTTCTAGTATGGGAATACAGATAGATAAAAAATTTGTTTCCACTTCTATACTATGTGTCCGTATTTCCCAACATTTTTCACAAACAATGACCTCTCAATATTCGAGAATTTGTCAAGAAACATCCTATAAGAAACCAAAGTATGCCCTATCTATGCCAAAAATATGGGGGGCAAGACTTTATATCTTGGTTATCAAACATTTATCCTAAAAGTGCATCCTTACCAAAGGTTTCACATAGCACGCAATGGGTAAACTAAGAAATATAGTGCACCTAAACATATGTCATGGAAGGATATTCATGAAATAGTAAGAACAATTTTGGTATGAGACCATGTACCACCCATACATCTTTCTTAAAGAAGAGGTCAATATTCTAGGAGCTTCCTTATGGAGTTCTTTGACAATTAGGCATTATATTGATGGTGTCCATGTTGACAAACATGTATGTCACATCGTCATTGGTAATCTATTCAATATATCATCATTAGTACTCTATTCAATATATCATCATCGATACTCTATTCAATATATTAGGCAAGACTAAAGATGAAATCATATCTAGTATAGACCTATGTGAAATGGGTATAATGAAAGAATTAACATCAGAGGTTATCAAAGGTCACCACACATGTTTGTTTCCTACTCATTACACTTTGTCTATACACGAGAAAAGATCTTTGTGTGAGTGCTTGCTTAATGTTAAAGTACCACATGGATACCCCTCCAATATTTGTAGATTGGTACCGGTGAGGATATGAAGTTGATAGGTCTTAAATCTCATGATTTTCACATCCTAAATATTTTCTGTCAATATTTGAACTAATATTGGCAAAGCATGTAAGGTTTGCAATCGTCAGGCTTTGTTTGTTTTCAACACTCTATAGAGATAAGTTATAGATATTAAGAATCTTAATAAATAGCAAAGAGAAGTGATTGTTACCTTGTGCCACCTTGATATGTATTTTTCTCCTTCATTCTTTGATGTCATGATACATCTTGTTGTTCATTTGACTAGGGAAGTGAATATGTTGGGTCAAGTTTTCTTGCACGGGATGTATCCTATTTAACGATACATGAGTGTATTTGAAAGTGATTTTTTAAATTGTTATCACATTGAGCGTAGTATTACTGAGAGTTTTGTGGCTAGGAAGGTGATGGACTTTTTGATGATTTTTTAACTTATAATAAAACATATGTTGATTCAAAGTATCATATGATTGATGCTTGTTCTAGCAAAGGGACATTAGGAGCATGAGTCAAAGGAATTAGTCATGAGTTATGAGAACAAGAACACTTGTTAGTTTTACACAACACCGACGAAGTGGGTATTTATAGAACCGAACACACCAAATTTATCAAGAGAAAATGTCCTGAATCCATATGAAAGTGGCTTTCTAGAGAGAATACTTAAACATTTACAAGGTGGCTTGAAGATAAAATCTTCCGTCAACTCTCTCAAACATTGAATGATGATTCTTAGAATATCAACTGCTTTGCCTTTATAGAAAAATAGATGCTATATCATACATGAAGGGTTTGACATAAATGGAGTTTTATACTACACAAAGTGTCAAGTTGATAAGAGCATCATCCAAAATAGTGGGGTCACCCTTCAAGTGTCTTCATTCTATTTTTCTAGCGTGAAGGATAAGAGTCCATGAGAAAGCAAGATGTCTTATTATAGTTTCATTGAAAACATGTGAAAATGTGACTACACATAACAACAAAGCAGTTCAATTGGGTGAGTGGGGTTTCACATTAGTGAATTTTTAATAGGGTAACGAGAAGGATGAGCCATTCATCATAGCATCATAGGAGAAGCAAGTATTCTATCAGACCCTTCAGATAAAAAAATGGCATGCATTCTTCATGGGAATAGGCAGTTCGTTGTAGATCCCATGGATGAAGAAGAGTACTACGACAAGTATGATGACTCAAATACATTCTTAGTGGGTTTTCCAAGTGTAAATGTTGAAGCTAACACTGATGAATACTATATGCATTAGGAGCATACATAAGGGATTGAGATTGATAAGGAATACTAGAGGAACATCTTTTGTAAACAATACTTTTATTAGATGCTAATTAATAATATGCAAGTTTGTCTATCTTATACATACGTTTTATGTACTAGTTGTTAATGTTTATAACACATGATACTTATTCATTATTTTATATATTATTATAGCATGGCTTCTGACGACGAGGATGTTGAGAACTGTTAGGATGTTGAGCATGGTGAGAATGTTGAGAATCATTAGGAGGAGGTTGTTGCTAAGTCTAATACTAAGTCTATAGCTGCCTCAAATAGTAGAGGCATCTTGTTCATATGCAGATAATGATGCATAGGGCCAAAGGTGAGAATTTGGGCATTTAATTTTGATGCTAATGGAAATCCTATAGGGAAGAATCATTCTGCTTTTAGTTACTATTTATGGTTTACTACTCAGAACAAAGTGCCAATAGTCACGAAATCTTAGCATAAAGTTGATGCTAGAATGAAATACCTCATTTGGAAGGACATATCACTTATTTATACACATTTATACTATGTTTCTTACTTTCTTACTAAAATTTTGTTTCTTATATCTTATTTATAGTATATTTACTTTTGTTGTGCATTTTTCACCTTGATGGAAAAGCACATCATAAAAATATCTTACAACATTATGGGAAGATGTGGATGAATTTCAAGACGAATCTAACAGAAGAATAAATAAATATCAAAAAGAGGAATAAAATTGTCACTGAGAAATACAACTATCATATGTTGATGTATGGAACAAATTTTGTGATTCAAGGAAATCTCATGAATTCAGGGTATTAAGTAATTTAATATATACTTATGATTTTATGAGTTCAAGATATTAAGTACTTAACATATATAACTTTTGGATTAACTAGATTACACATAAAATTAGAAAAGAAAGGCATGCAAAGAATGTGCATGACCATCAATTGGGTCCTGGTGGTTATGCCTTTCTCTGCCAACATTGAAAAAGTCCAATTGTCCGGGGAAGAATCAAGCACAAATCCAACTCCCTATCCACTAGTCCTACATAAAGAGTGGACAAATGATAGAACAAACAACCAAGGAGAAATTCCCAACCCCATAACTGCCGAGGTGGCTCAGAAAATGGTAAATCTCAACTCTCATAATGCATTTTTTTAATTCCAATAGTTAGATTTTAGTGACTAGGTTCATTGATGATGATTAGAGGGATATCCATAAGAAAAGCAAAGAAGGAAAGTTCATCACTGAGGCGAGAAATGATGATTTGAAAGTATCTCTTGGGTCATTAGAATGACCATGTTGATTAGCCAAGTGTGGCATTATGTCATATGAGGATATAGATGAACTGATAAAATAGAGAATACAAGAAGAAATGAGTGCCTTTCAGCCATCTCGATCTCAGTTACCTACTCAGACTAATTGTTTTGATTTTCCATGTCAATTCTTTGAACCTTTTTCTTTAGAGATCACATTCTTGTCACTCTTGTTGACCAGATGGAGATGAGGTACATGAGGGTACTGAGATTACTACAATGGACCCACCATCTAGACCATCTGATGATATATGTTTCTTTTTGATATAATTCCAATTCAATACATATTAGATTATGTAACTGGTAGATGTAATACTATACAAAATTTAGATAGCTTAGTGTTGTCTTGCAGTTTATGAGCCTATGTTCATGGTCATGGTTGACGATGAGTTTATGTAGTGATGGGATGTTACATTTTACTCTAGTGCCAGCTAATGTGGTCTGTGTGACCATCTAACTTGTCCATATGAAGGACACACCACTATTGGTTCCTCATGAACAATACAATACATTAGGAGAAGCAGAAGGCAGCTTCATTGGGGGGGCCAAAACATAGTTATCAATTGTTAGGTATTTATATGTGGAATTTGTATTTTTAGTATATTTATTTTTCAATATATATGTTTGCAATTGATACAAGAATATTAAAGACCCCAATACCTAATAATCACCCTACGGTTCCTCCTCCAAAGCTTCCTATACCTACTATGATTCCATAGTATCTATTTGACTCATTAGGCCCTCAGTGTCAGGGCTTATGTCACTGATTGGAGATTATTTGAAAAGGGTCGAATGATTGTTCCATTTGTCAGATGATGTTGTAGGACAAGATCATGTGATTAGCATCTTCATTTAAGATATTGAAGAGCTATTTGAGTATGAATGGATAAATATGATACTAATAGAAGAATGAATATGTTGATATTTTATGGTTAAATACCTTATTATATTTGAATATATATATCTTGAATTATTTTCTAAATATTAAATCATTATAAACATTCTTTCAACTACTTGTATGTAAAAAATACGACATGAATTAGTCAATGTGGCATTCCTGATTCCATCGTTGATTAGTAATTAGAGATAGAGAAAACATTTACCTTTGATTATTTCTCTACTACATTCAAGTACTTTGACATTACTAAAAAGGATGTTATTTTGGATCCTTTCAATGTTAGGTAAGTTTCCATTACTTGGATGATGTATTACCTTTATTCACTTGGATTTTGATTTATTTTTGTTTGTCGTGTTCTATATTCATAAATAACATTGGAAATTGTGATTGATTGTCCCCAGCATGTTGGTGTGCTTATCCTAGGATAACACACTAATCAAATGAATGGTGACTAGATGCAAACCTAAGAGGTTTAAAACACACTTGGGATCTTTCATATTTATAAATCCCTAACTACCTTCTCACATAGACTAACACATTTACTTGTAAGTGCACGGGGTCATGTTATAGTATAGGAGGGTGGCGAGTTAGGGATCAAACCCAAGAGATAAAAGGGGGTACTAGGGCTAGGTGAGTTTTGGCTAGGTTCCTACTGAGGAGTCCAGGGTTTAAGGATTTGAAGGATGATTTGTTGATTACACTAATGGTGAACAAGAAATTAAAGTAGAACAAACAAGATCAAAACCTAACTTAACCCTAGATAATTAATTCTAACGAGCAAGAGAAGACAAGATAAGCAATAAAGGAATAAGTTATACTAAGGCAAGCAAGAGAAGATATACACTACACTAAGCTAGAAAAGTAGGGAAAAGAGCAATTGAAGACCTAAACTAGCAAGAAAAAAGAAAGAGAAAGGCAAGAATCTAACTAAGCACGTAAAGAAATAAATAAGTAAAGACTAGATAAGCAAGAAGGCAATTAGAATTTTAATAAATTCATGGAGGTGTGGGTTGTTTGGGTGAATGCACTTGTCAATTGTATCAGGAGTGATAACATGTAAACATTATTCTTTCATTCCAATTACCAAACCAAATAACAAGCTAGAGGCTAATGAATTCCCTAAACTACTAACTGGCCATGAATAAGATATGGTGTGTATAGGGGAACTAGTCCCTAACACCTCCTACCTACCCTTATGAGGCTCAATTGGGTTAGGGTTTAGGTGGAATTCAATTAGGGTCTGGTCAAGCCTAGGTTTCTAGGTTAGGAACTCTTAGGGTAATTAGGAGTCGAGGGTAGTAATGGAAGGTGGAAGTGAGGTTTTGGACCTCAGATAACCCACATTCTATCCTTGAGAAGGCTCCAAGCTAATTGCACTAAATGCTCATGTACTAGCTACTTAAATTTCTCACCTAGGTGTAGGAGAATTGATTAACATGTACAAAGGTGAATAGCTAACTAGGCATCTACTCATTGTACTTAGGAGCAATTCACAAATCAACCACATATAAGCAATTTTCCTAGAATCCTATGTGATTTCAATCACAAACCACATAAAATAATTATGGAAATGAGATATAAATAGAACATAATCATTAAAA
This sequence comes from Alisma plantago-aquatica, assembly GCA_963693085.1. Lineage (NCBI taxonomy): Eukaryota > Viridiplantae > Streptophyta > Magnoliopsida > Alismatales > Alismataceae > Alisma > Alisma plantago-aquatica. Next base: position 611,246,190 of record OY856414.1, read on the forward strand.
AATAAAATTACAATTTTTACATATCACTTTCCCCCAACATGGTATCAAAGTAACATTTTTGACCCCAAATTGCCCACCTAAGAGGCCTAGCTACTATAGAATGAGAAAATACAAAAAGAGAGGAAGAAGAAGTAGAGGAGTGGAAAGCCATGGTAGCTCAGTGGAGACTCCTCCTTCTCCACCTCCTAGAAGTAACAACTCAAGCTTCTCCTTCTCCCAAGATGGAATGGCATGGATGTGTGGTGGAAAGTGCTCAAAAACCCTAAATAGTTTGGTTGGAAGATGATGGTATGGAGATGGAATGGAGTGGAAGGGGATAGGTTAGGCTAGAGTGGTTGTAGGAGTAGCTAACCTCGAACTCCAGACGCCACCTATTTATATATAGGTGGTAGGGAAGCACTAGGTCAAGTGGGGTTAGAATAGGAAATGCAATGCAAAACTGATGCTAGGGTTGTATGTAGCATGTCCGTGCTAGACAACACGACCTTGGTGGGTAGGGGTGATTATGGCCATGGTGGAGTAAAATGGGTGAGGTGGAAAAATGGGAAAAGTCACAGGTTGATTTGGGAAAATGGAAGGCTGGTGTACGGTCGTGGTGGTCACCACGGCCGTGGTGAGGCACTGGTTGCATGATCGTGTTGGTCACCACTACCATTTTGGCTTGGGGGAGTGTTGGCCATTCTGAGTGCCACGCTTGTTCTGTCTTCTTAGCAACATAACCGTGCTACACTCCACAACCATTCTGGGACATGTTAGCATGACCATGATGTATTGCACGACCATTCTGTTGAACTTAAACCTCAACCTTGAAATGAATGCGTTCTCTGTGATTTTGCTTGGGCCAACACGACTATTCTGTGGTTTTGGCTTCTTCAGCAACACATTGAGTTTGTTCTTTGTTCATCCTTGGACTTCTTTTGTTCAATTGAACCTTGGCCAGTAGGGGTAGGTTGAGGGGGCTTTTGACTTCACTTTGGGCCTCTCTAAGGTAGAGAAATCCTAGGATCATTCTTTCTCTCTTTCTTTAATATAGGTGTGGTCTAAGTACCTAAAAAACATGCAAAGAACGTCCATAAGTACATATCACAGAAATATACATATTGAGGGGAATAACATGTAATCTAATAGGCATAGATGTGATTAAAGTGTAATAATACACAATATGAAGCACTAACATAAGGCTGCATCACCACCCCAAACTTAAAATATACTTGTCCTCAAGTATGCTCCAACTCAATCTCTCTACAATCTTTCCACAATCAAGAAAGGGCAAATGCATTGCAACAAATGAATATTGACTAAATGGGATCAATGATGACAAAGCACATGCATTCCACCCCTCTCCTCTCCTCTTTCACAAACCAATCATGATTATATCACTAAGCATACAAACTTCACATATAGACCATAGAATACACAATCAATCCATGTGGTTGTCATATCACTCTGGGTAAACTGTCTCATGGTGGCGAAGATACAAAATGACTAATTTTGTTGATTTACATCCATGCATACAATATCATATGTCAGTCCACACTAAGTAACCCATGTAGTTGTAAAAAAGGGAAAAATGAGATAGGTTTGATGTTTCCTAACTCAATGGTCATGAAACTAGAAGAAAGGTTTGTGGTAAGAGGTTGGAGTGATATTACATAGGAGCCCCTCATCTTTTCTTCATTTAGATGTTATTACATAGGAGAATATTATATTTTCTTATGCATTTTTTTCTTTTTCTTTTTCTTTTCCCTTAGTGTATCTAGGGTACATGGTGGTGAGAAAGAAGTGAAGGAATATAGATATGGCCACCCCAAACTTTTGAAGGTGGCCAAGGATGAATATGTGTACTTTGGCATCCTTTCATGAGGCTGAGAGGTAAGAATATTATAGAAGAAAAGTGAGTCATAGAGGTGTTATTAGTATGGATTTCAACTTGAGATCTCTTTCATGAAAGCTACTCCAACAATTTAATCAAGTAATGACACACCACATGAATGAGCGATATTGAAACCACACTTTTATCATGAGATTCTACAGACCCTAAGCATTTCTGGCTTGCTTAAATCACAATTCAACCAAAAAATTCACAAGAATGAGAGAGGTGGTTCACATGTAAAAAGTCAAGACTAAAGCCATTTATCAATATATCATGATAATCCACTTGCATTTTTCAAAAGGTCATCATTTTCTATTCACATAAGTAGAAATTGGGTCAGCAAGACATTTCTAAATTTGGGCAAAATTGGCCAAAATGGCGCTAGATTGCCTTCAATCACAACTAAACCTACATTATGGAACATAAAGTAAGAATCAAGCAAATCCTAGCTAAAACATTAAAATATTATAAAAATCTACATGAAATGCAACCCATGGAAATTTTTTGAAAATTAGACAAAAATTGCAAGAAAGTAGACTACATGGCATGCAAGTATGAGAAGCAAGTAAAAATCTAAACTATATTTTAAAAATAAGAAATCAAAAGTAAATGGTATGATTAAATGCAAAAAGAGTGAAATGAGGGCGAACCTCCCTACCGCCTCAAACTTTTGAATCTTGATGTCCTCGGCATGACACTAAAGCCTAGGAGTGATAGGTTAGATGATCATGGCTCCTGTGGTGGCTCTGGTGGTTCTCCTCCCTGTGGTGGATGATACTGGTAGTAACTACCCCAGTAGTCTTCCTATGGAGGTGGGTAGGCATCCTCATACCCAGAAAATGCACCCACCAATCCCCCCATTGGGTGTCCTCAATACCTGGGTATGCTGAAAATAATACATATGGTTGATCTGATGGTGCATCTGCTGGTGATCCAACCATAGTGCATCTTGTGTGATCTGGAAACCCTCCTATACCCTCAAGATATTATCCTACATCCTCTGAATAGCCTCTAGTTGTGCATGTATAACAGACATATCTATGCATTCAGTGTGAGTTGTTATTTCTCTATCGCCTCTACCTCTTTTCTCCTCACATTTTGGGCCTCTCTCTCCTCCACTATTCTCCTCTACTCAGCAACTTCTTGTGACTCTCCTAGTCCCTAATGAATTATCACAATCTCTAGCTGCTCCACATCCTTGGGATGCTCCTCTTTCCATCTCCTCAGTGTATCTAAGAACTTTGGAGTTGGGCCATACTCACCTAGGAGAGGCGCAGCATGGTAGGGTAGCTCCAATGAGACACCTGCATAAGGGGGATTGACCTAATATATGATTTTGTGATCAACAACTAAAATCATCAAAGAGCGGACAAGATACTATAGGTCTACCAACTTTCCCCCTCTACATTTATATATTCAGAAACATCCTGATCCCACAATCCCTCCCATAATAAACAGATTCTTACTCTTAGATGGGGTTGTCCTCAAATAATCAATCAGTAATGCTTCCAATTTCATGTGTATGCCCTTTGTCATCCAATCCAAAAAAATGGATCCTTCTTTGTGCAGCTTCCCTGATTTTCATACCTTCCAAAAATTGTGTTTGCAAGAACTTTCTAATCATAGCAAAGGAATGGATCGTGGATCAAACTCGTCTTCAACTTCCCCACAAAAAAGTTCTATGGAGGGTGAATTTCTTCTGCATGGTAGTGTAACTGGCATTTTAGTCTTTATCTATCCTCCCTTGATCTAGGAGGGGTACCATTTCATCACTTGGAGAAAAGGTTTTGTTCAGCATGGATGAGGTTAGGACCCAACTTCTATCTTCAATTCTAATTCGAATGGCATTTTCCCCATCATCATAGACCTTCACTAGTGTGGCGAAGAACTGGTGTGCCAACTCTACATATGTTTCCAGTGTTGTCAGAAGAATCTCAAATAATCCCATGGCTTCCATAACACCCTGGTAATACTCAAAGAAACCTATAGTTCCCATTGTCTCCTGGCACGCGTAGCGGGTGGATATCATTCTATGTGTACCTGACTGCTCCTCAATTTGGCTTCTTCCTTTTTTGGTACATCCTACAATCTCCTCATCCTCATCATTCAGAAGTAGCCCCCTTTTTTTCTTGCAGTTGGGGTTGTGGATGATGTGCGACGGAGGTTGACGGTCGGGCCAAGGTTGATAGTTGAGATGAAGAAGATGGTGGTGTTGCCCTCGAAGAAGTCAACTATGGGGCTTCCACCGCTCCCCCGTTTGGTGGTTGAGTTATGGACTCTTCCACCATGGGGTCTACTATTGTATCCAAGTAAGTTGTTGTCGTACGAGGTATTTCTTCATGAGAACCAGAGGTAGAAAATAGCAGTGGAGGGTGAGAGGTGTCACAAGGGTTGAAGAAGAGCTGTTCATCGAGCGACGGTCATAGGAGATGACCTCCTTGGTCTTTGATACCACTAGCTTGGTGATTTCTTCATCTTGGGAGGATTTTGGTCAAAAAATGGGAGGGAATTTAGGTTTTTCAGAAATCTGGGTTGTTGAGTCATAAGGAGAAATGATGTGAATTTAGTGGAGGAAAAAGGATGGAAACAGTAGGTGGAGGTAGGGAAATGATGTGGGGATGATTGGTGGTGGTTTGGAGGTGAAAGGAGGTGAGATTGAAGGAGGAATAAGACTGGCGGTGGGCTTCTCAACCGTCGGTCATGACTGCACGGGGGTGGAGTCATGAAAGTAGGAAATGAACTGATTTAAAAAGTTGTTGGAATTGGGGTTAAGTTCCTAGGGTCGGGGCTCAACATGGCCGAGCTGCGTGGCACACCTGTGTTGTGTCGTACGTCCATGGTGGTTGGTATGCCACACGGCCGTGCTGTGGAGCACGACCATTCAGGGTTTGTTCAACATTTCTTTGATTCCCTATGATTTTGAGTGTCTCACCATGACCGTTCCATGATACCACGGCCATGGTGGACACTGTAGCCACTGATCAACACTTGAACTTCATCAAGACATCAAATCATTGATCAAAAGTGATTTTTCATAAACCATCGTCTAAATTTCATCTAATTCTCCTCATTACACCATGGTTTTCACCATCACATCTTAAACCGAAACAAAAACTATTAAACACAAATGTGCTTTCTTTGAAAAGTGTAGCATAAAAAATGAAAGGTTGGTTGAAAAATTCCCCAAAGTTAGGTGGTTGCCTCCCACTAGGGCTAAGTTTCATGCCTTCAGTCGGGCTTCTTGTAGATTCTTCAATCACTCAACCATTTGGCATCATCATGTGTCCACTTTTGCAACTACTACACCTTTCATTTGCATTCAAAATGTATTTCATATCCCATTGACCAAAAAAGTTATCATCAAGTCTTCCATCCAGATCTCCTTGTTTTAAATGATTAGTCAGACTCTTCAAGTAACCATGTCCAATATCCTCATCTCAGTCTTGTCGGGTTCGGGTCTTGTACATGTTGATCTTTATCTTCATGTCCATTAAAGATACTTTCATTGTGACATTACGCACATATATCTTGACATCAACTGTAGATATGAATGGACTTACCAAGATGATCGGAATCTTCCTATCCTCTGGGTCCATGTCAAGAATAATGAAGTCCACTCAGAACACTACTACACTTTCTTTATCTATCATCACCAAAACATCATCCACTCTTCATCTAGGCATATTGATGGAGCAATCCACCAATCAGAGAGTGCAACGAGCCGATTTCAACTTGCCTAGCCCCAACTCAATATAGACATTGTATGGCATCAAATTCATACTAGATACCAAATCAAGTAGGGGTCGGCCTATGATATTCCCCCCAATGTAGCTAGGTATGAGTGGGACTCTTGGGTCTTTCCTCTTCATAGAAAGTGAGTGTTGGATGATAGATCTCACTTGATCAGTCAAATTTAACTTCTTAGGCATTCTCCCCATTGACCTACTCTTCACAATTGAAAGGTTCTTGAGAAACTTTGCATAAGATGGAATCTTCTCAATGCCATCCAAAAATGGAATGTTCACCTTCACTTGGTGAAACACCTCTAGAATTTCAACATTTTACTTATGCCTCCTTTTCACTTCTGGTGGCTGGTAATGGTGGCTCACTTGCTTTTACAAAATGTCCTTCTTGTGTCATGACATGAGGGACTCTAGGAATTACATGTGGAACTATAGAACCTACAAATGGAGTAGATGGTGGAACACATGCATTCTCAACATGAGGTGTCATAGTAGCATCTTCAACAATTTCAATCACAGTATCACCCTTGTGCTGCCTTTGCCTTGTTTTATCAACATTTCCTTGATTTGTGAGCTACTCAAGAGATTTTCCACTCCTTATAACTGTCATATCACTTCCTTTCTCATGGTGGAGAAGGGGATCTTGTTGGGGTTGTGGAGTAGTTGGAGGTGATACTTGGTATTGGAATTGAGGTGGAGGAGGGAATTGAGGTTGGTAGGTGAAGTGGTGGGATGGTTGTGATGATGGAGGAGGAGGTGTAGAAGGCTTTGATGGCCTTGGAAATGATAAATGGGATGCACTTGCATGGGAGGTGGACTATAGAGAACTTGAGTGGAATAATGCATAGGTTCACTTGGTTCATTGAAGCTCATTATGGGCCTTGAATACAATTTTTCCTCTTAGAGAGAAAGTATGGAAGATAGTTGATCTATCATGTACTCAAGCCTTATAACATTCTTTTGGACATCATAAAAGTTTTTTAACCTATAGAACTTCCTCCTAAAACCTTGAACTATATCTTAGAACTTGTTGATCTGGGTAGCTGTAGGAATGAGGTGTCTTCACTTCTCCACCAAATGATTCAATAAAATTGATCGAGTCACAAGGAACACTTCTTACTCAAAAATCTCAGCATTTCTCCAAGAATCTTCACCTTTTGTGGGTTCGAATCACAATGAGATGGAGATGTTACACAAAAGGGGCAGTCACTATCATTCATCATTTTTAGAATCTCAGATCCTTGAACTTTCCACTAACTGCTCAAACAAGGACCATGTCTCCTTAGGTGGCTTAGCCATAAAATCCCCTCCACAAGAAGAGTCCACTATAGCTTGACCCATGGGAGAGAGATCGAAGTAAAATCATTCAACTAGCTATCAAAAAGGGATCTCATGGTGTGGGAACTCTCTCAAGATTTTTTGAAATCTTTTCCAAGCATCATGGGACCACACATTACCCACTTGATTGAAACTCACTATGGCACGCCACATTTTTGTCAACCTTGCAAAGGAGTAGAAATTCCTTAAGAAGGTATTCTTCATTTGTCCCCAACTCATGATGTCCCTTCTTGAATCATACCATCTTTGGATTTGTCTTTGAGGGACAATGAGATCAAGGTCAACCTAATTGTAGCATCACTAGTTGTTGGCGTCCTGAAGGTGGAGCATACTTCAAGAAAGGATTCCAACTATTTAGGGGTTCTCACTCTCCAAGTAGTAGAAGGTGGGTAGGATCCCAAGAAGACATGGAGGGATGGAGAATTGATCCCCTAGAATTTGTTCAACTCTATTAGCAATTGGTGATTTGTAGTTGTTAGGCATGAAGTACTCCTGAAGTGGCTCGTGAGGTGCATTTTGGTCTTCCATCTTGTCTTCCCTGAGTGTCTTATCACATGCACAAGGCACAACCAAATAAAAGAAAAATAAGTTTTCAAACCAATATGCACAAAGAATAGAAATAAATAAGAATAAGCAATAGCAATGATGAGGACAGTATAAATAAGATCAAAGAAAAACTAACTAGCTAGGCTGAGTGCCTTTCTCCCGGGCAACAACGTCGAGAAGCGTGGGGCATTTTTTCTAGGGTCACACACAAATCAACTGAATGGTGACTGGATGGAACCCTAAGAGGTTTTGATCACACTTGGGATCTTTTGAATTTATAAACCCCTAATAGACCTATCGCATAGAGTACCACACTTCCTCGCAAGTGCAGGGGGGTCATGTTATAGTATAGGAGGGTGGCAAGTTAGGGGTCGAACCCAAGAGATAAAAGGGGGCACTAGAGCTAGGTTAGTTTCGGATAGGCTCCTACTGAGGAGTCTAGGGTTTAAGTGTTTGATGGATGATTTATTGATTACGCTAATGGTCAACAAGAAATTAAAGTAGAAAAAACAAGATCAAAACCTAAGTTAACCCTAGACAATTAATTATAATGAGTAAGAGAAGACAAGATAAGCAAGAAAGGAACAAGTTATACTAAGGCAATCTAGATAAGATATACACTACACTAAGCTATAAAACTAGAAAAAATAGCAATTGAAGACCTAAACTAGCAATAACAAAGAAAGATAAAGGCAAGAAGCTAACTAACTAAGTAAAGAAATACACAAGTAAAGACTAGCTAAGCAAGAAGGCAGTTAGAGTTTTAATGAATTAATGGAGGTGTGGGTTGTTTGGAAGAAAGCAGTTGTCAATTGTGTTGGGGGTGATAATATGTAGACATTATTCATTCATTTCGATTACCAAGCCAAACAACAAGTTAGAGGCTAATGAATTTCCCTAAACTACTAACTGGCCATGAATAAGTCATGGTGTGTATTGGGGAACTAGTCCCTAAAACCTCCTACCTGCCCTTATGAGGCTCAATTGGGTTCAGGTTTAGGTGGAAGTGAGGCCTAGATTTCTAGGATAGGAACTCTAAGGGTAAGTAGGGGTCAAGAGTAGTAATGTAAGGTGGAAGTGAGGTTTTACACCTCACATAACCCACATTCTAGCCTTGAGAAGGCTTCAAGATAATTACAATAAAATTCTCCTATACTAGCTACTTAGATCTCTCACCTAGTTGTAAGAGAATTGATTAATATGTAGGAAGGTGAATAGCTAACTAGGGATCCACTAATTGAACTTAGGAGCAATTTACAAATTAGCTACATACAAGTAATTTTTCTATAATCCTAGGTGTATTCAAGCACAAACCACAAAGTAATTTATGGGAAATGAGATAGAAATAGAACATAATCATAAGAAAATGAAAGTATGATGTTTACATAGAACTTCCCCCAACATGGTATCAAGACAACATTTTTGACCCCAAACATCCACCTAAGGGGCCTAGCTACGCATAGAATAAGAAAATATAAAAAGAGAGGAAGAAGAAGGAGTAGAGGAGTGGAAAGCCATGGTATCTCAGTGGAGATTCCTCCTTCTCCACCTCCTAGCATAAGCAACTCGACCTTGTCCTTCTCCCAAGATGGAATGGCATGAATGCGTGGTGCAAAGTGGTCAAAAACCCTAAAGTAGGTGTTTTTGGGTTGGAATATGATGGAAAGGAGGTGGAATGGAGTGGGAATGGAGTCAAAGGGGATAGGGTAGGCTATAGTGGATGCAGGAGTAGCTAACCTCAGCTCTAGCCTCCACCTATGCATAAATAGGTGGTGCGGATGCACCAAATCTAGTAGGGTTAGAATAGGAAATGTAGTGCAAAACTACTGCTAGGGTTGTATGTAGTATGACTGTGCTGGGAAGTACGGTCATGGTGGGTAGGGGTGCTTATGGCCGTAGTGGAGTGGAATGAGTGAGATAGAAAAATGGGAAAAGTCACTGAACATTTTAGGAAAATGGAAGGTTGGTGGCACGGCCGTGGTGAGGCACTGGTAGCACAACCATGGTGGTCACCACAACTGTTTTGGCTTGTAGGAGTGCTAGTTGTTCTAAGTGCAACAACCATTCTATTTTATTGGCAACACAACCATGTTATGTTGCATGACCATTCTGTGACATCCTAGCACGGCATGTTGGGTTGCACGATTGTTCTGCTGAACTTGAATTTCAACCTAGAATTGAATGTTTTCTCTATGATTTTGCTTGGGCTAGAATGGCCATTATGTGGTACCATGGCCATTTTGGCTTCTTCAACAACACTTTGAGTTTGTTCTTTGTTCATCCTTAGAATTCTTTGCTTCAATTGACCTTTTTTACTAGGGGTAGGTTGAGGGGGCTTTGACTTCACTTTGGGCCTCTCTAAGGGTAGAGAAACCCCAGGATCATTCTTTCTCTCTCTCTCCCATCCAAGCATGGTCCAAGTACCTAAAAAACATGCAAAGAACGCCCATAAGTGCATTTGATAGAAATATGCATATTGAGGGGAATAGCATGTAATCTAACATGTATAGATGTGATTAAAGTGCAATAAGACACAAGATGAAGCCTAAAATAGGGCTACATCACATTCTAATTGTGTATTATCTAGACTTATTGGGTAACAAAATGATAGACAAGAGACACCCACTGAAAAATCCATTTGTAGGGTAAGTCTAAATTTTTATCCATCAAATTATTTATTAATGAGTGCATCATTATATAACTACTTAATAATGTGACATGTGCTATTTTAACTTATATAAGGGGATAAAAGCATTCTATTACACCGTAGGAGCTATAGATAGACAAAAGAAATCAAATTCTTGAAGGACTGTTAAGGTAATTTTATGAGTCCAAATCTAATTTCTACTCTACTTATGTTTTATTTGTTAACATCTAGCATACTTGAAAATTTGTAATGCCCTGAATAAGATAACGGCTGGGTATTTGGATATTATGTATTGAAGTATATGGATGGCATTGTCATAGAATCGTCATAGTACATGCAGAATACATAACATGTAATATAGACTTCAATCACAAGTGTAAAATTCTAACTTGAGTTATAAATTATTTTATATAAGATCATCGTATGAGTTAAATCACTCTTTGTACATGTATTTAACACTTATGATCCTTATGCACAAGACACTCTAAATGAGTTAGGAGATTTTGGGCTCATAGTTTTGTAGAGTATGTAGGTTTTGAGTCTGATTGAGATTGATTATGTACAAACAATGGAATCTGATAGTTCATGCGATTATTTATTTTGACCCATACGTAAAACTTTGTATATAAATTTAGACAATAATGAATGAAATTAAGTTTGTATTTTAATTCAATTGGGCAATTAAAATTTTGAAAGTGAATGTGGATGTGGATGTGGATGTGAATTGTGAATATGTCCACGAAAAAGTCTTTTTGAATATATTTATATCAAAGCAATGGGAAATTGAAGATGTGGATGTGATTGTGGATGTGTATATATTTGTGTTTGTTATTATAGGTTTTGAAAGTTCAAATAGTTTGTTGTCAAGCTAACACATGATGGAATTTGTTTTTCATTAGAAAATCATGTGTTGCATCCAGCTAAACAATCGCATAGTAGTTTTGAAGACGTACTATAAAAGGTACATATTTCAACGTCGGTTATTTACAAAAAAATGACGTTAGAATATTGCCACAATGATTTTATAACAAAAAAACTGACATCAATGAACTATCTTATAAGATAACTTTTTTTCTGATAACACATCCGATTACATCATTTTTGTGTATGGAAATTGTCATCAAACATGTGTAACATTGATTTTATTGGGAAACAAATGACAATGGTCAAATTTAAAAATCTAACATTTAGATTTCTGATATGTCAGATTTGCAAAAAATCAACGTTACAACGAGTGTACCACGTCAAATTTTAAACCAAAACTGGTGTAACATACCCCCTATTTAGAGAAAATTTGTTGCTAGGAAAGTTTTTTGTGTTATTTTTTATTATAATAGACATTGGTTTTAGTAAATGTCGCTATGGTCCTAGATGTTGATTTCTACTTGCTTCATGAACCGACATAGTAGTCATCAATCAATAGCATCGCCAACCTAAGTTCCACCTTAAAACCATCATTTAGTGCCTTTTTTTACCACAGGAAAGGCCACATGTGTACTATGTTGGATCTAAGGGATCTAGAGGGGGGTGAATAGAGCTACACAAATTCTCATAAAACAAATTAGACCTTCAAATTATATCAAATTTGGAGAAATAGCTTAATGGAAATTTGAATTCCTATCTAAACAAGCATATCAAGGATGAGAGAGATTGATAGAAAGCACTTGACAAAAGGATGTAGAGTAGTTCCACACTTCAAACTAGAAGTGAGTCAGTACACTACCTATAGAGGTCAGCCTCTAGGAGTTTGCTAGTTCTTTTCTCTATTATATCACCACAGAGATTTACAACAAAAGACCACCAAAGGACTTACCCATACCACCATAAGGATATCTCCACCTTAATAAGGAACTTACCCACTTAGCTTGAGTCTTCAGCCTTCACCTATGTCTTACCCACTCATGCTCAAGTCTTCCGCCTTGAAGGACTTTTCTTCTCCTCTTAGATATTCAACCTTTGCCTTCTCCTTCACTTGGAGAAGATCACCACCTCTTCAACACCCTTGAAGAGGACCAGCTACAGCTCCTTCACTCGATGGAGCTTACTTCAACTTTTCTTCACGAGAGAAGGGGATAGGGAAGTAGTGGAAGATTGAGAGCTTTACATGCACAAAGGTGGAGCTCTCTTACAATAATCCTAACTCACTCACAAATCACAAAATGATGTGTAAACTAGAGAGAGAAAGGGGCTCAAGGAGTAGTAGTACACTCAACTATAGAAAGGACCTTGAATGTAGTGAATGAACAAACTGAGAATGAACTCCAATGGGTCCTATTTATAGCTGGGGGTGTTCCCTTGAGTTGGGGAATGCTTAGGGCCGAAATATAGCCATTTTTTCTCAAGGCAATAGATCTACTTTCGTCCAAACAAGTCACCAATAGTTATAATCACTTTTTTTTGCATTTTTCGTACAGTGCATTCGATCGAGTTTCAATAAAGGTAACTCGATCGATTGGCTAAAAGTCAAACCCAATTTTCAAACTATCGGTCGAGTTTGTCTTGGGAAACTCGACCTATTAGCCAAAATTGCATTTGGTCAGTAACCCATTCGGTCGAGTTCTGTGAATGCACAACTCGACTGATGCATATCATTAGAAAATCAATCCATGGGATCGATCGAGGTTGAAACTCGACCGATCAGCAGCCTGTGATCAATTTTCTAATTTGGCTAAAAAGTGATTAAAACTTAGTACTAAGTGTCCCACATATTTTTCTCATCTTAGTTACAAGTCATATCATCAATATAAGTGATTACAAAATTCTTCTAAGGTCGTTTGAAGGGATTTCCTTATTAGCACACTTGCATTGCATTTGGCTTGAACTTTGACAAGCTAGGGCTTGTGTAAAATGATCCTTTTCATGTACCTATGGCCTGAAATCAATCTTTTATACACATATTAGATACATATGAATGGAATGGTTAAGTCATTATCAAAATATGGACAATGTATAACCTCTAGGTCAACATTCTCCCCCTTTTTGACAATGACAAACCATTCCTCAAACATATTGGAAAAGGATATTGAAATTACATCTTTTCCTTGTGAATTAGGGGGATTCAAGATTTGAACAATGTGAATTGCTCCCCCTCAATTTATGCTTACTTTAACCTGCATAGTTAGTCTTTCTACACAAAGCAATATAACATGCATGTACTATATGGTCCTCTAGCAAGTCACATGATAAAGCATATAATGAACAAGAAAAGGATCACATAAGCAATAATAACAATATGATTGAGTTTCAAGACATTGAATTTCTCTCCCCCTTTTGACATTATCAAAAAGTAAGGGGGTAGAAGAGCATATAAGCAGGTCTTCCCCAAGCACAACCAAGCAAAATATCCAAACATGCAATCTCATAACATACATCAAACAGAGACGAGAGAAACACACAAGTTAGGTCATAATCACAATATGGTGAAAATATAGCACCAACTCATAAAATATAACAGATCAAAGAGTAAGAGTGCTCATAACATAGATTACAACTCAGAAAGAATGTTCTCATAAAAACAACTACAGATGAGAAGCAATGAAAGCTAAAGATAAAATAGTACACCTCATATCATGTGCCCATATGTTTTTAATACAAAATAGCCTAGAAAGATATATATGATCAGCAAACTAGACTAAAAACTAAGAACATCTAGACATCTAGGTCATCTATATCTACATCATCCACATCATCATCATCATCATCATCATCCTCGGCATTGGGCTCGTAGTCATCGTCTCCGTCTGAAGGTGCAACAGCAGCACCTTCATCACAGGAGTCACCAGTGAAGCCATCAGAGCCATCACCATCATCCTCACCATCACCGACATCCTCATCAGCATTAGCAGTCTCGTCATCATCCTGGTCTAGCATCTCTTCATCTACAGAAGGTCCTAAGTGACGACCGGGCCAACAAGCATTCTGCTCATCCCAAGTCATACCAAGAGCATAGAGCTCATTGGCCTGAGGGAAGGAAAGCCTGAGGGAAGGAAGGAGCAGAATCACCAAGATTGGTAAGCAGAGTGGCTAAGGGGCCAGTAGGTAGCGGCAGGATGACTGGAGTAGGTCCACCAATAGTAGAAAGTGTGGGAGCAGCAGCAGAAGGTTCAGCTGTAGGTGGAGGGGAAGGGTAGAAGTGATTGTATGCATAGGATGCATAATCACTACCGGGGTATGGCTGGTAGGTGGGGTATGGGTGTGTACAATATAAGTTCATGTTTGACATGATTGAACATAAATCCTGATGCAGATGCTCTTGGACTTGGAGGTTGTATGCATGTTGGTGCACCATATAACCCATGAGGGCTTCATTGGATACACGGAATGAGGCACGGCTAGGTCGGGTAGGCTGAGGAGGTGGAGGAGCTCAAGTTGAGGTAGAGGTAGGTGCAGCTGAGGCAAAGGTAGAGGGTGAAGCACCGAATGTGGTGGAGGAAAAGATAAGCACGAATTTCTGAATCATGGTCTCACTGATACACACTCCCTTCCTGGCAGGTCTGTAGTGGAAGTCAGAGAAGAGTGATTTCTCAGTGGAAAACTAGAAAAGACCACATATTAGGGCAGGATATGGAGGATGGGTTCCACGGATGTTCTTGCCAGAGTCAAAGCAAGTCATGTAATGGAGGATGTATCTAAACCACTTGACTCCGACATTTTCTAAGAGGCAGTACATTATCACCGCAGTGTTTTCAGGAATACTAGTTTGATTTTTCTTTGGGTGGATGTTGTAGTTGACCACTAGGGCTAATATACGCTTCTTGAGATCTAAGGAGGAGGAGGGTAGGATGCTCTTCTTCTTATACGGAACGTCAGGTTTCTTCAAGTAACGATGGATATCGGGAAGAGTGATCTCATTTTTCTTGTAGAAACCTTCGGGGTCCAGCAGGTCAAATTACTCACCATAAACCTTACGCCAGGTATCATTCTCATCGGCTCCTAAAAAAGAAGATATTCAGGATATCCTATGATATTTGTAATTTCTTCCAGGCAATCATAGAAGTAAGGATAACTTGAGTATTCATAGGGGGTACAAGGGAGTCGTAATTCCAATGCAAATTTGCATAGAATTCATGAACGGCTTTCGTGCTAGACATTGAATTGTGAAAGCACTCACGCTCGACACCCAGGGCATATAGGTGATGAACGGATAGCAACCTTGCCACTTGATTGATGATAGCTTGGCGCCTAGGGCTAGGCTCAAAAAGGGCTCTAAATGGAAAAGGACTCCTAGGAAGAAGGTCTTTATACCAATTTACAACCTCAATTGAGACAAAAAGGGTCTCATGGAAAGGAATCAAGTGGGAAGATGAGGAGGAGGATGGTGCATTGCCAGGGGTGGCTCTCTTCCTTCTATTTGAAGCCATGGAGGCAAAAAGGAGATGAAGAAGAGATCAAACACACAAAACACTCCATCGAAAATGTTCACACACATAGGTTAAGTTGGGGGGAAGATATAGGAAGGTCTCCCTAGGTCGGATAAGGGCTTGGTTAGGGAAGGGAAGGTCGAGGGTTGAGATCTTAGGGCTAGAGGGAGTGGAATCGATCAACTTTTCTCTAGTTGAAAGGGATAATAGTTGGCCGAACCCAACTTAAGTCAGCTTCAGTCCACCGACCGATCGAGTTCTGTGAGGTGGAAACTCGACCGATTGGTCCTTTTTAAAAAATCTCTCGGCCATAGATCGGTCGAGTTTGTCCTGGGGAAACTCGACTGATGGTCAACCTAACCTAAAACCATCAAACTTAATTTATAGCCATTTGAATGCTAATTAAATTTATTTTTCAAGTCCATTATGTATATTCAACATACTTACCCACATATCACTCATCGGTACTATTTTGCGATAAAACAAGTGTTTGCAAAAAATACCCAAAAAAAGAGAAAAACAAGGCAATATGAACATGAAAAACCAATTTTAAACATATTAATAAGCAAAGATGATCAAGATAGATGCAAAACATATAGGATAGATGATTACTATCTAGAACGCCTATCAGATTCATTCAAAGCAGTTATAAGCAATTTTGACCTAATAAAATTAAATTTCTCTCTAGCTAGAGGTTTAGTGAAAACGTCTGCCAACTGATTTTCCATGTCTACATGTATGATATAAATATCCTTCTTGGCAATGTGATCACGAAGAAAGTGATGGATATCCTCAATATGTTTAGCTCTACTATGAAATATAGGATTGTAAGACAAATTAATTGCACTAGTATTATCACAATAGATAGGAGAAGCATCAAAATGAATGTTAAAGTCTTGGAGCATTTGCTTCATCCATTAGACTTGGGCACAACAACTCACGGCTGCAATGTACTCAGTCTCAGTGGTTGATAATTCCATGGTGCTCTATTTCTTGGAGAACCAAGACACCAAGCATGGTCCTAGGAGGAAACAAGTGCCACTTGTACACTATCTATCAATCAAGCAGCCTGCATAATAGGCATCACTAAAGGCAGTAAGAGTAAAGTCTCTTGACTTGGGATACCATAGTCTAAAATTTTGGGTTTTGGATAAGTACCTTAGAATCCTATAAACAGCTATAAGATGATATTTCTTAGGATTTGATTGAAATCTAGCACACAAGCCAACACTAAACATTATGTCAGGTCTAGAGGCAGTTAAGTAAAGTAAACTTCCAATCATACCTCTATAGAGCTTCTCATCTACCTTTTCACCTTCTTCATCTTTGTCAAGTTTGGAAGTATTTGGCATGGGTGTGTTCATCGGCTTGGTATTCTCCATCCCAAAGTGCTTAAGTAGTTCATTGGTGTACTTGCCTTGGTTGATGAAGTTCCCATATTTTGTTTGTTTGATTTGAAAGTCGAGGAAGAATGTAAGTTCACCCATCATACTCATTTCGAATTCACTCTGCATAAGATCACTAAATTCTTTGCAAAGATCAAGGTTAGTTCCACCAAAAATGATACCATCAACATATATTTGAATGATAAAAAAATTGTTAGAAGTGTGTTTTAGAAACAAGGTAGAATCCACTTTGCCCATGATATAACCATGATCTAACAAAAAGTTCTTTAATTTCTCATTCCAAGCCCTTGGTGCTTGTTTGAGTCCATACAGAGCTTTTTGTAACAAATAAACATGGTTAGGTAGACTATCATGTTCAAAGCCCGGAGGTTGTGCAACATACACTTCCTCCTCAATTGTACCATTTAAAAAAGCACTTTTAACATCCATTTGATACAATAGAAAGTTTTTATGACTAGAAAACGCAAGCAACATATGAATGGACTCAAGTCTTGTTACATGTGCATATGTTTCATCAAAGTCAATACCTTCCTATTGATTGTAATCTTGAGCCACTAACCTTGCTTTGTTTCTTACCACTTTGCCGCTTTCATCTAGCTTGTTGTGGTAGACCCATTTGGTGCCAATGATCTTTCTATCACTTGGTCTTGGCACAAGGGTCCAAACTTTGTTCTTCTCAAATTGTTCCAACTCCTCTTGCATAGCTAGGATCCATTCTTCATCCCCAAGAGCTTCCTTGACATCTTTAGGCTCTAGTTGTGAGATGAAAGCATTGTTGGCTTGTTCTTTGTTGAATGCATCCCGTGTCTTCACTCTCTCGAATGGATCACCTAAAATCAGCTCCTTGGTATGATTCTTTGCAAACCGGGGAGTTGGATCCTTCTTTTCATCATCTTTGTCTTCTTCTTGAGCAACCACCTCTTTTCCCTTTTGGGTGATGTTGAGTTCTTTAAGGATAGGAATTACTTCATATGCAAGACATCATTTGAAACAATATCTTTGGGAATAGAGGGGTTAGTCTCAATAAACTTTACATTAATAGATTCTTCTATCTTAGCAAGATCAACATTATAAACTCTATATGCCTTGCTAGTAGTGCTATAGCCAAGAAAGAAAGCCTTATACGATTTCGGATCAAACTTCTCAAGAGAATCTTTCATATTTAAAACAAAACAAGGACATCCAAAAACATGAAAATACTCGATAGAAGGTTTCCTACCACACCATAGCTCATCGGGGGTTTTCTTAAGCGAAGGATGAGTGAAAACACAGTTTTGCACAAAACAAGAGGTACTAACAGCTTCATCCCAAAACTTCTTAGGAGTATCATACTCAAGAAGCATGGTCCTAGCCATCTCCTGTAAAGACCTATTCTTCCTCTCTACTGCCCCATTTTGTTGATGTGTTCGAGGAGAAGAGAAGTTGTGTGCATAACCCGATTCTTGACAAAAACACTCAAAAAGCTCATTTTCAAATTCTCCCCAATGGTCACTACGTATGGAAACAATTCGACAAGAAGCTTCATTCTCAAATCCTTTTCAAAAACTAGAGAACACATCAAGTGTATCACTCTTTGAAATGAGAAAGAAGGTCTAAGTATATCTAGAGAAATCATTGACAATAACAAGGCAATACTTGGAACCACAAAGCGATTGCGTTCTCATTGGTCTAAATAGATCAATATGAAGAAGCTCAAGAGCTCTCTTAGTGCTAAGGACTCCTTTGGATTTGAAGGAGGACTTGGTTTGCTTTCCTTGTGTACAAAGTTGTCATTCCTCATCCTTTTCAAAATCTAATTTACGAATTGCCTTGACTAAGTCCTTTTTGCTCAACTTCTTTAATTGATTCATATTTACATGACCAAGCCGGCGGTGCCAAAGAGAAAAATCATTCAAATTGGCTACAAGGCATCTACCAACCATAGGCTTAATAGAGTTAAGAACAATAACATAAAGATTACCACTTCTAGTTCCTTTATATATAACTTGGTAGGTGAGGGAATCTAGAATCAAACATTCAAGAGAAGTAAATAGCACAAGGTAACCATTATCACAAAGTTGACTAACACTTATTAAATTGTGATGTAGGCCATCCACAAAAAGAACATTCTTGATGCATAAGGATTCACCTACATCACTCTCACCTTTAACTTTACCTTTCTTGTTGTCCCCAAAGGTGATGGATCCTCCTTTCTTCTTTGTGAAATTGTTGAAATGGCTTATGTCACCGGTCATGTGCTTTGTGCAGCCACTATCAACAATCCATCTATCTTTTCCCTGTAAGAAAGGAGAATGTCAATTCCCAGCTCAATCTTTGGGATCCGGAGTTAGCTTGGGGACCCATTTCATATTTTATTTGGTCCCCTTAGGCTTGTAAGGACAATAAGTGGAATAATGATCATCACATTTGTAATAAGAACAAACCATAGGATTCTTAGTTCCCAAAGATTCTCCTACAAAGAAATAGATCTCCTTGCTCTTTTTCTTACCTTTGGTCTTACTCTTTCCCTTTGAGGCTCCCCCTACAAATCCCAAACCACTAGTACCACTTTGTTTAGTAGAATGGTCAAGTATTTCATTTAGGGAGTTCTTCCCTTTAAGGAATTTCTGTTGGGATGCTCTCAATCTATGCTTATCATCATTTAAAGAAACAATAGTAGAAGATAAACTAGATGTGTCATCCCTAGCATGCACAAGATCAGCCTTAAGACATAAAGCTTTAGTAAGATATGAATCCTTTTCAAGAGAGGTAGAAGCAACATTAACACTAGGCAACAAAGGTCTAGAAGATAGATCATTTACTTGACTAAGCAACCTTGCATTTTCAGATTTTAGCATTTGAATATCTTTGAGATAGACATCTCTCTATTCTCTACCAGCATCAATAAGCAACTTAAATTCACCATTTTCAGTCTTAAGCAATTCAAGTTCTTTTAGGCAATTTTGGTTCTCTTCCTTAATATTTTGAATGTTCTTAAGGTAGATACCATTCTCAACTGCAACCCTATTGTAGTGGAGTTCAAAATCAAGGTATTGCCCTTGCAAATTATCTATACTCTCAAGGTTGGTTTTCTCATTTAATTCCAAAATTTCAAACTTAGCATAAAGATCATCAATAGTTTTTCCTAACTGTTTTCTCTTAGATTTACATTTAGCAAAAGACAAACGGGTAGTAATAAGCATGTCAATAATAGCTTCTTTAGGAAATTCATGCAAGCTTACCTCACTTACCTCACCAATATCTTCACTTGTAGAAGCCATGAGAGTAAGGTGGCACTCTCCATCTTCTTTGGATCTAGAGCTGGTTGAAGATGAAGCTTCCCAAGCTGCATGAGTTGCATTCTTGTGTCTCTTCTCCTTCTTGTCCTTCCTCTTGTGCTTTCTCTCCTTCTTGTAATCCTCTTCTTTCCTTGAGCTGCTCTTGTGGTGAGACTTTCTTGACTTTGGGCATTTACTCTTGTAGTGCCCCTTTTGACCACACTTGTAGCATCTCAGAGTAGAGGATGAGGAAGCTTGATTTCCCTTGAAGTGCTTGCCCTTTATGTAATTAGCTTCATGCTCACTAGGGCCTTCATCTTCACTAGAGGAGGATGGAGAAGTCCAGAAAGCAAGTTGTTGTTGAAGGATGATAGCCTCCACTTCTGCTTTGAAAGAACTATCTTTAATCTTCTTGGCCTCCTTCTCTTCTTGCTTTGCTTCTTCTTCTTGCTTGTCAAGTCTAGGCTCATGGGCTTGAAGATTTCCAATGATTTCTTCAGTTGGGATGTCACCAAGACTCCTCACTTCTTCAATGGAGGTGACCTTTGACTCCCATCTCTTTGGAAGAGTTCTCAAGATCTTTTAGTTGATGGCGCCTCTATCCAAAGTGTTGCCCAAAGCAGCCATTCCATTGATGATGACATTAAGCCTTGAGTACATCTCCACAATGCCTTCTTTCTTTCCCATCTTGAAGTTCTCTAGGAGGTTGTTCAACATGTAGATCTTTGCCTCTTTGAGTTGTTTTGTGCCTTCATTTGTGATGCACGGCTTGTCCCAAATCTCATAGGCAGTGTCCCATGATGAGATCCGGTTGAACTCTGTGGGGGTGAGGGATGTGTAGAGGATGCTAATGGCCTTTGCATTGAGTTGAGCCTCCTTGATAGTAGATTCACTTCATGTAGCTACAGCTCCGGTTGGCTCCTTATAAGGTGTGACCATCACCTTTCACATATCAAAGTTCATTCCTTGAATGTCGAACTGCATCTTCCTCTTCTAATAGAGGAAGTTGGTGTCGTCAAAGACCAGAGGACGTATGGAGAAGCCTCCCTCTAGGTTGAGTGAACCAAGTAGGTTCTCGCCCATCTTCTCATCTCGTGGGAGATTGTTGGAGAAGTTCCTTAGCTCTGATACCATTTGTTGGATCTAAGGGCTCTAGAGGGGGTGAATAGAGCTTCAAAAATTCTCACAAAATAGATTAGACCTTCAAATTATATCAAATTTGGAGCAATAACTTAATGACAATTTGAAGTCCTATCTAAATAAGCATAGCAAGGATGATAGAGATTGATAGCAAGCACTTGACAAAAGGATGTAGAGTGGTTTCACACTTCAAATTAGAAGTGAGTCAGTCCACTACTTAGATAGGTCAGCCTCTAGGACATTACAAGTGCTTTTCTCTATTATATCAACACAAAGATTTACAGTACGAGACCACCAAAGGACTTACCCATCCAACCACAAGGAGACCTCCACCTTAACAAGGAACTTACCCACTTAGCTTGAGTCTTCAGCCTTCACCTAGGTCTTACCCACTCAAGCTCAAGTCTTCCACCTTGAAGGACTTTGCTTCTCCTCTTGGATCTTTAGCCTTTGCCTTCTCCTTCACTTGGAGAAGATCACCACCTCTTCAACACCCTTGAAGAGGATCAACTACAGCTCCTTCTTCACTCGATGGATCTTGCTTCAACTTTTCTTCATGAGAGAAGGGGATAGGGAAGTAGTGGAAGATTGAGAGCTTTACATGCACAAAGGTGGAGCTTTCTTACAATAATACTAACTCACTCCCAAATCATGAAATGATGTGTAAACTAGAGAGAGAAAGGGGCTCAAGGAGTTATCACACTCAACTATAGCAAGGACCTTGAATGTAGTGAATGAGTAAACTTGGAATGAACTCCAAGGGGTCCTATTTATAGCTGGGGGTGCTCCCTTGAGTTGGGGAACACTTAGGGCCGAAGTATAGCCATTTGTTCTCAAGAAAACGGATCTATTTTCATCCAAACAAGTCACCAACGGTTATAATCACTTTTTCTGTGTTTTTCATACAGTGCATTTGGTCGAGTTTCAATAAAGGTAACTCGACTGATTGGTCAAAAGACAAACCCAATTTTCAAACAATCGGTCGAGTTTGTCTTGGGAAACTTGACCGATTGGTCAAAATTGCATTTGGTCAGTAACCCGTTCGATCGAGTTCTGTGAATGCACAACTCGGCCGATGCATATCATCAGAAAATCAATCCATGGGATCGGTCAAGACTGAAACTCGACCAATCAGCAGCCTGTGATCAGTTTTCTAATTTGGCTAAAAAGTGATTAAAATTTGATACTAAGTGTCCCACATATTTTTCTCATCTTAGTTACAAGTCATGTCATCAATACAAGTGATTACAAAATTTGTCTAACATCATTTGAAGGGATTTCCTTATTAGCACACTTGCATTGCATTTGACTTGAACTTTGACAAGCTAGGGCTTGTGTAAAATGATCCTTTTCATGTACCTATGTCCTAAAATCAATCTTGAATACACATATTAGATACATATGAATGGAATGGTTGTGTCATTATCAAAATATGGACAATGTATAACCTCTAGGTCAACATACTAGTGCTTGGTCTATTGAACCTTTGAGAAATCACTGGTCTATGAATTGAAGATTTACTTGAGCGATTCCAAGGAACCATCAACCTCCCAACCTTAAAACCTTTGATTGACAAAACATGTTAAAACCATTGGTTGGAAACTGATGGTTTCTCTAACTATAACTAAACTTTCACAATTCATTCGTCTCAGTTCGGATTTGATCCATATTTTGCATTGGATTAAAAAATTGAATTCTTTTTAATTCTACACTATAAGCATATCAATATCTCATATGATGATATTTCTTTATAATATATTCACTAAATAATCTATAAAGATTCTGTATATAGGTTTTCTCTATATCGAGTTAGATTTCAAACTTATATAATCTACACATGTCATTATGCATCAAGAAAAAAATTTACTCTTAAGTAAATAATAATCAATAGTCAAATATTTAAAACATCACCAAAGACATATTTCATTTCAAAATTATCTTTAATCCTCTCATTACCAGGACATCAAGATGTGAGTTGTAACATCTTAGATTTTATATACTCATGGGTGTCTTTCTCCTAACCCCATGAGTCTTATGTTCTTAGTTCATGATCACCCCCAACTCCTTGAGTCTCATTACCTTTAAGCATCCTTGCATTTCCCTAGGGTATGATTGTACTTTGTCTTTATCATTATTTATACTTTGTTTTAGGATGAGTGTCTCCAATACCATCATGTTTCTATGAGCCATGAGTTTACTTAAACAAGCAATCTCTATGGCTTAGATGCATGTCATAGGATTCCTTTCAATGATATATATGTGTTTGTGTTTGAATTTTCATCAGCCAAGGTCTTCACGTTTATTTATATTAATATTATTTTTCAGCCATTAAGTCAACTTATTTTTTCTAGGTAGGATCAAGGGCCTTCATGTGTTATATCACTCACCTGCTTAATCTTTCAAGTTTTAGGTCCTTTTAGGATGTCCAAAGTTACCTAAAATCTCAAAATCCATAAGGTTGTTCAACTCATCTCTCTAGAGGAGGTCCAAACATAGGGGTTCTCTTGGCATTCAATAGGATGTTAGGCTCTCCAGCCACAACCTAACCTCATGGGCTTCCAATTCCATAGGCATTTTCCCTTATCGATATGACCCAAAACAATCTGGAGAGCATGATGCTTTTCAAAATGAGTTGAGGATCTTACCTCTTTCCTTATTTTTCTTCTACATTTCATGTATATAAACAAATCATATTTGAAGTGTACCATATGTATTTGCATGCTTGTGTGTACTCTACATTCATACTTGTAAAACTATGGGTATTTAATATGGTAAGCAAATTGGATTACCACAGCTCATTTGGATATTTTCTTTCCTTAATCCTCACTCAAGGTTGTCTTGGATAGGGATATTACTTCCCCTCACTCTTCATATGTACATATTCCCAAGATTAGTATTTTTTTGGGGTTAAATATTAAACTATTATAGGATATTATTTTTCATCTAACCCATTTAAGATTACAATTAGAATACCAGGTTGTTCCATCCCATCCCTATGACTTTCTAGGGTTTACTCTCACAAGGGAAACATATGTGTAATTTAAACACCTTTCACACACACACACAGATATATATATATATATATATATATATATATATATATATAGAGAGAGAGAGAGAGAGAGAGAGGTTAGGAAGTGTGTCTCCTGATACATAAAAAAATATCATCCAAGGGTTTCTATAGTTTTTATAACTTACTGTTAATTATAAAATACACATATTCTTTAATTAAATGATCTGTGAATATCAGATTGTTGTGATTTTTGATACACATCTTATCTAAAGGGTAAAAATCACATTCATAAGGTTAGATTGTCCAATAGACTTGTACAAGAATCATAAATGTAGATGAGTACATGTAAGCTACATGTACTCTCGGGTACACAATTCTTTTAGCCATATACACACGCATATATATATATATATATATATGTATATAACATTGTATGTAATTTAATTGGTGGAGGATGACTTAATCCTATATCTTCATGAAATGCTAACTCCAAAAGAAGAGAAATGGATGAGAGGAGGATGAAATTTTAAGATAAGAACACCTAGGGATACTTTATTTTGGGCAAGAACCTCAAAATTTGGCTAGGATAGATTCACAGGGACCCAGGAGTCCCCATTTACCAAATAGTGGTGCGAAGAAAATCTTGTTAGCCACTAGTTTATGATCCTTTGTAGACATCATTGTCTTTTGGAGATTCCCTAATAATTATATTATGACTCTTTGTAACGTTAGAAACAATTAATTATTATGAATTATTTGATATATTTTGGGTTTGATACCAATTGGGATGTCCCTCTTCCCATGTTATTCCCTGTTTAAAAAATATCAACAGGGCAAGGATCATTATCCAAATTTCTAGAATCATATATAATAGATAACTTATAATAATAAAAAATTTCACTCATAACCTTTGTTTTATAAGAAAGGATGCTATAGTCTCCTTAAAGGAGTTACATCACTTCTTAAAAAGAATATTTTACATGAGAGGAAAAATTAATGCTAACTATATAACTAAATCCTTTTGGCGAATTAGCTTAATAAACTTTGATGCATTCATCTGGATCTCCATATTTTCAATTTAAGTTTGTCATATAACCCAAAATACCGACGAACATATACAAGGTCAGTATATTTTTATACTACGTATGTGAGTTTAGACAAAAATTGTACATATATGGATGTTAATATATGTCACTCGTAAATAAAATAATATGCATCTAAACTTGCTTTTTCTATTTCATATTCTAACCTATTCTTCTCATGCCACCTCAGCTAATCATTTCTCTATCTATCATTGGACTTGTATGAACTATCCTTTGGTAGGTGTAACATAGGTTTAGAATATCACAATATTTCTTATGTGACATACAGAAATGGAGTTGAAATAAACATCCAAGTAGTTCCAGGCACGTACGCAAACATTTAGAAAACATTTAGGAATCAATCAATAGTCAATATGGTTGATTACTCATAGAAGAACCACATCACTTTTCCATGAAGAACACATGCATTATTAAATCATGCACTTTAATATGTATGTAATACAAACAATAAATATGTAGCCCAAGCAACTAATCAATAAAAAGGTATACATAACACTCTGGTGTCACCATAGTATTCGTATTATTCTAATCTGGGTTTAGACTTGAACTATAGTCTTGGTTTAGGGTGATGTAAGGGTTATGTTCCAAACCTTAGTTCTTGTGTACATATTCAAAGGACTTAAAAACTCTATATGCATATGATTAGCATCCTAATCTTATAAAAATTTTGAGATTTCATTATTACCTAAGTAAGACCATATCATATCAAAAAATAACAGTATCTCACATATCCAACATTTTATTCATTAACATTAGGGTGAAGTCATATTTCATCACTTTACATTCTTGCTAAAAATACATAATTTTTAATAAGAAGAATATTAAGACCACTAATCTACTTATTCATAATCTACATTTTTTTTAATCAATTTTATGCATTGTTTCACTATATTCGGAGTTACCATTTCATTTCTAGAATTAATGCAAAATAAACACATATTAGTCACTAAGGGCTTGACATGTCACTCATGAGGTCATAAATTGGTTGGATATTTGAACTGGGGAAAAGATCCTACTTCCCATGTGTTGTGAATCAAATTGTCACGTGCATATGGGCTCATGGATAAACTTTCCCATTATATTTCCCCTCAGCCCCGCATTGGCCAATGGCCATGGAGTCAACTACATGGTTGACTCTTTCCTCTAGGAATTAAGAGCCTCTGCAGAAGGCTAGATCTTCACCAGACCTTGACAAAGTCGTCAAGCTACTCAAACTGTCACAAGGTGTCTGTAAGTAGTGGGACTCAGGGGTTAAGTTCATGGACTAAGAACCATAGAAGTAAGAAGGAGTTCAGGCTTTATACCTACTCTGGTTGCCTAGAGTGGATGGTAACCTCTTTGAGGTTGACTGGAGAAGCTCAGGACCAATCCTTTTGGTCTCTGATAGATAGGGTGTAGGGACAATATTGAAATCACTAGAAAGGGAGATGATGAATGACCATGGTGATTTAGGGTCTCATGCGTCCAACTAGGGACTATGTTGTATTCTACCAGTCACGAGGGAAATAGGGGGTAACATAGTAATGCAGTAAGAAATAGAGGTATAAATTGGCCAGCCTTATAGGTGTATAATATAATGTTTAGGGATTCTCAAATCCAAGATGATAATGATGATTGAGGGTGCTTTGGAATCACCATTATCCCATGAAGTCGTTGGCATAGAAATCGGGTGTTGAGGAGGTCTAGAGAGGGAGGGGAATGGTATAGAAGCTAGAACAACTTCCCTAATTTGTAGGAGACAGGAGTTTGGGTGATGGAAGGGCCCTCCCCACTCTCGGCTCTTTCGAATCCATGTTCAAGTTTGGTGGAGTCTAGTCCCTCCGATATTTCAAATTTCTTTTTTAATTTAAACCCTTATTTAAAGAATAGTTTTCCTCCGCGTCGGAGCTTCTTTTCCTCAAATTTAAGGATAATGCTCCACTAGCTATTATCCTTCCTTGGGAAAAAGACAAAACCTTAACCAAATGTTAGTTAGACGAAACTCTATTTCTGAGCAGTATTTCTTAAAATAGATTCTTAGGCCACAAGCAAACTTTCAATCTTCTAGAAATTAGTTTATGATATCACAATTGCATTATCAACAAAGTAAAAATATCATTGCTTAATAATATGTGCAATAAATATTGAATTCTCAATTTATATCTCAAGGATCTATTTGCAAACTCAACAATAGATCAATTGGACTTAGCTTGCATCATAGGGCTCATGGTTCCAACGTAGGCTCTCTAATGAATCCACAAGCTTGATTATGTTCTTATTTACACAATTAAAGATTTAATTTACCATAAGTAACTTATTTGAAGCATATTTGTAAATTACACTCGATATCACATTATTTTCTTAGATTATAGACTCAAAACTATTAATCAAGGTCTCTTTATTCAAATTTGTTTCTCCGCATAGTGCACCTGAGTTAAATTTAAAACTTGATAAGTTTGAGGTTGTACAACTTTGCCCATAAAGTTGGGTGCCTCTTCTCGACTTGCTTGTAGTCCATAAAAGTTCAAAATCTCTATGCAATTTGGTTATATTGTTCTAAATCCCGATTTCTATGGTCATTTCTGTCGGGGTTAACATAAGATCTAATCGAGTAATCACTTCAATAGATCATCGATTCCTAAACCAATAAGCCATCTAATAAGAGTCGTCTTTAAAACTCAGTTCGATACAAACCATGGCTAAGGGGCTATTCCCCTAGCCTCGATAGAGAAACTACTCGCTCATGATTTTGGATTAGAGGGAGGCGAAGGAAGAAAGTATTATCGCCATAGTCTAGACTTAGAAAGGAATTCAATCCTTAGGCTAGAGACTATTAAATGGTTGAATCCTTAGTCCCTTGCTCTAGAGTTATAGAAGGGGGAGAAGAAGAAGGACTAGATATAACAAGCAATCAAAAGTAGAGGAAGGTCGGAGAATAATCTAAAAGAAACTTAACTTTGAGAACGAACAAATGATTTTTATTGCTAATCTGAATGCAAAGTACAAGAGAATAAGCGCTCCAAATAATTTCGTATAAAAGATGATGCCTTGTGATGGGGAAGTGTCCCTCCTTTTATAGGAGAAGGAGGGGGGTTTTACATTTAGGTTTAGGGTGAAAGAGGGGTTGGCGGCTGCTGATTTGAACTGGGCTCGAGCTACCAACCGATCGGTTGGCGAGGCGAGCCAACCGGTTGGCATCTGGAAAGAGTGGGAGTTGAGGAAGCTAGTCAACAACCCTAAGTCTGAGTGGTGGTGCCTTTTGACTCGCTCGGCTGGAGTAGGAAAACTCCCGGTTGGAGTCCCGATCGGGCGCTTGGCGCTTGAATAGCGCACCAATATTTGGATGTTTGAATAAGGTGGCAGCAGCTGAGGGTAGCGTCGGTCCGGCGTCTGGGAAGAGTGAGTCGACTGTCGAGACGCTTCAACCGAGCATCTGCAAAGTGAGATGCCTAGACTTGACAATCAATATTGCAATCTTACTGAGTGTTAAGACAAACGTTTGGGGCAAATGGGTCGATCGTCTGGAATCTGAATTT
The DNA here is from genome assembly GCA_963693085.1 of Alisma plantago-aquatica. Classification (NCBI taxonomy): domain Eukaryota; kingdom Viridiplantae; phylum Streptophyta; class Magnoliopsida; order Alismatales; family Alismataceae; genus Alisma; species Alisma plantago-aquatica. The sequence continues at coordinate 611,275,131 of OY856414.1, forward strand.
CTCAGTTGGAACAACCAACCAATCGGCTCGTGACACGAATCTACAAGAATTGAACAATTTTGATGAGAATATAGCTTAATTGCGATAGAAGGAGGCAGATAGTATTTTGTTCAGTTTCAGTGGATAATAATGAGAAATCGCATGTAACAAGACTTAATTGTTGTGTAAAAAGGATGTTGAAATAGCATGCGTCATAACCTCTTTGAGATTGACTGGCGAAGCTCGGGACCAATCCTTTTGGCCTCTGATAGATAGGGTGTAGGGACAACATTGAACACGACCATGGTGATTTACAGTCTCATGCTTCCCGCTAGGGACTATGTTGTGTTCTACCGGTCACGAGGGCAATAGGGGGGTCACATAGTAATGCAGTAAAAAAGATAGGTACAAATTGGCCAACCTTGTTAGGTGGATAATCTAAGGATTTAGGGATTCTCAAATCATGATTTAGGGATTCTCAAATCCTAGAAGATACTGATGAGTGAGGGTGCATTGGAAGCATTGTTATCTCACTAAGTCGTTGGCAAGGAAATCAGGTGTTGAGGAGGTATAGAGAGGGAGGGGAATGGTCTAGAAGCTAGGACGACTTCCCTAAGGAGACATGAGTTTGGGTGATGGAGGGGCCCTCCCCACTCGCAGCTCTTTCAGATCCATATCTGGGTTTGGTGGAGTCTAGTCCCTCCTATATTTCTAATTTCCTTTTTAATTTAAACCCTTATTTAAAGAATTGTTTTCCTCCACGTCAGAGCTCATATTCCTAAAATTTAAGGATAATGTTGCACTAGCTATTATCCTTCCTTGGGAAAAAGACCAAACATTAGCCAAATGTTAGTTAGCCGAAACTCAGTTTCTGAGCAATATTTCTTAAAATAGATTCTTAGGCCACTAAGAAACTTAGAATCTTCTAGAAATTAGTTTATAATATCATAATTACATTATCAACAAATTAAAAATATCATTGATCAATCATATGTGCAATAAATATTGAATTCAAGATTTATATCTCAAGGATCTATTTGCAAACTCAATAATAGATCAATTGGGCTTGTCTTGGATCATAGGGCTCATGGTCCCAACATAGGCCCTCTAATGAATCCACAAGCTTAACTATGTTCTTATTTACACAATTAAAGCTTTAATTTACCATAAGTACATCATTCAAAGCATATTCATAAATTACACTCGATACCACCTTATTTTCTTGAATTATAGACTCAATCTAAATCTTAGGCTCAAAACTTATTAATCAAGGTCTCTTTATTCAAAATTGTTACTCCGCATAGTGCTCCTGAGTTAAATCTAAAACTTCATAAGTTTGAGGTTGTAACACTTTTCCTGTAAAGTAGGGTGTCTCTTCTCAACCTACGTCTAGTTCATAAAAGTTATTCACCACGTAATTAATCATGTGCCAATGGATTACTTGAGATGAAGATGTTCTAGGGATCATCCTAGCGGGACACATGTCTAGATGGGTGTCACAAGGATGTTCTGTGGCATCACATAGGTGTAAGAAAATGGTAAAGGACCATTTCAGAGAGGTTGACTTGATCACATGGGCGTCCACCACGAGACATATCACACAGAGAAAGATGTTATGCTAGGTACCATGATGACTTGTTTCACCATGACGTTGGTCAAGTTGACCCATCAACCTAGACCCTTTTTGCATTTGAGTATGTCGTTATTTCACTTCAAGTGTTTGTCCTATAATTGTGTACATATAAAGGCAACAATTATTGTATCCAACACATGTGGATTCACCAAGTTAGTGAAAGGATATCCATGGAAACCATATATAAATCTAACAAACTTACCAAACAGCATAAAATTGTTAATATGTCTTTGTAGTAGCTTCTCCTACCTTTGGTGTGTTGGTTTATTTTGCCTTCTTGCGCCCACGCTACATGATTATCTTGGGAGCATCGTTCTCACCACTCGTATGTGCTTTCATGTCCACCCGTCCACAACAATTTCAGGGGTGGGCTAATCGGAATTGGCGGTTTAAAGATGCATACATTATTATCTGTAAACCTTATATCTGTTGTCACTTCTCTATATTTTTCTAACACATTTCTCTACTCCATGTCATATGTTTCATATTATTCCAAGTACAACTGTGAATACAATTCGGTCATGACTTGTAAGTTTGCTTGAGATATAGCGTCATTTTCTTTCTCCTTCACTTGTAATCTACTTGTCTGCGGCATCAAATTAAAATCCATCACCTCCAATTTTCGTGTCGATCAATGAGATGATAGGATGTAATAACCACCGCTAGTGTGCCATCTTGATCCTTACTGAGAAAAGTACTCAAAAAAATCACTTCTTAAGGGACAAAACCCAAACTATAGCAAGAATAGCCGCAAAACTAAAAGTGCACGCTGTCATTTAATTTAGGCGTGGGGCCGGGTGATAGGTTGTTTTCGTTTTGGTTCTCTTTTAAACACAGGCCCAGTCAGATGTTAAGTCCCTGACTCGTCAAGGAAGGCTGTTATTGAAAACCTCGCTGCTAATAAACTGTCTACTTATTCACCTGTCAGTGACACTGGCACGCACTCTTTGCCAGTTCGCGATTAGCAAGATAGCCATAGACGAGATCGGGTTGGGTAACATGGCCACCTGGTTTCATCATTCCTTCCTTCCTTTGGATGCAAGGATTGTGACAGACAGCCATGTGGTCCATAGCCATCTCTCTTTTGACTAAGGTAAGCTCTCTCCGGTCCATAGGCAATAAAAGACTACATACATACAGTGGCATTCAATCACTACATGCCCACAGAATTTGAACCAATTTGGCTTGTAGTCACAGTGGAGTGGAAGAATTGTATGGGGTTCAGCCTATCTTCAGCAGACTCTTAGTGGCCAGCGTGAAGTTAGCTATTTTCATACACCCTAACGTCGCAACTTGCAACGGATGGTGGTGTGGCATTTGGAATCTGCTAGCGCAGACTGTAAAGAGCAGGGAACACTTGTTATTGTTCCAAACGTCAAGTGGAACACATGCAAAGAATATACAACAACATCTAGCCGTCTTGCATCTCAAAAGCCTTAAATATCTTGTTTGCTGCAGGTCTATGCCTACTACTAAAGGACAGTGGCTATTATTATTATTATTATTATTATTATTATTATTATTATTATTATTATTATTATTATTATTATTATTATTATTATTATTACTATGTAGCACTAGTGGTAGAATATGTGACAAAAGAACGAATGCACCATTTAGTTGTCTAGAACTTTGCAAATAACATTTAAGATCTTATTCATTTTTCTACTGAAACCTGATTATAAACTTATAGTGTTGTACCCTAATCTATAACTAGCATAAGTTGGATTTATTTCAACTATCTGAACACAATATCAAGTGTCTGGATTTAATTAGTGATCTTGAGCAACACAACAATAAAATCTAAAAGTGCAATGAAGATTTACGAAGTGTAAAAGTTGCAAGATAAGAAATGAATGTGGAAGATGTATCCATCAATCTCAATGGTATCTTCCTGCTCGCTCCTTGATCTTTAGTTTTCTAATCTACATTGGCATACTTGTACATGTTCTTTGTCTTCGAAATCCTTGTTGGTATTCTCCTTTATGTTTCTCTTCTTATTTGAACCCTTAACTCATCATAGAATACTTGTTACCACTTATTAGGTAACTTCAAACCTTCAGGTCATCTGACCAAGGACATTATGATTCTTGCTACTTAGAGTATTGTACATAGTACACAAAGCTCAATGATTCTTACTACACAAAGCATATGAAGGCTTATAAAGCCTATAAAACATTCTCGTTCTTGATAACGATAGTTGTGGAAAGTATACACATTTTACATAGTCTTGTGGATCCAGGCCAACTGTCATCTTAGTTTGGATGAAGACTCCAAAATTTGTAAAAATATGCCCATTCTAAGACTACTATTGTTGGAATAAGTCATTTTACTAGGTGATTATATTAAATGTCATGTTATCTAAAGTCAAACCCGACTTTCTTTCTTGTGGTTGTATGACTATACGATATAACATTGTTGTATGCTATCCTTCGAAATGTCCATCTTAATTATTACATATCATATTACGACATGACAATTCATAATGAATAAAACTAAACTACTTATTCGCCCTTTTAATTATTATGGTTAGTTTAAATCAATATTAAAGAAAAAATAGCACCAAAGGTACAATGATGGGCTTATAAAGTTGTTAAAGGCAATTATAGTTGTCATACACATAAGGAAAGAGTCGCTCTTTATGTCTTCCCCATGTTATGACATGCACTTTTGTATGCTGTCAAAAGTGTTTGACAAAAATTGATGAAAGGCATGAAAAGGAAAAGGATTTTATTTGCCAAATCATCTTTTAAAGAGAAATGCTAAAACCATCACCCAAATTTACAGTTGTAGGAAAACTAGAAAATTGGAAAAGAGGATCTACTATAATCCTAGAAGGTATCAGGAACCTCAAATCACCCAAGTAAAATCTTCTATAAGTTTTTTTTAATGTATTCTCCGATAGTTACAAAATGGATAATTGAGAAACTAGATAGACAATCGGCCTTGCCTTGTTTGACCATGAAGTGGTCAACCAAGAAAACTATGAGAAATTAAAGGGGATATGAGAAAATCTACAAACTAGAAATGATTCAAGGCGTGTCTTGATTTATGCTCAATTATATTGTTGAATCAATGTCATGGTGTTTGATCATGGATAGGGCTTTAGAATTGTATATGAGGAGTGAGAATGTTCTTCTAGAATAGGATTTTAAGAGGGGATCTCGAAAGTAAAGGCAATAAGTTAGGTTGGGGGATGATATATGTAGAGAAGATGGTGGAATCTTGAAAAACAACTCAATCTGAGGAAAATGGGTGGAGATCTCAAAATTGTGAATAACTAAACAAGATAAATGTGAAGTTTGTGTTGTGACTAGTTAGATCACCCATAGAGGGGTCATCATATTAGACTCTATTTGTCTCTAACTTTTATGATTTCTAAAATTTTTTGAGGTCATTATTCATCTCTAGCTATTGGCTTGAGATAACACTATCAGAAGGGAATCGAGTGGAAGAAACATTTATTAACCATGGAAGGAGATTATCTCACCTAGAATTTTATGATTATAATGAAAAAAACACACAAGTAAACCATTATTTTAATAGATATACTATCAAACTTGTGATGCACTATCGACATATCAACTTTTTGCAAACACTTTCAGTCCCAAGGATTGGAGAATGGTGGGATTCTTTTTGCTAAAAAATCTAGTTTTAAGTTAAAATATACCTAGGAGGTTACAAGACAAAGTACTAGACCCTCCGCGGCTTTCAAATAGATTTATAAATTCAAAACTTCTCTAAGGTTTCATATTCATGCTTGGAAAATCTATGACAACCAGTTACTTACCCTGGGTACATTAAGAGAAGGCATATTCATACCCCATATGTTTGTTTTTTGTGTAGGGTTATATTTGAGGATGTGTATCAAATTATGTTTGGTTGTTCTTATACTAATTTGTTATGGAGAAAGACAAAGAAAAACCACTCGTTGTTCCTATTAAAGTGGAGGACCTAGTTAAGTTCAATAAATGAAAAGAACATCCAATTTTTTTTATTATATTTCATTAGGTATGGAGAGAAAGAAATGTCAGGTTCATGAAGATAAGAATGTCCATTTTTTTCTTTATGGAAAATTATTGAGATGGATTTTGTCAGTTTATCTTCTTGTGACTTCTCTAATGGCATCCATGATTCTATTATTGAAGTGTGAAGTATTCTTAGAATGTTATTTCTTGACGTGTGTCCTTGTTGATGTCATGTAGTTATATCTCTATTCAAGGTGATATTCAGTGAAGTTTCACGTCAATTAACATGCTTTGCAATGATTAATTTTTTGTATTTATGATGTGTTTGATTACTAGTTTAGTTTTGACTTTCCAGGAGTTGAATATCTATCTGCAACTCGAGATGACTACTAAATTGATTTTACCTACTATTGGTTTTTGTAATCATTTTCTAGTATATTGACTTTCTTTAAAGATGTTTTTGATTTCTTAACAATTTAGAAAGTTACTATCTCTTATAATATCATGTCTACTCTTGTAGTCTGGTAAAAAAACTTTCATGTTTTGGTCTTATTCTAACAAAATTTTATAAACATACCACATTTGAAAATTTGCATAATATATGAAACAAGAGGAGGAAGAGATACTTGGATGCCAAAGGAAACCTATATAACTTATGGCGATCGACTACACAAAAAAATTCTTTTGCATGGTAGTGAAGTAAAAATTATGATATAGTATAAAAGCAATAAATATCAACTAGAGTTTTTTTCGACCAAACATCCATGAAATGAGTGAGGTAATTTGGACTAATATTAATTTAACATGAAATAAAGTGGTTTAACCCTTTTCAAGTGGATTAACCTAGGATGAATATCTTTTCTTATCAAAATGGTCATGATAATGTGCTAATCCAAGTCTAGGTCGGATTAATGACCTGAATTTGAGTCTATTGTACTTTTCCTAAAATGAGCCCAATGATAGTAAGGAAATAAGCACAAATGGTAAACAAGTTGTGATATCGGTGAGAAGTGAGCTTCCTTCTTAGGGAAATTAGAAAAATTATATTCTTTTAATCAAGGGGGAAATTAGGGGTGTCAATAGACATGATACATCATCACCTCTTGACTAAAATCACCATATGTAGTTGGAAATGTTTGTCTTATGTATTTCTTATATATATAATCTTCATCAGTTAACTTACAATATAGATTTGTGATATTTTTTCCAAGGTCAATTTTAAGTTGTACCCAACTTTAAAAATTTTGAAAATTTATTAATTTTGATACGAACTTAATCAACACCTTAAACTGCAAAAACAAAGCATATGAGGCAACATTCATTAGAAAGAAAAAAAATAGTGATACATTGAACACTACATGGAAATATTGTGTATTATGCACTTGCATACATTATTTTCATGCACCATATTTTATGTTTTTTTTCTCTACAAATATCCATGATTCACATGCACTTTATTCTTTGTAAGCTTCCATCATCTCTACACCCTCAAAATGGGGTCGTCTTTTCATTTTACACCCTGTAATAAGTAGAAAAGGTGAAATTACAACGCACAAAACATCATGATCCAGCACACCCTTGAGCCACCACTAACCCTAATCAATAACTATCATCGAGTCAAGCCAAACATCACAATTCTCTACAGAAAAAATGGAGAGAACCTGTAAAAGAGCCTCAAATAACCATCCAATAAATATTTGTATTATCCATAACCACTAAAATCAAATTCAACACTAATAAAAACATATGCAATACAACTTTAACAACTATAACAAACTCCACCACACTGAAGATATATCAATCAAATAAACTCATGTGAAAATCAGCATCCCCTCTAGATAAACCATCCATCACAACAACACCACATTAAGTTCTTCTATTTTCATAAGAAAGATGCCCATGATTTTCTATGAACCTTCCCTTCAGAGAGAATCCGTGCTAGTAAACTAAGAACAAAAAATAGCATCATCATCATAGAACAAATAGACAACCAAGGTCCCTCCACCTCAAGTGATTGCCCAACATGTTGACTATTAATGTGTCGTAGCGCACTTACAATCACTAAGATAATTATCCTAGAGTTTAATCCTTTTTCAACTTTCTGATTATGGCTAGTATAGAAAGGGTCGATCCTATAGGACAACTTTATTAAGATTGTTAAATCTAAACCCAATTATTTTTAAAGAACTTTGTTATTTATTTTTGGTATTTTCAGATTTAGAATATAAATTAAAAGTCGAGTTTAGGGGTTGATGATTAACACTTAAGAAAGAACTGTAGGAATGAAAATGCACTTAACAAGAATATAAATTCGCCCTGTCACAAGGAAAATCAAGATTGTTGTTAGCACAAGAAAACTATTATGAATGAAAATACTGGGAATTAAAGGAAGAAAAACAAGCGGTGATTGGAATCAAGAGATGGGAATTGAGACTTTAGGTGTTTTCACCACCTTAACCTAGGAAAAAATAAACTAATCCTTAAAAACAATAGATTCGATGAAGGTAAGTGAATTAAAAAAATCCACTAAAGATGAACTCTACATGACCCCATTGGTCATGGTGCTCATGTTTCTTAGTTCATCATCCGAAAAGAAGAAGATCTACGGTCGTTTCAAAACTCCTGTGTGATTGGGTTTGTTGTTCTAAATCCGAACTTCCACGGTTATATCCATCCAGATTAACTTTTGATCAAACCATCTAATTACTTTGATAGATCAATTAGTTATAAAACCCAAAAGCCATCTAGGATCATTTTTAAAGAAAAGTTGATAAAGCCATGGCTAAGGGGTTATTCCCCTTACCTCGATAGAGAACTACTCACTCATACTTGTGGAGAAAAGGGAGACGGAGGGAAGTAGGGTTTTAGCCATAATCTAGTCTTACTAAAGGATAGTTCCTTAGCCTAGAGACAATGAAATGGCCGACGCTTAATCTCTTGCTCCAGTCCATGGAAGAGAAGAAGAAGAGGAAGAAATAAACTAGATCTAAACGAGCAAAGTAAGAATAATAATTGAAAAGAATACTTAGCTGCAAAAACTAAACTTTATTGATGAATAGGACATAATAACATGAGAACGTAAGAAAGATTACTCAGAAATCCCGTACAAAGATCATAAAAAAGATGATACAAAATATGATGTGAAAGATGGAGAATCCCCCCTCCTTTTATAGGAGAAGGAGGGGTAGGCTGCCAAAAAAAGAGGACGAAAAAAGAGAGAGAGCCATCCTTTTGAATTTTCTAGATCTAGTCAATAGAAATTTGATAGACTTTAATTGTCTTGACCATGTAACTCTCTTCAATGCAGATTCCCACAGCAATGATTTCGAACGTATTTCTCTCCCATAAAAAGCATAAAAGCGGTCTAAATAATAGGATATCCTTTTAGGAAATTAAAATTTCTTTCCAATGAATATGTGTACACTCAATTTGGACTTTTGACGCAAGAGTTATTGTACTTTTGGTGACGGATATACATTAATTACATAATTGTTACAAATTGTGCAATTATACTCCAAGAATATTTATCCCATTTCTTACAAAAATCCAAGAAAATATAATTAAAATTCTACTTAAAGAGAAAATATAATATAATACAATTAATTATAAAACTAATAAAATAAATAACAAAATAATCCTAAAAAGATATCTAAAAGATGTAAATAAAAATGATGAAAACATATTTATCAAAATACCCCGGACTTGAATCTTTGCTTGTCCTCAAGAAAATTAGATTACAAATAAACTCCAATTTATACTTCCAAAACGCCATTCCTCACCTTTGTAACATCACTATAATCTTTTCCTCCAAATTTTGGCCAAGTGACCCAATCTCCTAGAACCACATAGCATAAAATTCTATATTCCCTATCAAAACAAATGTCAAATATAGCTTCTAAAACAAGAATTTGTAGAAGAATAGGCTTCATCTTACTTTTGCTTTGACACTTTTGTAAGAATCCGTTACACTAAACGAGATTACTCAAAACATAAAACACAATCAATCACCAATTAACCACATACCCAAAAATATGGGTAAATTAAAACTAATTTCAACGTCAGCACCTACTCAGAAACATTTGCATAAGAGCACAACATCTTTCTTATATCCATACTATGCCAAGAATTTGGTACAAATTGTTCTATCATCTTAGCCACCACATATATACACAGGAGAATAATATTCATATATGCCACACAAACAAGCATTAATATGCTAACAAAAGTCTGATTCGTTTGAAACACCATATACAAACTTTTCCTGTCCAGACCTGAGAGTACAGAGATGACTCTAGGACACACTAGACATCTAATCAACTTTCTCAAAGATTCATTACTATAGCTCCTCTTTGCTACCACATGTTTATTTTCGTCACTTTTGATTACCTAAAAAGATGTGGTGAACCACAAGGGTGAGACCCATATCCCAGCAAGAGATATAACCTCCAGCAATGTTTATTGATTATAACATTTTTAAGTAACTAAATAGTTAAGAAAATTAATCTGATATAACAAATAATATCAGCAGTATTGATGATTAACAAAATATATAAAGAAGCAGATAATAACTATCATCATTAGCCAGACTATCATCCTTTATCTTGTTGACAATATAAGCAATTCAGTAGCATATTCATATCTAGCATCATGAACAAGTCTAGTAACATATAATCTCTATCATTATGAATAAGTCTAGCACATAAGCATAGCTAACAACATGAGCACGTCTAATTGGTTGAACATATCAACATCATAAGAAGAACTAACAACATAAGAACAACGATCTGAATAAGCATGATTAGAAGTACATGCATCTCTAGTTACAAAGGCATGGCTAGCATGCTAAACATAACTAACAACATGAGATATGTAGCATCATGATTATAATCAGTAGTAGTAGTATAGTTATCAACATAAACATGGCTAATGTATGTACGCATCTACAATCTTAAGCATATCCACAACATAAGTATATCTACTATCTCTTAATTGCACTAAGCATCATCTTTATCTAAAGATAACAAACAAGGTTTATCATCCAATGTGAAACATCATGTATAACCCTAAACAAATATGCTACACGGCTATATTACATCTTTTATTATGCCCTGGGGAATTTGAATCGTACCATTCAAAGTCCAACCAACCCCTACGAAGGGTTATTCGGTTTCGTACAAGATCTACGAGTGTCGGTATCCTAAGATCTCTTCCCCTCGGTCAGTACGAGTAAAAAGGCAGTGACGTATCAGTCAAAGTTGTCACCACAACGACATATAGTCAAGCTGCTAACCACTAGTCCGCCCTTGGTATAGGTCACGACACTAGAAACCAGGGTATACAAATCCAATCAATGAGGTATAACTGCAGCTGTCCTCTAATCACATCATGTTATAATCACCGAGACACGACAACAGCCATTCTCAATCAAATCAGATGTATGAGGCATGACCATAGACAACCTCCACAATCTGCATTGTGGATGACAAGGATATATCATCAACCTGCCACCCCCACATACTCAACAGTATGCACTCTGAGTTTCCCTTAGGAATACTCATTTCACCATCTAGTAAGTTCTGACACTGAAGATGGTTCTATGGCACAGGGCACTACATGATTAGATTTGCACTTGATTAGTTATGCCAATTGGGTGAATTAAGGGTGCATCAAACAAGTAGACATACAAACCCTAATTCACTTCTAGAAAGCATATAAATATCACAAATTTTAAAAGATTTAAAATGTGTGAAATATAATTTCTCATCTCATCATCACATGGTACTATTCACTTGCCATTCATGAGACCACGCTAGTCATCATACTATCACAAGATATAAAGCCTTTTCACAATATCACAGGGTATCAAACATTATCAACATAAGAGGATAACACCTCATTCAGGGCTCATCCATGCCCAAAGGTCATTAAGATTGTCCTATTATTCCCTGCAAGATCATCATTATCTTTGCATGCCTTATAATAAGGCTTAACAACATCACTTACATATAATACATCAGATCAACACAATATTGCATTAACGAGCTAGGATATATTCATAAACAATCATAACATGGTTATATTAACATTAAGAACATTCCTTTATTATATCAACATGCAAGGAATCTAGATATGATTAACCCTCATCATATTCATAATGCACATGTTTAGCATAAGAAAGTATCAACCATGTGGCTATGATAACCACCAATTAACATGTTAAGGTTATGATCATTTTAAGGAGGTTATTCCACCATCATTCCATCATATAAGAATGTTAAACATGAATACTCATCTTTATCTATTTGCATTAGAGTTAGGTTCAACATGCTAAATTATATCAATGTTACTAATCAGCACTTATACCCAAACCCTAACTCACGACATCCCCATTGGATCATGGATGCATAAGGTGAAGCATCACCATCACATTCCATACTATTCTCAAGTATTAACCCACACATAAATCAAGGTGGAACCATTGGGTTATAGCATACTAGGGTTTTAACAATAGTAACAGAGTACTCCATGATTGTATTAGTCATTCAAAGACTATTCATACCCAATTACCATCATTTAATTATATTAAAGTTAGGTATAACAAGCTATACCTCATTAGGGTTACATATCCACACAATATGGTTATCATCCCTTCTATTCATATGAGTGAATAGGTAAGACTACCTTATTAATGGTAACCCTCCATTTGTTCCATCATCATTCAACCCATATCACCATACCACAATGTTACCCAGAACCATTGGATGTTAAAAAGGTAAGACCATTGATTGTTTACATAAGTAAACATCTTAGATAAACCACCTATGAAGTCCTTGATTTGTTATATAGAAAGAATCACCATCTAACCCTAGACATCCCTTTATTAACAACACAAAAAGTTCCATTGAGAGTAGGGTAAAACCCACAATCGACTGTTCAGTAAAAATAAGCCATCCATTGTCAACAAGTAAGCTCCTCCAGTTGATCATATAAAGGAAACCATCTAAATCACATTATTAGGACCAACATATTACATTAGCCATCATTCCACCTTATTGGAGGAATAAACATTAGATATTGACCATTGGGTCAAGTTCATATGTTAAAACCATCAATAACAGTATATGTCTGACCATTGCATCAACTGACCCAAGAAACCATTGGTCTAAGGCTTAATTGATGCTACAACTACAATGATTAACTCAACATAGGTTGTAGAGACCTGATCCACCATCATTAGTGACCATTAAATCACCATAGATTGTTAGATCAAGACTATATTCATTAATCAATATCAAATATTAAGCTAATGTCATCATTGATTGATAACATCAGTAGGGTACTTAATGGTTGATCATTAAACTTCTAATTGATCCAAAACCTGACCTAAGGAGGTGACCATAGGTTTTCACCATCATCTGACACCTTTGATCCCGACCATCAATTGTCATGAAGACAACACCATAGGGTTGTTGCAATGGTACCATCATCGGGTCATGGGTTTATATAAGAAATCAGCTTTAAACCCTAAAATTGACCATTGGTTGATAGGTGCTTAGCACCATAAGTTGCCAAACCAACCTGATCCAAGTCATATTATACCTTAGGAATAACGTACACATGATCAAAAGTTCATGTAGAACTGAAATCATAATAGGGAACATTATAAAAATAAAAATCGAAGTCAAGCATAGCTTTTTAGTGCATGGATCATCATTTTCAAGCAAGAACATGAGCTAGCAAGCTTATGGTAAGCAATAAACGTGGAGCAAGTTATAAAACTTGCCTCTAATGAGAAGATGAAATACCAAACATAAGAAAACTTGAGCAGGTAGGGTAGAAAATCCAAGAACAAGTTGTGAACTCATCAATCTAGCACCTTTCTTCATCAAAAGAGCAAATCCTAAGCATAAGGAGCAAGAAAGTTAGGGTTTTAGTGCTTTAGAGCAATTTCTACCATGGAACAGCAAGGTTACGACCTGGAGGATGGTCTAAGGAAGGAGAAGAGCAAGATAAACGGAGAATAAAGGAAGAAAACAACTTGTCTTGTTCAAAATCCCTAGAAGATGACCTTAGAAACCCTAGGTAGGGCTAAATGGAGCTCTAGAAGACCTTCTTCTCCAAAAAAAAGTTGTCTTCTACCTTAGAGCACTTGGTTCTGTAGAAAAATAGTGTGGAGTCATTGATCCAGGTTAGAGGATAGATAAAGCAATAATAGATTTGTACTTGGGCAAGGAAGAGGTAAATATAGCCCATGGATAAGGATGGGAGCAAGCATGAGGTGTAAAAGTAGCTTCCCCATGTGTATATGGCCTTAAACTATTAAGAATATACACGAACACACACAAGAAGCTCCCCCACCGTCCTTATAGACCTGGTTAGATTTCCTTTGTCTAATTTCCCAGCCAATCACATAATTCCTTAGTTGATAGCTACTAAAGGTAGCTCATCCGTGAAGGGGTAAACCCTAAAATACCCTTAGAGAAAACACCTTCAAACTAAGGATTAAATAGGTGTCCCATGGCTCAAAAAGCTCAAGAATGATGAGAGAATTCCAAAGAACATAATGCAAGTGATAAATTGCAAATAAAATCTCTCAATTGGGTAAATTTCATAAAAGTCCAAAATGTACATAAAATTACATAACTTGCTCAAACAGTGTCCAAATTGGACCAAATTTGAAACTTTAGCTTGTCTTATGATTTAAAAGTATATAAAAATGTTAGGGTTATTAACATTAAATTATGGTAATGAAGCTTATTCAACTCATTAAGCAAGTTCATGGGCCTTACAACTCTCAATTTTTATTATTTTTTTGGAAAGTTGTTGTGCAAGAATATGACAAATTTGGGGGGGTGAAAATAAAGAAGGAAGTGATGGAAAAATATCAATCCCTCCTCTATTCTACTTGGGATATGAATTTATAGAGTTGTGACTACATTGGTCACAATTTTTTCATGTGCACTTTTGGCATCTTTTGATGGTACGCCGCTTTGTGGGGTATGGGGTTTTCATTTTGGGAAGCATGCCACCCCAGACTGGATTTTTGTCTGGTGGTGATTCTTTGATTCTCATTTTTAGAAGAAAAAAAGTAGGAAAGAAGTGATGTTCATGTTCTTATAACTTCCAACGTTTTTTTCCATATATATTTATCAAAGAGTGTCATTGTTCTAGTTCGATTATCCTATAAATCACAGCATACAAATTTTATAACAAGATAATTCATTGCTTAATTATAGGGAAACATTATGATTGGGTCTAATCGATTCCTTATGACTTGCCAACTATTCCAAGGAGTGATGTTATTTAGAGGTCTTAGGTGACATGGTGGTTTCAAACATGGCAATTTGTAATAAATTTTGCAAGAAAAATTACTAATTTCAAGGGGGTAAAATGATAAACATCTATTCAAATTGGCCAACTAAGTAATGGTCTTTTTATAATAAATGAAACTAAAACATGGCCAACTAAATAATGGCCATAAACTAATGAAACTACATGAAAAATGATGAAAAGGGAAAATTAAGCTAATAAGGGAAGATAGAGGGTGGATCACGTACCACCCACCCCCACCCCAGACTTAGAATTTTGCTCGTCCTGAGCAAAACCCAAACCCGAGATGGAGGGATGAAGATCACGGCGGTGGCAGATAGTAAGGCAGTGGAGGAGCGGAGGAGGAGGCATGGTTGTGGTAGTGACTTGGTTGATTCCCTTGGAACCACCCCATCATCTTTGCATCCGTGTCTTGAAATGTATCATGGATGGCTTGGCGTACATCAGTATACCAAGGATAAAAATTGAAATCAAGACAGTTAGGTCCCCATGGTTTGACGTGTGGTGGAGAGTAGTCAAATGGAATCTCATTTGTATAAGGATAATTATTATAAGGAGCATTATTTTGACTGAATTGCAGTTGTTCGATCGTATGTTGCCCACTAATGTCAATGGGGGTTGGGATGAAGGGATGATAGTTGGAGTATCCATCCATGACATTTGGTTCAACTTCTTGGGTAGTGATATGTAGTGGTGGCTCATAAGGTGTTTGGCAATTATTATAGAGCGGTGCCTCAAAGGGAGAGGGAGGAGAGGAAATGGGCATGGTCATAGATGGGTGAGGGGGTTGTGGGAGGGGAATTTCTTGAGTGGTGATGTTGGTTGTACCCACAACATGAATAGTGGGAGGGTAAATGTCCATCTTGATAGGGCTGACTGGGGCAGTTTGAATAGCAACTTGATTGTCCACCAGAGAAATTTGGGTTTTTATCACATGTGGTGGTTCAGAATTAAGGAAATGTTGTTGCATCTTATTGAACCGGTCCATGCATTCAAGGAAATAGACTTCTTCCTCTTGGGTGTACTTCATGCTACCCCCAGAAGCTTGAAAATTTATGAACTCTATTCCCACTCGTAGTGTGAGAAGTCCTGCCTCAACGTCAATGAGGGCCCTGGCCATGGTGAGGAATGGCCGACCAAAGATGAGGGGGTAGCGAGTGTCTTGTTTTATATCAAGTACCACAAAGTCACAAGGGATACAGAAATTGCTGACCTTGACTGGCACATCATCAATAATACCAAGAGGCTTGGTAATGGAAGAGTCTGCTAGTTGAATACGCATTGGAGTGGGTCTAGCATCAGTGAGACCAAACCTTCTACACATGCTCAAAGGGATGATGGACACACTAGCTCTAAGATCATCTAAGCCTGAATGGCTGGTAGAGTCACTGATAGAACAAGTGATCCTGAAAGATCCTGGGTCTTTGCGTTTCTTTGGCATTTTACTTTGGATGATGTCTGATGTAGTTCTAGCCAATTTTACCATTTCAGATTCTTTAGTAGTGCGCTGACGGTTTAGAAGGGCTTTGAAGAATTTTTTCCATTTGGGTAGATCAGTCATAGCGTCCAAAAGCGAGATGTTGACGGATAACTTTATCATAATTTCCTTGAATTTGTTGAACATAGTCTAATTGGGTATACTTCAGCCGACCAGCAAAAGGTACACACGGCTTACATACATGACTCTCTTCTTGTGGGGAAGGTGATCTCAATACCTGAGGGACAACAACAGCCTCTTCATCACCCCCTTGGTCAAAATCTATGAGGGGGGAATTTCCTTCTTCTTTCGTGGTAAGTCAGGATCTGGTAATAACAACCTTAAGTTGTTCTATGTGCCTGGGGTTGGGTTTAGGCTACCCAGTAAAATTGCCGATAAGAGGTTTCTATTTGGTAAAAGGTGAGCAAACTGAGCATCAGTTGCCTTTTGATGAGCTTGTTGGGCTATAATGATTTGTTCTAGGGTGTCTGTCCTTTCATCATTTGAGGGAGGAGTGGGAATATTTTGCGGAGGTTGAGGAGGTGGTGGTTGATTTAGATTTGGGGGGGGGATTCAAGTTTTGGAATTGTTGTCCTCGGTATGGTGGTCGGTTTTGGTAGTTATTTCAATGATTGCCTTGATTCCCAAAGTTTCTTTGATTGTTGTACGGGAAGCCAGGTGGTGGTCAGTTATTGGATTGAGGATAGGGAGGCCTTTGTTGAGATTGGAGTTGGCTAAAATTTTCAGCACCAGAAGCATTCCCATATTGGAAGCCAAGATGGTTCCTAGTTTGGTTCGGATTGTAATAGACTTGACATGGTATGGTATGAATTGAGTTGAGGTCTTCTAATTATTGTCTTGATTCCGGTTGAATAGGGGTGCTGTAAAGGTATTGATAATGGAGGGTGGTGTGATCGTATCCTTGGCAAATGCCACAAAGAGAATCTATAGATTTTATTTGTTGAGGTAGTTCCCTATAAGATCCTAAGGATGACTCTAAATGATCTTGTTTTCGAGAAATTAACTTAAGGCTTTCCGCTAAGCTTTGGATGTCGGGATCATCTTCAGTTTAGCAACCTTAAGGACTCCACCTACTCCCTATCTAGCCCTTATCTCAGAAGCACATTTGACAACTTCCCATGCACTAGTCAGGCTTTGGTGCATGAAATTTCCTCCAGATGAGGAATCAAGAAAGAACTTGGTGTCATTGTCAACACCACGATAAAATATTTCAATAAGTTGGGCTTGGGAGATGTCATGATGGGGGCATTTTCTAAGCAAGTCTTTAAACCTTTCCCAAGCTTCACCTAAAGATCCACCTGGTGACATAGAGAAGTGGGTGATTTGTCTCCTAATTTCATATGTGAGAGAAGGGGGGTAAACATTT
Source organism: Alisma plantago-aquatica (assembly GCA_963693085.1). Lineage (NCBI taxonomy): Eukaryota > Viridiplantae > Streptophyta > Magnoliopsida > Alismatales > Alismataceae > Alisma > Alisma plantago-aquatica. Next base: position 611,292,905 of record OY856414.1, read on the forward strand.
TCAAGAATTTTGTTTTGAAGGACTTCCCATGTTGTAACTTGGTCCTCACTTTCCATGGTGTTGTACCATCTGCTAGCTTGTCTGGTAAGGGGGTATTTGAACAATCTAAGATGGATTGCATCTCCTGAAACACCTGGAAGTTTGTTCAAAGAACAAAGGTCAATGAACCATTGAAGGTGGTCTTGGAAAATTTCTCCATTGTTGCCAGAAAAAGGATTCGCTTGGATCATGGTGATCCATTGGGTTCAGATTTTGAATTGAGGGGCAAGGATGTCAGGAGGCACGAATGGATGTTGGGCATAGGCAATTTTGGGAACAGAAAAATCTTTCAATTGTTTTTTCCTTTCGGCTTCCCTCCTATCGGCCTCTATGGTTTCTTGTTCAGCCCTGTAGGCTGCTCGCAAAGAAGCTTCTCTTTCCCCTTGCTCGGCTTGAATGAGCTCTCTTTGAGCTACAAGAGCTTGGTTGATCCTAAGGATGACTTCTTCTTCGTCCATTCCAAATCGATTTTGACAGTTTAGACAATGGAATGTTCTCTCTATTTTTGGATCAAGCGATTGAAATTCAGCGTTCGAGCGTCGCATGCACAAATTAAACAGTTATTCATGTTAGAAAAAATGGACTTCCGGAATGGAAACTCAGCAGAAGGACGAGTAGCACTTCTGGAATGTTACTCGGGAGGCATAAAAAAAAGAAAAAAAAGTTTTTTAAAGTTTTTGGGGTTCGAAAAAAATAATCTGTTGTCCCCGACAACGGTGCCAAATTGTTAATGCGTCGCAGTGCACTTACAATCACTAAGATAATTATCCTAGAGTTTAATCATTTTTCAACTTTCTGATTAAGGCAAGTATAGAAAGGGTCGATCCCACAAGACAACTTTATTAAGATTGTTAAATCTAAACCCAATTGTTTTTGAAGAACTTTGTTATTTATTTTTGGTATTTTCAGATTTAGAACGGATATTAAAAGTTGAGTTTGGGGGTTGATGATTAACACTTAATAAAGAATTGTAAGAATGAAAATGCACTTAACAAAAATATAAATTCGCCATATCACAAGGAAAATCAAGATTGTTGTTAGCACAAGAAAACTATTATGAATGAAAAGATTGGGAATTAAAGGAAGTAAAATAAGCAGTGATTGGAATCAAGAGATGGGAATCGAGGCTTTAGGGGTTTTCACAACCTTAGCCTAGGAAAAAACAAACTAATCCTTAAAAACAATGGATTAGATGAAGGCAAGTGAATTAATAAAAATCCATTAAAGATGAACTCCACATGAGCCCATTGGTCATGGTGCTCATGTTTCTTAGTTCATCATCCTAAAAGAAGAAGATCCACAGTCGTTTCAAAACTCCTATGTGATTGGGTTTGTTGTTCTAAATCCGAACTTCCATGGTCATATCCATCTGGATTAACTTTTGATCAAACCAATTAATTACTTTGATAGATCAATTAGTTATCAAACCCAAAAGCCATCTAGGATCATTTTTAAGGAAAAGTTGATAAATCCATGGCTAAGGGGTTATTCCCCTTGCCTCGATAGAGAACTACTCACTCATGATTGTAGAGAAAAGGGAGACGGAGGGAAGAAGAGTTCTAGCCATAGTATAGTCTTACTAAAGGATAGTTCCTTAGGCTAGAGACAATGAAATGGTCGAAGCTTAATCCCTTACTCCAGTCCACGGAAGAGAAGAAGAAGAAGAAGAGGAAGAAGAAGAAATAAACTAGATCTAAATGCGCAAAGTAAGAACAATAATTGAAAGGAACACTTAGCTGCAAAAACCAAACTTTATTGATGAATAGGACACAATAACATGAGAACGTAAGAAAGATTGCTCAGAAATCCCGTACAAAGATCATACAAAAGATGATACAAAAGATGATGTGAAAGATGGAGAATCTCCTCTCCTTTTATAGGAGAAAGTGGGGGTAGGCTTCCCAAAAAAGAGGGACAAAAAAGAGAGGGAGCCGTCCTTTTGAATTTTCTAGATCTGGTCAATAGAAATTTGATAGGCTTTAATTGTCTTGACCATGTAACTCTCTTCAATACAGATTCCCACAGCAGCGATTTCAAACGTATTTCTATCCTGTAAAAAGCATAAAAACGGTGCAAATAATAGGATATGCTTTTAGAAAAATAAATTTCCTTTCCAATGAATAATTGTACACTCAATTTGGACTTTTGATGCAAGAGTTATGACACTTTTGGTGACGGATATACATTAATTACAGGACTGCTACAAATTGTGCAATTATACTCCAAGAATATTTATCCCGTTTCCTATAAAAATCTAAGAAAATATAATTAAAATTCTAATTAAAGAGAAAAATATAATATAATAAAATTAATTATAAAACTAAGAAAATAAATAACAAAACAATCATTAAAAGATATCTAAAGATGTAAATAAAAATGATGAAAACACATTTATCATTGACACATGAGCATGTCCCCCCATCTCCAGCATGTTCCCATACTAAGGAGATAAACACTAACCAGTCTATCAAAAAACAAAATAAATCCACCTATACCCTCTCCAAGTGGGGGATAACTATGTAAGCTACACCTATCCTATAAGCTTTGCTTGCCATGCTTGCACTATTTATCAAGATACCATTCTGCCCCTACCTGCTGTCATGCCACTTATCATGGAGATTTTCCTCTGAAAGACCATCCACCAATCTCGACCTTCCTATTGACCTAGTATTGGACTTGTTAAGCCATAATGCCCAAAACCACTTTTCTCAAAGCAACATCAAGGTCTATTCAATCTCCACCTCATATCAAAATGAGGGAAAATTGATCCCAAAAGTCCCCAAGTTCCCATATAGAAGAATATAGTGTCAACCTTCATGATGTTTAACTCATCTAGATCGGGAATTTGGAGATTCTCAGTTATCCTTAAATAGTGGAGAGAGGATCCATTTGTTTTGATTCCACCTCCACTTCTTTAGGCTCTAAAGATGTAATCAAGAACCTATATGTCGCGACCCATCATGCTAAACAAGATTACTCAAAACATAAAACACAATCAATCACTAATTAATTACATACCCAAAAATATGGGTAAATTAAAATTGATTTCAGTGTCAGCACCCGCTCATAAACATTTGCATAAGATCCCAAAATATTTCTTATATCCATACTATGCCAAGAGCTTGATACAAATTGGTCTATTGCCTTAGCCACAACATATATACACAGGAGAACAATATTCATATATGTCACACAAATAAGCATTAACATGCTAACAAAATCCCGATTCATTTGAAACACCATATACAAACTTTTCTTGCCCGGACCTGAGAGTACAGGGACGACTCTAGGACACACTAGACATCTAATCAACTTTATCATAGATTCATTACTACAGCTCCTATTTGCTTCCACATGTTTGTTTTCGTCACTTCTGATTACCTAAAAAAATGTGGCAAACCACAAGGGTGAGACCCAGTCCTAGTAAGAGTTATAACCTCCAACAACGTTTATTGATTACAACATTTTTAAGTAATTAAACAGTTAAGTAAATTAATCAGATATAACAAATAAGCTCAACAACACTGATGATTATCAAAATACACAAGGGAGCAGATAATAACTATCATCATTAGCCAGACTATCATCCTTTATCTTGTTGACCATATAAGCAATTTAGTAGCATATGCAGTTCTAGCATCATGAGCAAGTCTAATAACATAGCATAGCTAAAAACATGAGATATCTGGCATCATGATTATAATCAACAGTAGCAGTATAGTTATCAACATAAGCATGGATATTGTATGTACGCATCTACAATCTTAAGCATATCCACAACATAAGTATATCTACTTATCTATTAATTGCACTAAGCATCATCTTTATGTAAAGATAACAAACAAGGGTTATCATCCAATGTGAAATGTTGTGTATAGCCCTAAACAAGTATACTACATGGCTGTATTACATCTTTTATTATGCCCTGAGGAAATTGAGGATACCACTCAAAATCTAACTGACCACTACGAAGTCGAAATCAGTGCCGTACAAGATCTAGGAAGAGCCGGACTCCTAAGATCTTCTCCGCCCCCAGTCAGTACGGGTCTGCCACAGTGACACAAAAGGTCAAGCTGCTAATAGCCTAGTCTATCCTTGGTATAGGTCATGGCACTAGTGAAAGGAGGTGGGTACGCATACCCTACCATCCGAGGTACAACCGCAGTTGTCCTCCAATCTTGTCACATATATAATCACTGAGACACGACCGCAGTCGTTCTCAATCACATCAAATGTATGAGGCATGACCATAGCCAACCTCCACAATCTTCATTGTGGATGACAAGGATATATCCTCAACTTGCCACCCCCACATACTCAATAGTATGCACTCCGAGTTTCTCTTAGGACTTTCACCATCTGGAAAATTCTGACACTCAGATGGATCTATGGCACAGGGCACTACATGATTAGAGTTGCACTTGATTAGTTATGCCAATTGGGTGAATTAAGGCTGCATCAAAAAAGTGGACATACAAACCCTAATTCACTTCTAGCAAGCATATAAATATCAAAACTTTGAAAAGATATAAAATGTGTGAAACATAATTTCTCATCTCATCATCACATGGTACTATTCACTTGCCATTCATGAGACCACACTAGTCATCATAATATCACAATATATAAATCCTTTTCACAATATCACTGGGTATCAACCCTTATCAACATAAGAGGATTACACTTCATTCAGGGCTCAACAATGCCCAAAGGTCATTAAGACCTTCATATTATTCCCTGTAAGATCATCATTATCTTTGCATGCCTTTTAACAAGGCTCAACAACATTAATTATATATAATACACCAGATCAGCAAAATATTGCATTTATGAGCTAGGTGGTATTCATAAACAATCATAGCAGGGTTATATTAACATTAAGAACCTTCCTTTATTACCTCAACATGCAACGAATCTAGATATGATTAACACTCATCATATTCATAATGGACACATTTAGCATAAGAAAGTATCAACCATGTAGCTATGATAACCACCAATTAACACATTAAGGTTATGATCATGTTAAGGAGGTTATTCCACCATCATTCCATCATATAAGAATGTTAAACATGAATACTCATCTTTATCTATTTTCATTAGAGTTAGGTTCAACATGATAAATTATATCAATGTTACTAATCAACACTTATACCCAAACCCTAACTCACGGCATACCCATTGGATCATGGATGCATAAGGTGAAGAATCACCATCACATTCCATAGAATTCTCAAATATGATCTAACACATAAATCAAGGTGTAACCATTAGGTTATAGCTTACTAGGGTTTCCATAATAATAGAGTACTCCATGATTGTATTAGTCATTCAAGGACTATTCATACCCAATTACCATCATTTAGTTATATTAAAGCTAGGTACAACAAGCTATATCTCATTAGGGTTGCATATCAACACAATATGGTTATCATCCCTTCCAACTATATGAGCGAATAGGTAAGACTGCCTTATTAAGGGTAACCCTCCATTTGTTTCATCATCATTCAACCTGTATCACCATACCACAATGTCACCCAGAACCATTGGATGTTTAAAAGGTAAGACTATTGGTTGTTTACATAAGTAAACACCTTGGATAAACCACCTATGAAGTCCTTGATTTGTGCTCTAGAAAGAGTCACCATCTAACCCTAGACATCCCTTCATAATCGATACAAAAAGTTCCATTGAGAGCAGGGTAAAACCCACAATCGACTATTCAGTTAAAATAAGCCACCCATTGTCAACAATTAAGCTCATTAAGTTGATCAAATAAAGAAAACCATCTAAATCACATTATTAGGACCAACATATTACATTAGCCATCATTCCACCTTAATGGAAGAATAAACAATAGATCTCGACCATTAGGTCAAGTTCACATCTTAAAACCATCAATTACAGTATAGGTCTGACCATTGCATCAAGTGACCCAAGAAACCATTGGCCTAAGGCTTAATTGATGCTAAAACTATATGATTAACTCACCATATATTGTAGAGATATTATCCACCATCATTAGTGAGCATTAAATCACTATAGGTTGTTAGATCAACACTATATTCATTAATCAACATCAAATATTAAGTTGATGTCAACATTGATTGATAGCATCAGTAAGGTGCTTAATGGTTGATCATTATACTTCTAATTGATCCAAAAACTGACCTAAGGGGTGACCATAGGTTGTCACCATCATTTGACACCCTTTATCACGACCATCAGTTGGTATGAATACAACACCATAGGTTTGTTGCAATTGTACCATCATCAGGTCATGGTTTATAGAAGAAATCAGCTTTAAACCCTAAAATTGACCATTGGTTGATAGGTGCTTAGCACCATAGGTTGTCAAACCAACCTGATACAAGTCATATTGTACCTTAGGAATAATGTACACATGATCACAGGTTCATCTAGAACTCAAATCAGAACAGGAAACATTATAAAAATCGAAATCCAAGTCAAGCATAGCTTTTTAGTGCATGAATCATCATTTTCAAGCAAGAACATGATCTAGAAAGCTTATGGTAAGCAATAAATGTGAAGCAAATTATAAAACTTGCCTCTAATGAGAAGATGAAACCCCACACAGAAGAAATCTCGAGCAGGTAGGGTAGAAAATCTAAGAATAAGCTATGAATTCGTCCATCTAGCATCAAATGAGCAAACCCTAAGCATAAGGAGCAAGAAAGGTAGGGTTTTAGGGATTTAGAGCAATTTCTACCATGGAAAACCAAGGTTCCAACCTGGAGAAAGCTAGGAGGAAGGATAACAAAGAAATAGACGGAGGAAAGAAGGTAAAACTTACACTTTTAGGTCAAGATCACTAGGAAGAAGCTTTATAGACCCAAAAAGGGAATCAATTGCAACCCTTGAATTTTTTTCCAAAAAGATCCCCACTTTCTTCTTCCTTGGGCAGAAAAATTCGCAGATGAACAGAGGGAGAACGAAGCTGGGAGAAGGAGAGAGGTGGTGGAGAGAAAGTGGCTCGTTTTGGTACTTGGGGATAAGTATATGACTCTTTAATATTAAGAAAAAGAAAAAGTTGAAATTCTAGTATATATCCAAGTGTCCATGGCTTTAAATTATTAAGAATACATAAGCACACACAAGCAGCTCTCCCACCATCCCTCTAGACCTTCTTAGCTTTCATTTTTCGAAATTCTAAGCCAATCACATAATTCCTTAGTTGACAGCTACTAAAGGTAGCTCATCCATGAAGGGGAAAACCCTAAAATACCCTTGGAACAAACACCTTCAAACCAAGGTTTAAATAGGCACCTCATGGCTCAAAAAGCTCAATAATGATAATATAATATACAAGGAACATAATTCAAGTGATAAATTGCAAACAAAACCTCTCAATTGGGTAAATTGCATAAAAGTCTGAAATGTGCATAAAATTGCAGAACTTGCTCAAACAATGTCCAAATTAGACCAAATTTGAAACTTAAGCTTTTCTTATGATGTCAAAGCATATCACAAGGTTATATTAGGGTTCTAAGCATTAAATTATGATAATTAAGCTTGTTCAAATCATTAAGCAAGTTTAGGGGCCTTACAACTATAAACCCCTAACAGGGATTTCGCCCCTGAAATCCAAGGTAAACAAAGATGGGTACTTCCTCTGCACCTCATCCTATTACCTTCACATGGTTACTTACATATCATGGTGATGTCACATCATTCATACATATCTCATCTTGGGTCAGCACAAAAACCCCACATAAGAAGACATTTGCAAATATGGAACATAGAAACTTGTTGTGCCACATGTACAAATTTAATAGTAACTTTCAACTTTGGGACTCAATTGTCATCTTGAATTATTCTATATGTTGTATCACACATCATTCATAGGCCACACTCACTGGATCTTACCAAACATAGAACATCAGGTATCTATCATCATATGCTACTTTATAAGGTTTCATCTCTATGCTCCTTTAATGGTTGTCGTAATCAAAAACTCAATTAACCATGTAGGAACCCCCTAGTTTTCAAGAAATTATGACGAATATGTTTTTAGAGGGTTCTCCAATAATCTCAATGGTGGACTGACCATATATTTGGTTGAAGAATCATACACTTGTATATAACTATTAATAAATATAACTTCCTGATTGACCTTGTTAGGGGTGGAGCAAAGACATTGTCTTCATCTTATCAAGATTCACATAACATACTTAATAGAGGTATCATAACTCTTTGAGGATACCCTAGTCAACCCCCAACTCATTCTTGTTCAACATGTCTCATAGCTATTGCTGCTTCGACAACTCTAAGGTTTTTGAAGAAATATTGATCATATTTTATACCATATTTGAAATACTTTGACATGTCATCATTTAAAGATTGCTACAGCTTGTAAGACATTACTTGAACACTTTGTTCCTCCTATTCATAAATTCTATTTGTACATTGGTAAGTCTATATGACATAACTCTAAACTCATCATGGTCATGTGAATTATGTCATCCAATCTAAATCTTATGCATTGATATTTGATCATAGGTTTATCTTAAAGGAATACAGTATCACATATCTATTGACCAACAACCATCTATCCTTGATAGTGGTCTTGCCCAGCTATCATTGAACCATACTCAACATTATATAATCACCTTTTTTTTTCAAACAACATTTAGAGGGTCATCATCAACTCTCTTTCTCTTCTAAGGGAGAGAAACACTTGGAATGTTCATTTAATAAACATCTTTAACCTTCACATATTTCTCATACTGTTGATACATCTTGGATACTAGGATTCATTACCTTGGTATCCACCTCATGTGCTATAAGGAACTCACATCATTATATCATATACTTTTACCAACATAACAAATATCAAGACATGTAAGAGGAGTCTTCCTAATTATTGGAAGGCTAAAAAAAAAGTCATCACAAACTTTATGAACTTGGAACCATAGTCCAAACAACCTTATGCTATAATAAGCTATCCACCCTCAAGTTTACAATGAATCCACACATACCAAGTGGCAATGATCCACTTGAAAGTTGTGCCCTGTAAAGAAAAGACACAAAGGGAAACACACTTCCCACATCATAGCAACATTGTTCAAGGTCACTAGAAAAAAGGTAACCAATTCTATTTTCATTATGCAAGTTACAACTTCTTTTGTATCATTTTACCTTTTTCATTTCAAGTTCCTTGCCATTAGCATAGGAATTATCACGATTAACATATCTCATTACTCCTTCCTTGACGACTATTTATCCGACTTTGGTATGTTTTCTTATTTTATTATGTTTTTCAACCACTTATCAACAGGTAAATCATCATATTCCACATTTTCTTCATTAAACATGGATCATCTCTTAATTTCTTTCACATGCCATGCTAATTTTTCATTAACACTTTCTTACACACATAGGTTGGTCTGATATTAACTCAAGTTCACCTTATTTCTTTGTCATTATTCCCATTCATCTTCTCATTTTGTACTTGTTATAGGAGTTCTCTCTATATTATGTGGATTTCATACCTTGATTCACTTTATAAGCATAGACTTATCTATATTTTACTTTATTATCTTCTTGAATAACATCTTCAAGAACTCCTCTTTTCCTTATTTTATTCAAATTTAGATTTCATGGTGTTGTATCATTCTCTTATATTAACCAAACATTCAATTTTTGATAGATAATGATGCAATTCTCATCTTCTTTAAGGTAGGATTGAGATATTCACACCATGATTTCTTATTCATTATACTCTTTAGATTGTCTCAAAATGACTACTTGATCAGAGTAATCAGAAAGATAACAATCTAAGAGTTCCATACTTACCTTTCTTCAATAATTGAATACCTGGCCAGGGTACCCAAGCACTGAAATTAGGCAGTATGCACCATATTTTTATGTCATATTCCTAACTTAGACATCATCATAATCCTAAGTCCCAGTGACCGTGTAGACTCATTGAACCTAAAGCTCTGATACCAACCTGTCGCGACCCGTCATGCTAAATGAGATTACTCAAAACATAAAACACAATCAATCACTAATTAATTACATACTAAAAAATATGGGTAAATTAAAACCGATTTCAGCGTCAGCACCCACTCATAAACATTTGCATTAGATCCCAAAATCTTTCTTATATCCATACTATGCCAAGAATTTGATAAAAATTTGTCTATCTCCTTAGCCACAACATATATACACAGGAGAACAATATTCATATATGTCACACAAACAAGCATTAACATGCTAACAAAATCTGGATTCATTTGAAACACCATATACAAATTTTTCCTGCCCGGACCTGAGAGTACAAGGACGACTCTAGGACACACTAGACATCTAATCAACTTTATCAAAGATCCATTACTATAGCTCCTCTTTGCTGCCACATGTTTGTTTTCATCACTTCTGATTACCTAAAAAAATGTGGCGAACCACAAGGGTGAGACCCAGTCCCATCAAGAGTTATAACCTCCAACAACGTTTATTGATTACAACAGTTTTAAGTAATTAAACAGTTAAGCAAATTAATCAGATATAACAAATAAGCTCAGCAGCACTGATGATTATCAAAATACACAAGGGAGCAAATAATAACTATCATCATTAGCCAGACTATCATCCTTTATCTTGTTGACCATATAAGCAATTCAGTAGCATATGCAGTTCTAGCATAATGAGCAAGTCTAATAACATAGCATAGCTAACAACATGAGATATCTGGCATCATGATTATAATCAACATAAGCATGGATACTATATGTACGCATCTACAATCTTAAGCATATCCACAACATAAGTATATCTACTTATCTATTAATTGCACTAAGCATCATCTTTATGTAAAGATAACAAACAAGGGTTATCATCCAATGTGAAATGTTGTGTATAGCCCTAAACAAATATACTACACGGCTGTATTACATCTTTTATTACGCCCTGAGGAAATTGAGGATACCACTCAAAATCCAACTGACCACTGTGAAGTCGAAATCAGTGCCATACAAGATCTAGGAAGAGTCAGACTCCTAAAATCTTCTCCGCCCCCGGTTAGTACGGGTCCACCACAGCGACACATAAGGTCAAGCTGCTAACAGCCTAGTCCGTCCTTGGTACAGGTCATGGCACTAGTGAAAGGAGGTGGGTACGCATACCCTACCATCCGAGGTACAACTGTATTTGTCCTCCAATCTTGTCACATATATAATCACTGAGACACGACCGCAGCCATTCTCAATCACATCAGATGTATGAGGCATGACCATAGCCAACATCCACAATCTGCATTGTGGATGACAAGGATATACCCTCAACTTGCCACCCCCACATACTCAACAGTATGCGCTCCGAGTTTCCCTTAGGAATACTCGTTTCACCATCTGGCAAATTCTAACACTCAGATGGATCTATGGCATAGGGCACTACATGATTAGAGTTGCACTTGATTAGTTATGCCAATTGGATGAATTAAGGCTGCATCAAACAAGTGGACATACAAACCCTAATTCACTTCTAGCAAGCATATAAATATCAAAACTTTGAAAAGATATAAAATGTGTGAAACATAATTTCTCATCTCATCATCACATGGTACTATTCACTTGCCATTCATGAGACCACACTAGTCATCATAATATCACAAGATATAAATCCTTTTCACAATATCACTGGGTATCAACCCTTATCAACATAAGAGGATTACACTTCATTCAGGGCTCAACAATGCCCAAAGGTCATTAAGACCTTCATATTATTCCCTACAAGATCATCATTATCTTTGCATGCCTTATAACAAGGCTCAACAACATCAATTATATATAATACACCAGATCAGCACAATATTGCATTTATGAGATAGGTTGTATTCATAAACAATCGTAGCATGGTTATATTAACATTAAGAACCTTCCTTTATTTTTTTTTGGTGCGAAAAGGGTGGGGTGCCTCTTTACTAAGAAAATAGAGTTTAGGGTAGATACAAGGTGTAGCTACCAAGAAAAGAAAATGGAGGTTGCAAGGCACAACCACCAAAAGAAGAAAAAACAACTATACAGACTATAGAGCTAGCTATACAGGTAGACTAGAATCTGAAAACAGTAAAAAACTATCTTTGTCACAAGTCATCCAAAATTTATCCACATCCATCCTCGCATCATGAAAGATTCTTCTGTTCCTCTCCATCCAGAGCATATACACAACACAGCCAGCTTGGACCTTCCCTTCATTCCTCAGAGATAAAAGATCCAGCAACGAACTGACCTGAATGTTATACTTTAAGTGAACCTTCCTCCAAACATCCCTAGCAAAGCAGCAATCAAAGAAAAGATGAGGAATATTCTCTTCACAGCAATCACATAAGCAGCACCTCGAAGCCAAATGGAAACCAATACTTTTCAAATAATCCAGCGTGGGTAATTTGTTCAAGCACAGTTTCCAAAATAGGATAGACCATTTCCTGGGAAAGGAATTAGACCACACCCATTCAGACCACTGCACTTTGGGATGTTTATATCTGGAAATAGCCCAACCATCTTTCAGCAAGAAGTTCCTATTGCTGCCATTGATCAAAATCTCATCCTCTTCTTCAATATTAAAACTTTGAGTTTGCAAGACACATCTCAGAATCTCTGCACCCCTGAAATCAGGCACAGACCACTCACCATTGATCAAGCACGAGGAAGCTCTGCAATTTCTCCCCTTCCCCAATCTCAGAACAAGCTGCTCATCCACAAGATCAATCAATCTTTCCTCTCCATTGACCCACGGGTCTAACCACAACAGAAATCTGTTACCATTTCCCAGGCTCAAGCTAATATGATTTAAAAGCAGAGGTCTGCATTTTAACATCTTATTCCAGATCCAAGAAGCTCCAGATTTTATCTCAGTTGACCAAATAGACTCATCATTGATATACTTCTCATGCACCCATTTGACCCACAAACCATCCTTCTTGGAAGCAATGCTCCAGAGGTTTTTAATAATACCTCCATTAGACCAATCATCAATCCTCCTTACGCCCAAACCACCCTCATCTTTGGGTCTGCATATAGAGCTCCAAGAAACATAATGAATGTGTTTTTTTTCCTTTGTGTCATTCCAAATAAAATCTCTCATAAGTTTTTCAATTTCATAGATAGTAGACTTAGGTAGAGGAAAAGCAGCCGTCCAGAAAATGCTATAAGAAGAAATAGTAGAGATAACTAATTCAACTCTTCCAGCCTGAGACAGAAAATGAGATTTCCAAGAAGAAAGCTTGTTCTTAACCTTGTCTACAATAGGGCTGCATAAGGCTTTGGTCAGCCTCCCTGTAAAAAGGGGAAGACCTAAATATTTAACAGGCAGCGAACAAATGGGAATATTAAGAATATCCCCAATGTTACTATCCTCAGCTCCCTTACTCAGAAAAATGTGACTCTTCTCATTATTCAACTGCAAACCCGAAGTCCTCCCAAAAGAATCAAGGATGTGCTTAATACATAAAGCATCTTTATCCTGAGCTCTAGAAAAAATAAGTAAGTCATCAGCAAACACAATGTGAGAAACCCCGAATCTGCTACTACACCCAACAGGCTTAAAGCCACCTTTAGAAATCTCTGCCTTGATAATACTAGAAAGACCTTGCATAGCAATAGTGAACAGAAAGGGGGCCAAAGGATCACCCTGTCTCACTCCATTCGAGGCATAACAAAAATCAGAAGGAGAACCATTAACAAGCACCCTGAAAGAGGCCGAAGAAAAGAGCTCTGAAATCCAAACAATCCAACAAGAAGGAAATCCCATCTTGAACAGAAGAAAAACAATATAGTCTCTCCTCACTGTGTCATAAGCTTTAGCCAAATCCACCTTAACACACATCAACTTGCGAGAACTGTTGAAAGAACTAAGAATGTCATTGGCAAGAAGAATAGCATCTCCAATCCTTCTGCCATGGACAAAAGCAAACTGATTCTCATCCACCAAATTAGGAAGAATAAGTTTCACTCTATTAGCCATGATCTTCGTTATCACCTTAAAAATGATATTACAAAGAGAAATAGGCCGAAAATCCTTTGGAGAAGTAGCACCAATCTTCTTAGGAATAAGAGTAATCAGTGAAGAGTTACATTCCTTAAGAAGTTTACCAGAGCTGAAGAAGCCTTGAACAGCTTTAATCACGTCATCACCAATAACATCCCAGACAGATTTGAAGAAGACCGCATTGAACCCATCAGGCCCTGGTGCTTTAGAGTCCTTCATCAACATCATAGCTTCCTCAACTTCATTTCTAGAAACCAGCTTTCTTAAGTCATCAAATTGACTCTGACTAATTCTAGGGAGAGTCCATTCCTCGTTCCAAGACACCCTATCTTTAGAAGAGCTGTTAAAAAGGTCAACATAATACTTCTTAATGATATCTTTAATAGAGGAAGCATCATAAATGTTATTGCCTCCATCATCATGTAAAAGAGAGATAGTATTCTGAATGCGTCTGGACTTCAAAGAAGCATAGAAGAAAGCAGAGTTTCTATCACCTAACTTGAGCCATTGGACCCTACTTTTCTGCTTTAGTAAGTTTTCTTCATCAGCTAAAGCTTCCAAAGCCTCCTTCCTGGCAGAAACCAACTGCTCATGTTTGTCAGCATTCATAGGGTCGGCATCCACCTCCCCCTGGATCATCTTGGCCTTAGCTTCAAGAGATTTAGCTAAAGAGAAGAAATTGCCATTCCTTTTATTCCAAGACAACAAAGCTTCTTTAACACAATTAAGCTTTTTATAAACCCTAAACATAGGGGATCCCACTTGCGGAGTATTCCAAGCTTTCTCAACAATCTCCTTATAATCAGGCTTATTAGTCCAGGCATTAATAAACCTGAACGGAGCAGAACCCTGCTTGCTGCGATCAAATCTGAGAGCAATGATCCTATGATCACTCACCACAGAGGATATGACTTCACCCCAACAAAAGGGAAATCTATCAAGAAAGCTCACACTGCAGAAAATACGATCAATCTTCGAAAGAGTACTTCTGCCCTTCCTGCTATGACTATCCCAAGTGAAATATTGACCCTTGGGAGAAATCTCCATCAAGCCAGTAGAAATAAGAGCATCATTAAAATCATTCATACTTTTTCTAGTGGGAGCATGTTTGCCTTGCCTTTCACAACTGAGACGAACCGCATTAAAATCCCCTAACACACACCAGTTAGCAGGATTAGAAGAAGCTTTAGATACAATAGAATTCCAGAGAACCATCCTCTCCCCATCATCATTGGAGCCATACACAGCAGATAGCTCAAAGCTGAGATTCCCTTTTTTAATAGAAGAATGAATAACTTGTTCACAAGCAGAATTTTTGTCAATTTGAATAGCAGGATCAGACCAAAGGATAATAATCCTAGTGTAAGAGTAAAACTCAGAATTATCGATAAACTTTGCCCCATTCCAGATAGAATCCACAAATCTCTGAATATCTTTCTTATTAACACGAGATTCCAAGATAACATAAACATCTGCTTTACTCTCCCTTATCTCCTTCCTGATGTGAGGTATTTTATTAAGGCCTCCCCTCACATTCCAGGACCTAATCATGAATTGACTAACCATTAGGAGGAAGAGAGACTTGCTCCTGACCCTCCCTGTCTTCAATATTGGATAGTAGAGAGAACTTGTTTAGAGAAGACGGGATACCTTTGTTTGAAACTGGTTTCGGAACCACTTTAGGAGGAGACTTCGACTTCCTGGAACTCCTGCTCCTTGTCTCCCAATCAACAACAGGAGAAGTATTGGGCGTGACAGTATTAGACATTAAATCCTTCCCTTTATCCACATTAGCTGGAACATAGGAAGACGAAGGATTATCATTAGAAGAGATGATCTCTGTAACCAGAGTGGGATTCGGAGAATGAGAGTTTCCAACAGGCTCAAGAATGTTATCAACAGCATCACAGAATTCCTCAATTTCCTCATCCCTACTCGTCTCAACCTGTTTAGGCATCCACACTTTCTTCTTCGGTTCAGCTTTCCTCCTCTGTTTATCATTCTTCTCCTCATTCATAGGTCCACAAAGAATCGACTCATGGCCATATAGGCCACAGATCAAACACCTGCTTGGCTCCCACTCGTATTCAAAAGCAACAGTATCAACCTGACCATCATCACTTTCAATCTCTAATTCCTTTGGAAAGGAGAAGTCCAGAGGGATCAGAACTTGCAATCTAGCATACTCAAGTCGTAGAAATTCGTTCGTGAATCTATCCGGCTGCAAAGGAACCCCCAAAAACGAACCAATCCTGTTAAACATCTCCGCGTCCCACAGTTCAAGAGGAAGGTTGAAAATCTTAATCCATATAGGAACCTCGGTAAGTTTCAACTTCTCCAGAGGCTCGCCTCGTTCCCACTTCTTAATTATCAATGGTCTTCCAGCCACGAACCAAGGTCCTCCGTCGATAGCTGTCGCCATATCTTCATCGTTTGAGAACAAAACCACAAAGTAGCCCCTCCCTCTTGAACGGACTTCAATCGACCCTTTAGCTTGCCATATCTGAGCGAAATGGCGAGCTAACACCTGCCAGTTTGGCTTCAGGCCTACGACGTATCCCGCAGCCGTCCTTTTCCATCGATCTAAGTTCCTTTCAGCAATGGTTTTAGAGTAGAGAAGCTTCCCCTCCTTCACTTGGATATTCGTCTTCTTGAGACAGATCGGTCCATTACTCCTCTTTTCCTTGAACAAATCTAACCAAGACTTGGCTTCTTTTGTAACAGAGACACTCCCCGTGAATAACCTTGACTTTGGAGCTCCTGGATCTGGGGGGTTCGACGACGAGGACTGCGTGGCCAAGATCGCCTCCGCCGTCGCCTCCACGGGAGCCTCCGCCTCAGTCATCCCCGAGAAAGGTCAATTCTTCTGTCTGTTAACTAGATAATTAGAACCTTCCTTTATTACCTCAACATGCAACGAATCTATATATGATTAACACTCATCATATTCATAATGGACACATTTAGCATAAGAAAGTATCAAACCATGTGGCTATGATAACCACCAATTAACACATTAAGGTTATGATCATGTTAAGGAGGTTATTCCACCATCATTCCATCATATAAGAATGTTAAACATGAATACTCATCTTTATCTATTTGCATTATAGTTAGGTTCAACATGATAAGTTATATCAATGTTACTAACCAACACTTATACCCAAACCCTAACTCACGGCATCCCCATTGGATCATGGATGGATAAGGTGAAGCATCACCATCACATTCCATAGAATTATCAAATATGATCCCACACATAAATCAAGGTGTAACCATCAGGTTATAGCTTACTAGGGTTTCAACAATAATAGAGTACTCCATGATTGTATTAGTCATTCAAGGACTATTCATACCCAATTACCATCATTTAGTTATATTAAAGCTAGGTACAACAAGCTATACCTCATTAGGGTTGCATATCAACACAATATGGTTATCATCTCTTCCAATTATATGAGTGAATAGATAAGACTACCTTATTAAGGGTAACCCTCCATTTGTTTCATCATCATTCAACCCGTATCACCATACCACAACGTCACCCAGAACCATTGGATGTTTAAAAGGTAAGACTATTGGTTGTTTACATAAGTAAAAACCTTGGATAAACCATCTATGAAGTCCTTTATTTTTGCTCTATAAAGAGTCACCATCTAACCCTAGACATCCCTTGAAAATCGATACAAAAAGTTCCATTGAGAGTAGGGTAAAACCCACAATCGACTATTCAGTTAAAACAAGCCACCCATTGTCAACAATTAAGCTCCTTAAGTTGATCAAATAAAGGAAACCATCTAAATCACATTATTAGGACCAACATATTACATTAGCCATCATTCCACCTTAATGGAGGAATAAATAATAGATCTCGACCATTGGGTCAAGTTCACATGTTAAAACCATCAATTACAGTATAGGTCTGACCATTGCATCAAGTGACCCAAGAAACCATTGGCCTAAGGATTAATAGATGCTAAAACTATATGATTAACTCACCATAGATTGTATAGACCTGATACACCATCATTAGTGAGCATTAAATCACTATAGGTTGTTAGATCAACACTATATTCATTAATCAACATCAAATATTAAGCTGATGTCAACATTGATTGATAGCATTAGTAAGGTGCTTAATGGTTGATCATTATACTTCTAATTGATCCAAAACCTGACCTAAGGGGGTGACCATAGGTTGTCACCATAATTTGACACCCTTAATCACGACCATCAGTTGTTATGAAGACAACACCATAGGGTTGTTGCAATGGTACCATCATCAGGTCATGGTTTATAGAAGAAATCAGCTTTAAACCCTAAAATTGACCATTGGTTGATAGGTGCTTAGCACCATAGGTTGTCAAACCAACCTGATCCAAGCTTATTGTACCTTAGGAATAATGTACACATGATCACAGGTTCATCTAGAACTCAAATCAAAACAGGGAACATTATAAAAATCGAAATCCAAGTCAAGCATAGCTTTTTAGTGCATGAATCATCATTTGCAAGCAAGAACATGATCTAGAAAGGTTACGGTAAGAAATAAATGTGAAGCAAGTTATAAAACTTGCCTCTAATGAGAAGATGAAACCCCACACAGAAGAAATCTCGAGTATGTAGGGTAGAAAATCCAAGAATAAGCTATGAATTTGTCCATCTAGCACCTTTCTTCATCAAATGAGCAAACCCTAAGCATAAGGAGCAAGAAAGGTAGGGTTTTAGGGCTTTAGAGCAATTTCTACCATGGAACACCAGAGTTCTGACCTGGAGAAAGCTAGGAGGAAGGATTACAAAGAAATAGACAGATGAAAGAAGGTAAAGCTTACACTTTTAGGTCAAGATCACTAGGAAGAATCTTTATAGAACCCAAAAAGGGAATCAATTGCAACCCTAGAATTTTTTTCCAAGAAGATCCCCACTTTCTTCTTCCATGGGTACAAAAATTTGCAGCTGAACAGAGGGAGAACGAATCTGGGAGAAGGAGAGAGGTGGTGGAGAGAAATGGCTCGTTTTGGTGCTTGGGGATAAGTATATGACACTTTAATATTAAGAAAAAGAAAAGGTTGAAATTCTAGTATATATCCAAGTGTCCATGGCTTTAAATTATTAAGAATACATAAGCACACACACAAGCATCTCTCCCACCGTCCCTCTAGACCTGATTAGTTTTTATTTGTCGAAATTCTAATCCAATCACATAATTCCTTAGTTGATAGCTACTAAAGGTAGCTCATCCATGAAGGGGAAAACCCTAAAATACCCTTGGAACAAACACCTTCAAACCAAGGTTTAAATAGGCACCCCATGGCTCAAAAAGCTCAATAATGATGATAGAATATCCGAGGAACATAATGCAAGTGATAAATTGCAAATAAAACCTTTCAATTGGGTAAATTGCAGAAAAGTCCAAAATGTGCATAAAAAACTTGCTCAAACAGTGTCCAAATTGGACCAAATTTGAAACTTAAGCTTGTCTTACAATATGCATCATAATTATCCACCTTGTTCAATTTTCACTCTTGTGACAAAATTTCATGTTGATGTGCCGTGGGAAATTCTTCTCTATACAAAGTTATCGTACAAGGTTTTTGTTCGAAAGTCATTTGATGATTGATTGTAGTCATTACTCATACATTTCAAGATGTGACATTAATATATATATATATATATATATATATATGTTTGTTATAAGTTTCATTCTATTATTACATCATCACCTTCCTTATAAAAATTGAACCTAATAAATATGACCTTCCTGATCTATAATTCATATCATGTTGTAGAGATTCAATTACAAATCTAATGGAACAAAAATCACCTCAATTGGAGCTACAGAGTCCATGTTACAAATTTGTGAAGTTGCCATCTTTAAATCTCAATTTTAACTCTTTTAGTCCCCTTTGTCCTGTGGTTGAGCCGGATTATGGCCTTCGTGGATCTAAAAATCGTAGTGTGCATGACCCATCTACATTTCCTATTTTCCCTCCCATCATGATTGTAAGGACCCTGACCTTCGTTTAGGGTTTACCCTGTTTGCTTTTCTTAACCCTGATGCTTTGTTGCTTGTAATCACCTTTGGTCGTGATTAGGGTTTGGTTGTGCTTTGTTGAGAGTTGGAGGTGCTACTTGCAATTAACCCAAGTCTAGGGTTTGTGGGCAAGTTTGCCACCTTGTGAGGTGTTCCTCCCTCTCCTTGCTTCCTCTAGTATAGAGAGGAAGGCTTGGGCTCGTTGCTTGTGTTCCTTTGGGCTTGGTTGACCTTGTTGGGCTTTGTTGAAGCCTTGCCTTTGTCTTGTTGAACCCCTGTATCGGCCAGGAAGAGCTTGTGTCGCCCAGGGCTGTGTCGCCCAGGGGTTGTGTCGCCCATGATGGAGGTGTGTCACCCAAGTGTGTCACCCATGACCTTTGACCATCCTTGACCTCGTTTGTGTCACCACTAGTGGACACTTGGTGCTTGATGCTTGCATGTGGCAATGGCCTTGGACATGTGTTTAGGGCAGGCTAGTGTGGTGGTTCTTGCCCATGGACAAGTGTCCCTAGGTGGGCGACACCTTGCTTGGCTCTACCTTGGTTTCTCCTCCTTTCCCTTCTATATATGTGGTTCCTTTCCCTTGCTAAGGATTCCTTTGGTCCCTTAGTTCCTTCTCCACCTTGGTGCACGATACCCTCCTCCTTTGCAAGCTTGGTGGACGACACCCTTGGAGGAGCTAGCTTGGTGGACGATCCTTCCTTGGAGCTTTCTTCTTCCTTGATGCTAGGAGCTTGGAGCTTGCTTAAGGTGGGTTGCATAACTCCTAACCCTAACTATACTACCTCCTTTCATGTTCTTATATGTTGCTAGCTTTGTTCCTTGCTTAAGTTGTTCTTGTTGGCCGAACCTTGTGCTCTAGGGCTTCTTGTTGAGCAACACTCTCTTCTCTCCTAGGTCTTAAGGAGTGAGCTTGAGTTCTAGTATCATGCGAAACACTCCTCTCTCGTTTAAGTTGAGAGGTGAGCTTGTGTTCTAGTAGCTTGAGCAACACCTTCCTCTCACCATGGACTTGAAGGGTGAGCTTTGTGGTGGTTGTGAACTTTTCTAGGGTTGTTCCTTGTGGTGCCCGATTGGTGGCAAGAGATGTGCAAGACCCCTCTCTCTTAGTTGTTGAGAGGTGATCCATCTTCTTGACCCATTAGGGTTTGGTGCCCTTGTGTTGGAGGTGGATGACGACCTTGTGGTGTTGTTTCTTGGCCGTTATGGTGTTGTTAGTGGATGATGCCCGATACCTCTTGACTTAGGATCTTGGACGGCAGGTTGTGGTGGCTGTGATGGACGATACCCCTGATCCCTGACCTTGTGACGGGCGTCACACTACCATCTTTGCTTTGTGACAGACTGGTATTGTTATAGCCTGGTAGAAACATTACTAGCTGGTGGGCGTCACCCCTTAGCCTTAGCTTTCTATGTGTGTCGGTCGTCAGCGTGACACTTGACAAGCATTGCACGACACCCTAGTGCTACTTTAGGAGGTTGGCCGATATGCTTTGGGTGCCCGTCAGTAGGTGGTTGACGATACACCTCTTGGAGTTGTTGGCCGATAGGCGCTATGGCCATCATCCCTGTTGCACGACACAGAGCTGCACAACACACCGTTGCTCGTCAGGGACTGGGTTGCACGCCTGGTTCTGATGGTAGCGCAACACCATTACACTTTAGATGGTTGGCGGAGCGTTGCATGATAGGTGTTGGTCTGTTTGGCCGTCAGGAGTTGGGTGTCGGGCGAAAGGGTGAGTACCCTGCCCGATACAACCTATAGTGAGGGTGCCCTACCCGTCACACTTCTTGTGAGGGTAGTGGACACTTTTAGTAAGGGTCTTGCTTCTCATAGAAAACCGATATGGTGGTTAATGTTCTTGGGAACACGTTGGTGACCCTTGATATTCTTAATGATGATCATTATGGTAAAGCTTGTTTATGTAACTCATATGACCTTACCTATGTATGTGATTATCTTGAATCCCCTGTATAATGATAAGGGAAATAATAAGCATGTAACATGGTTTGCTTAATGATGTGCCTTATACTCATGATCATAAGTGGATGCATGATTGATAAAGTATGTAATTGTTAATGTCATCCTATATTGATAGCATGGTCTTTCTGTTAAGCCTATGATTTTTATGTACACTAACCATGCAGGTGATGCATAGCCAAGTACAAGGCTATGAGGTATATATATGATGAGTAACATTGCTTTGATGATGAGATCACAAGTATGATGTGTTGGATTGCTATCCCATGATGATGATGTAAGCCTTGAGAGACAATGGCAATATATGATGAGGGATTGAGACCCCATGGCAATGTGATGATCCTTGAGATGGATCTAGATGATTGGCAAGAAGCCAAGAGATAACATGTAATGTGGGATCCTTGTGATGGATCAGGATAATGTTGACTACAATGAAAGCATACTGTTGAGTTTCATACTATTTATTTTATTATAGTTTACATGTTATACAACTTGGTTGAATCTTGCAATCCATATAAAAGATACTAATTAATCACAGTGGAATATTTCATGTAGTTGCCCTGGCCATAGATCCATCATCGTCAGGAGTTGGTGATGGTGAAACGGGTTCTCTTACAGGTTAACCCGGAGCAGATATTGTTGAATATGCGAGATTTCTCCTAGCCTAAAATAGTGAGGATTTGAGTGCAGTTACGGTTGCAGACTCGGGATATGAATAGAGCATGGTGAACATGCCCATGGCTCAGGATATGTGATATGGGAGCATGAATACGTTCATGGCTCAGAGCACGGTGAACAGGCCTGTGGCTCAGTTTTACTAGCGCCGAGACCTGTACCAAGGCGGGCTAGAGGATGGGTAGCCTATGGAGCTGACCCTGTGGCAGAGGCCACTTAAGCACGAGACTGCGGTCCTGCTTGTGTTGTACTCGTACACTGACTACGAGGTGGGAGGTCATGGAGTCCGGCTCTTCCATTTGACCTTGTATGGCACCGGCTTTGGGTTTTGCAACCGAAGGTTGGATTTGAGCGGTACGGCTCACTTCCTTAGGGCATAATAATATGTAATTCAGCTGAATAGTATTTATTGCTTAAGGAAAAACACGGAATATTGGTTGAGGCCTTGTTTGTGCAGTTAATCTTGTTATACATACAGTTACTTATATGTTCCTCATGTTATGTGATAAGATCTTATGAACCTTATCTTGTCAATCATGTTCCATAAAGAGATAAGTGGTGATATGTCTTATGAACAGCCTGGTAAGCATGATGGTACGAATAGCCTCGCTATATAGACTGTTATTATTCTACGTTTTACTATTTATCTACTGCAGTTGCTTTATCCTTCTTGGTTTTATAGTTTCGGCGGGGAGTTATGTTTCTCGCTGGGACAATGTTCAATTGTCTCACCCCTCTGGTTTTCAGGTGTTCGAGGTAGATGTGGTGGTGGTCGCGGAGTTGCGGCCGAGCAGCAAAACGAGCAGTAGAAGGCAAGAGATGGATATGTTGGTGTTTTGGTGTTTTATAGTAGAGTCTAGAGTCATCCCTGTACTCTCAGGTCCTTGGGAGCGTTTTGACGTTGTTTCACGATGTATAGTTGTTGATCCTTTGTATACCATGTTACTGGCTGGATGTGGGTCGTTATGTATATATATAGCAGGTGATGAACTCATATGATGACATGACAGCTGATCTTCTAAGTTGTGGACACGTATCAAGGCTTGTATATGTTTATATAACATGTTTTTCTGCAGGATGAAGACTTGGACGTAATAGTTTTACAGTTTATCAGTTTTCTGCAATCGGTTTTAATTAACCCACGTTTTTGGTAATCTGTGGTTTTGGTGATTTCCGCACGTTTTCGCGTAACACCTCACTATCTGTGTGATAGTGGGATGTGTTGCCCCAAGTTTTGTTATCAGAGCCTTAGGTTTGCTGAGTCTACAGGGATTTAGGACTAGGTTGAGTCTGTTCTTGTGAGTTGTCCAGATTTTCTTACAATCATCTTCTGCCCTCAGCGGAAGAAAAGTCAAGATGTCTGGAAACCATGAAGAACACGCTGTTGAGAACAGCGATGCTGCTTCATCTGGTGGAGCTGAAGGGCAGGCACATGGAGATCGGGTGCCTGAGGTCCCCCAACCTGACCCAGCCATTCTTGAACACCCTGCCTATCAACAGCTTATGGGGAAGATGGTGGCTATGATGAATCTCATGGTAGAAAGGTTGTCAGTGCCTCCGCCGAGAGCACAGGCTCCCCATGGTGAAACATCGGGTATTGGGAAGACCTTCGAGTGGCTTCGCCGAGTCGGAGCTTTGGATTATGCTGGAACGGCTGATCCAGCAGATGCAGATCTGTGGCTGACAAGTCTTGAGAAGGCTTTCCGGATCCTTGACATCCCCGAAGCGGACAAAGTAAAGCATGTTGTCTACCTTATGAAGGGTAGTGTTGGTCACTAGTGGACCATCGAGGAAGAGAAGCGGCCTGGTGAGGTGATCGGTTGGGAGGTTTTCTGGCGTGAGTTTGTCAACAGATACTTCCCGAAGACATATCTGGATGAGAAGATTAGTCAGTTTGAGAGCTTGCGACAAGGAGCGATGAACATCACCGAGTATGAGGCTAAGTTCATGGATCTGTTGAGGTTTTGTCCTCACATGGCAGCAACAGATGAGGAGTGGATTAGACGTTTTGAGAAGGGTCTGAGTGATGAGCTGACAACACCTGTTTCTGCGTTGGAGAATCGTGAGTGGTTTGCTACGTTTGTGGAATCTATCCGGAGGATTGAAAGGTCAGTAAGGGAGAAAAGAGAATCCATGTCTAAGAAGAGGCCTACTCAGTTCCAGGGACAGAGGTTTGGTGGCTTCAAGAATCCAAGGTTTTCAACACCTTCCGTGATGAGAAGTTCCAGTGCACCGTCACAGTGGTCTCCGAGTAAGGGAAGAGGATATGTTTCTTCATCGTCTAAGGCACATAGTACAGCTTCAGTGGCAGCGACATGGCCATCTAGTCCACGTTTTGAAGATAGGGCATGCTATCTTTGTGGTCAGACTGGGCATCTCAAGTTACATTGCCCAAGCAGAGATGTTGAAGAGACACATCAGCCAAGACAAAATCAACAAGGATCAGATAGACAGCAGCCCAGTGGTAGCAGAGGGCGAGGACGCGGTCAAGCGTCACAAGCCGGATCGTCTGCTCAAGGAAGCAAAGGACGTGGACAACAAGCAACGGCTCAATTCTACGCTATGAATCAGCCGGAGGCGATAGTCAACCCGCGAATGGTGACAGGTCATATGGAGTTATTTCATTATGATATGTCTTCTTCTTGCTTTATATCTGTTCTGGTTGACCCGGGTGCTACACACTCTTTTATCGCCTATAGTATGCTTGACAACTGTCGTTTACCTGTTAATTGTAAGAAGGATAGCTTGTTGTTAGAAACCCCTCTTGATGGTTCCTCGATGCTTCGAGAAGTGTGTCCGTCTTGTGTCTTGTCTTTCTCGGGACACATCATTCAAGTGGATCTTATACCACTTGATATGCATGGATTCGATGTTATCCTTGGGATGGATACCTTAGAGAAGTATAAGGTTGTTTTGGACTGTGGTTCCAAGAAGGCTGTGTTTGATGATGCAGGAGGGAAGTGGATCTTCCAAGGAGATAGGAAGATTCTTCCGACGTGTCTGGTATCAGCTACGGTGGAAGAAACGTTGCTACGGCAAGGATGTGAGGCGTTCTTAGCTCACGTTGTGGATATCGTTGTGGCTACCAAGGCGAAAGGTCCTAGCCTTGAGGAGGTGTCGGTTGTCCGAGAGTTTGCAGATGTGTTTCGTGATGAGTTTCCCGGTGTTCCTCCGCCCCGAGAGATTGATTTTGAGATCAATCTGGTCCCAGGAACGCAGCCAGTTGCACAGACACCTTATAGGATGGCTCCAGTAGAGATGGCAGAGCTTAAGAAGCAGTTGCAAGAGTTTTTGGAAAAAGGTTTCATCCAACTGAGTACGTCGCCTTGGGGTGCTCCAGTGTTGTTTGTCAAGAAGAAGGACGGGTCAATGCGGTTATGTATAGACTACCGACAGCTGAACAAAGCTACGATCAAGAACAAGTACCCGTTGCCGAGGATAGATGATCTGTTCGATCAGTTGCGTGGTGCTACAATGTTTTTGAAGATTGATCTACGGTCTGGATATCATCAGTTGAGGATTAAGGCAGATGACATACCGAAGTCAGCTTTTCGGACAAGGTATGGTCACTTCAAGTTTGTGGTTATGTCGTTCGGACTAACCAATGCACCTGCTGCTTTCATGGATTTGATGAACAGAGTGTTCCGTCCATTCTTAGATCAGTGTGTTGTAGTCTTTATAGATGACATCTTGATCTATAGTCGGGACAGGCAAGAGCATGATCAACATCTTCGACGAGTGTTGACTCTTCTTCGCCAACATCAGCTGTATGCCAAGTTCAGTAAGTGTGAGTTCTGGTTGGAAGAAGTGACTTTCTTGGGTCATGTGATATCTGCAGAAGGAGTTAAAGTGGATCCGAGGAAGGTGGAGTCCATTGCAAAGTGGGAGCAGCCGAAGACGCCGACAGAAGTTCGTAGTTTCCTGGGTTCAGCAGGTTACTACCGGAGGTTTATCAAGGACTTCAGTACGATTGCGTTGCCAATGACAAAGTTGACAAGAAAAGAAGTACCTTTTGTTTGGGATGATCGTTGCCAGCGAGCTTTCCAGAGTTTGAAGGAGAAGTTGACTAGTGTGCCAGTGTTAGTGCTGCCAGAGCCTGGAAAAGGGTACATTGTTTTCTGTGATGCCTCCAAGAAGGGTTTGGGTTGTGTGCTGATGCAGGAGGAACATGTGATTTCTTTTGCTTCGCGACAATTTAAGAAACACGAGGAGAACTATCCGGCTCATGATTTGGAGTTGGCAGCAGTGGTTCATGCGTTAAAGATTTGGAGACACTATCTGTATGGGGAAGTGTGTCAGATCTTTACGGATCATAAGAATCTGAAGTACATCTTTTCACAACATGAGTTAAATATGTGACAGCGTCGATGGATGGAGTTAATCAACGATTATGAATATACCATCGAGTATCATCCTGGTAAGGCGAATGTGGTAGCTGATGTGCTTAGCCAAAAGTCTTCCTCTTTTTCTTCAAAGAAGGCACAGTTGAGTTCCCTAGTATGCTATAGACGGGATATGTTTGTTTCCTTGCGGTAGATGAATGTGCAGATGGAAGTTTCCTTGTTAGCTGGACTTTTAGCACAGATGCAAGTCAAGCCTACGCTGAGATAACAGATCAAAGATGCACATCAAACGGATGATGCAGTACAGTTGATCAGATCCGAGTTCGGCAGTGAAAAGTGTGATGGGTTCCATGAGTCTGAGGATGGACTAGTTTGCTATCGTGATAGGATGGTGGTCCCGGATGCTGATGGCCTGAGGAAGTTAGTACTCGAGGAAGCACACACGTCGATGTATGTTATGCATCCAGGTGTCACCAAGATGTATCATGGTCTGAAGGACTTGTATTGGTGGCCCAGCTTGAAGAGAGATGTGGTTGAGTTTGTAGCTAGGTGTGCAGTTTGTCAACAAGTGAAGGCTGAGCATCAGAAGCCGGCAGGTATGTTACAACCTATGCCGATACCGCAGTGGAAATGGGATCATATAACTATGGATTTCGTAGTGGGTCTTCCCAGGACAACTAGGAATCATGATTCCATTTGGGTGATAGTGGACAGATTGACGAAGTCTGCCCATTTCCTACCAGTAAAGATGATGTTTACAGCTGAGAAGCTCGCTCGAGTATATGTGGATGAGATAGTACGTTTACACGGTGTGCCAACGACGATAGTTTTGGACAGAGGTCCTCAGTTCACAAGTAGTTTTTGGGAACAGTTGCACAAAGCGTTGGGAACGCAGTTGAGGTTCAGTACCGCCTTCCACCTGCAGACAGATGGACAGTATGAGAGGACTATTCAGACTTTGGAGGATCTCCTTCGAGCTTGTGTTTTGCAGTTCCTAGGCAGTTGGGATGTACATCTCAGTTTGATAGAGTTTGCCTACAACAACAGTTATCAATGGAGCATTGATATGGCTCCTTATGATGCCTTGTATGGCAGAAAGTGCAGATCTCCTTTATGTTGGTACGAGTCTGGTGAATATCAGCTTTTGGGTCCTGAGTTGGTACAGCAGACAACAGATAAGATCAAAGTGATACACCAACAGTTGAAAGCGGCATAGGACAGACAGAAGTCTTACGCAGACAATCGCCGACGATCTTTAGAGTTCCAGGTAGGAGACAAAGTGTATCTCAAAGTCTCGCCCTGGAAAGGTGTGCTAAGGTTTGGCCGGAAGGGTAAGCTCGCACCCAGATATATGGGGCCTTACCCAGTCATAGCACGCATGGGCAAAGTAGCTTATGATTTAGAGCTGCCGCCAGAGTTGCACAGGTTACATCCAATGTTCCACGTCAGTATGCTGAAGAAAATTCATCTAGATTCGGGAACAGTGATACAACTAGTTGAAGTTGATCTTGATGAAGATGTGACCTACGAGGAAGGTCCTGTGGCGATCCTTGACAAAAGGGTTAAGAAGTTGAAAAGGAAGGACCTAGTTCTTGTGAAGGTTCTTTGGCATCATCGTGGCGTTGAGGAAGCCACGTGGGAGCTTGAGGAAGAGTTGAGGAGGAAGTATCCCTCGCTTTTCTCTTCGGATTTCGGGGACGAAATCCCTTTGTAGGGGGTTAGCTTGTAAGGACCCTGACCTTCATTTAGGGTTTACCCTATTTGCTTTGCTTAACCCTGATGCTTTGTTGCTTGCTAATCACCTTTGGTGGTGATTAGGGTTTGGTTGTGCTTTTTTTAGAGTTGGAGGTGCTACTTGCAATTAAACCAAGTCTAGGGTTTGTGGGCATGTTTGCCACCTTGTGAGGTGTTCCTCCCTCTCCTTGCTTCCTCTAGTATAGAGAGGAAGGCTTGGGCTCGTTGCTTGAGTTCCTTTGGGCTTGGTTGACCTTGTTGGGCTTTGTTGAAGCCTTGCCTTTGTCTTGTTGAACCCTTGTATCGGCCAGGAGGAGCTTGTGTCACCGAGGGCTGTGTCGCCCAGGGGCTGTGTCGCCCATGATGGAGGTGTGTCGCCCAAGTGTGTCGCCCATGACCTTTGACCATCCTTGACCTCGTTTGTGTCACCACTAGTGGACACTTGGTGCTTGATGCTTGCATGTGGAAATGGCCTTGGACATGTGTTTAGGGCAGGCTAATGTGGTGGTTCTTGCCCATGGACAAGTGTCCCTAGGTGGGCGACACCTTGCTTGGCTCTACCTTGGTTTCTCCTCCTTTCCCTTCTATATATGCGGTTCCTTTCCCTTGCTAAGGATTCCTTTGGTCCCTTAGTTCCTTCTCCACCTTGGTGCACGATACCCTCCTCCTTTGCAAGCTTGGTGGATGACACCCTTGGAGGAGCTAGCTTGGTGGCCGATCCTTCCTTGGATCTTTCTTCTTCCTTGGTTCTAGGAGCTTGGAGCTTGCTTAAGGCGGGTTGCATAACTCCTAACCCTAACTATACTACCTCTTTTCATGTTCTTATATGTTGCTATCTTTGTTCCTTGCTTAAGTTGTTCTTATTGTCCGAACCATGTGCTCTAGGGCTTCTTGGTGAGCAACACTCTCTTCTCTCCTAGGTCTTGAGGAGTGAGCTTGAGTTCTAGTATCATGAGCAACACTCCTCTCTCACTTAAGTTGAGAGGTGAGCTTGTGTTCTAGTAGCTTGAGCAACACCCTCCTCTCACCATGGACTTGAAGGGTGAGCTTTGTGGTGGTTGTGAACTTTCCTAGGGTTGTTCCTTGTGGTGCCCGATTGGTGGAAAAAGATGTGCAAGACCCCTCTCTTAGTTGTTGAGAGGTGAGCCATCTTCTTGACCCATTAGGGTTTGGTGCCCTTGTGTTGGAGGTGGATGACGACCTTGTGGTGTTGTTTCTTGGCCGTTATGGTGTTGTTAGTGGATGCTGCCCGATACCTCTTGACTTAGGATCTTAGATTGCAGGTTGTGGTGGCTGTGATGGATGATACCCCCGATCCCTGACCTTGTGACGGGCGTCACACTACCATCTTTGCTTTGTGACAAACTGGTATTGTTATAGCCTGGTAGAAACGTTGCTAGCTGGTGGGCGTCACCCCTTAGCCTTAGCTTTCCGTGTGTGTCGGCCGTCAGCGTGACACTTGACAAGCGTTGCACGACACCCTAGTGCTGCTTCAGGAGGTTGGCCAATATGCTTTGGGTGCCCATCAGTAGGTGGTTGCACGATACACCTCTTGGAGTTGCTGGACGATAGGCTCTATGGCCATCATCCCTGTTGCACGACACATAGTTGCACAACACACCGTTGCTCGTCAGGGACTGGGTTGCACGCCTAGTTCTGATGGTAGTACAATGTCGTTACACTTTAGATGGTTGGCGGAGCGTTGCACGATAGGTGTTGGTCTGTTTGGCCGTCAGGAGTT
Organism: Alisma plantago-aquatica; assembly: GCA_963693085.1. NCBI lineage: Eukaryota > Viridiplantae > Streptophyta > Magnoliopsida > Alismatales > Alismataceae > Alisma > Alisma plantago-aquatica. Next base: position 611,323,462 of record OY856414.1, read on the forward strand.
GGGTGTCGGGTGATAGGGTGAGTACCCTGCCCCATACAACCTATAGTGAGGGTTCCCTACCCGTCACACTTCTTGTGAGGGTAGTGGACACTTTTAGTAAGGGTCTTGCTTCTCATAGAAAACCGATATGGTGGTTAATGTTCTTGGGAACACGTTGGTGACCCTTGATATTCTTAATGATGATCATTATGGTAAAGCTTGTTTATGTAACTCATATGACCTTACCTATGTATGTGATTATCTTGAATCCCCTGTATAATGATAAGGGAAATAATAAGCATGTAATATGGTTTGCTTAATGATGTGCCTTATACTCATGATCATAAGTGGATGCATGATTGATAAAGTATGTAATTGTTAATGTCACCCTATATTGATAGCATGGTCTTTCTGTTAAGCCTATGATTTTTGTGTACACTAACCATGCAGGTGATGCATAGCCAAGTACAAGGCTATGAGGTATATATATGATGAGTAACATTGCTTTGATGATGAGATCACAAGTATGATGTGTTGGATTGCTATCCCATGATGATGATGTAAGCCTTGAGAGGCAGTGGCAATATATGATGAGGGATTGAGACCCCATGGCAATGTGATGATCCTTGAGATGGATCTAGATGATTGGCAAGAAGCCAAGAGATAACATGTAATGTGGGATCCTTGTGATGGATCAGGATAATGTTGACTACAATGAAAGCATACTATTGAGTTTCATACTGTTTATTTTATTATAGTTTACATGTTATACAACTTGGTTGAATCTTGCAATCCATATAAAAGATACTAATTAATCACAGTGGAATATTTCATGTAGTTGCCCTGGCCATAGATCCATCATCGTCAGGAGTTGGTGATGGTGAAACGGGTTCTCTTACATGTTAACCCAGAGCGCATATTGTTGAATATGCGAGGTTTCTCCTAGCCTAAAATAGTGAGGATTCGAGTGCAGTTACAGTTGCAGACTCGGGATATGAATAGAGCATGGTGAACAGGCCCATGGCTCAGGATATGTGATATGGGAGCATGAATACGTTCATGGCTCAGAGCACGGTGAACGGGCTCATGGCTCAGTTTTACTAGCGTCGAGACTTGTACCAAGGCGGGCTAGAGGATGGGTAGCCTATGGAGCTGACCCTGTGGCTGAGGCCACTTAAGCACGAGACTGCGGTCCTGCTTGTGTTGTACTCGTACACTGACTATGAGGTGGGAGGTCATGGAGTCTGACTCTTCCATTTGACCTTGTATGGAACCGGCTTTGGGTTTCGCAACTGAAGGTTGGATTTGAGCGGTACGGCTCACTTCCTCAGGGCATAATAATATGTAATTCAGCCGAATAGTATTTATTGCTTAAGGCAAAACACGGAACATTGGTTGAGGCCTTGTTTGTGCAGTTAATCTTGTTATACATACAGTTACTTATACGTTCCTCATGTTATGTGATAAGATCTTATGAACCTTATCTTGTCAATCATGTTCCATAAAGAGATAAGTGGTGATATGTCTTATGAACAGCCTGGTAAGCATGATGGTATGAATAGCATCGCTATATAGACTGTTATTATTCTACGTTTTACTGTTTATCTACTGCAGTTGCTTTATCCTTCTTGGTTTTATAGTTTTGGCGGGGAGTTATGTTTCTCGCTGGGACAATGTTCAATTGTCTCACCCCGCTGGTTTTCAGGTGTTCGAGCTAGACATGGTGGTGGTCGCGGAGTTGCGGCCGAGCAGCAAGATGAGAAGTAGAAAGCAAGAGATGGATATGCTGGTGTTTTGGTGTTTTGTAGTAGAGTCTAGAGTCATCCTTGTACTCTCAAGTCCTTGGGAGCGTTTTGACGTTGTTTCACGATGTATAGCTGTTGATCATTTGTATACCCTACTGCTGGCCGGATGTGGGCTGTTATGTATATATATAGCAGGTGATGAACTCATATGATGACAGGATAGCTGATCTTCTAAGCTGTGGACACGTATCAAGGCTTGTATATGTTTATATAACATGTTTTTCTGCAGGACGAGGACTTGGATGTAATAGTTTCACAGTTTATCCGTTTTCCGCAATCGGTTTTAATTAACCCGTGTTTTTGGTAATCTGTGGTTTTGGTGATTTCCGCATGTTTTCGCGTAACACCTCGCTATCTGTGTGATAGTGGGATGTGTTGCCACAATGAGTATCTTTCATTTTTCTTCTCACCGCATCTTCTTTCCTTGTCCTTTTATACATGTTTTTCCTTTTTTTCACACCCAACAACAACCCCTCATCCAACGACGGCCAATAGCATGGAGGAAGTTAGTGGCTTTTTGAATGACAACTAGGGGTTGTGCTGAAGCAAGTGGGCTCATGCACAATCATTGGATCCCATATGGATGGACCCAGGACCCAGACCCATGAGTGCTCACCATCAAATTTCTGGGGCTCATGGCTACGTGCCACATGGATGACCAGGTCCACATGACCGGGCACAAACCTAGAGGGAGGGTGCCACTCTCCCCAAAGTGCTAGTGGGCATGTAAGGGAGGGGCAAAATGCCATATGTGAGAATGTGAACTAAGATCAAGATCACCCCCTCTATTGTTGGAAACACCATAATCCCTCTTTCCCTATAGTTCCAATGTAAAACATCTAAAATTCATATATTAGTCATCCCTTAACCAAAAAACACAAAGCTATATGAAAAATTCATCATCTTTATGATATATATGCAATGAACCTATTTACATACCCTAAACCTCTTCCTAGTAATCTTTTTTACCAAAGATGCAATATTTGACTATGTTTAGCTACATATATTTTTCATGACAAGGAACCCCTCCTAAGTAGAGCCACTAATCGACTCATCCTAGAAGGTTAAATCCCTAGGGTCAGACATGTGGTGGCCACTCACCCCATCACCACACCTGATAGTGTGTTATGTCGTTGCAACCATTTTCTGGTCAAGGAGTCCACCAGCAATTTTTTTTTACTACACCACTCCACCTGTAGATGGATTTAAACCTAGGTGGGCTTGTTGGGGAGTGCTCCCTTTTACCAGTTGTGCAAACAACTGGGTGGCTATGCTTGGCTACATTGAATGCATGGTGATGATAAATGTGGATTCATTATTTTTCAAACTACCTCCTAACTGTTATCTTGGTTTCACTTTTGATCCTAATGAAACCCTAATAACCATTCTTGCTCTTTTTATAACCTCTATGAATATATATGTCTTGTTTTGGGACTATAATGACGTAATTTACCTAAATTTTGTAATCTTGATTCTTATTGATACCAAATGCTTAACCAATATTGAAATCAGTATCTAGTACCTCACCATGACACAACTATCACCCATGAACCCCCTATTCCCTTGTTCGGTTCATATGTCATGATATGCATAATTGTGACCCATATATGGTAAAGCATGATCATAATTTAATTAATTGATAACTTGACCACTCTTGGTGCATCAAACTATATTTGATCTTTGAAATAAATAAATTTATGAACTCTTGTGACCCTTTTACTAATGACCAACCATCTTGTTCTATGATGATGTATGTGACTCTAAAACCCTAGTAATTACCTAATGTGACATGGATTGTTTGTCTTTCTTGCTCCTAATATTGATATAGATCTAAATCTTATGTATTATTCATCTATATTAGGAAATATCTTTCTTTATTATCATATTGGTGTGTATGTCCCACATAGTTCATATGTTCAACCCAAATGATATAAAAAAACTATGTTGATAATTGAGTGTATGTTAAAATGTTGACACACAATGTTGAGTTTTGATGTCATGACCTTAGGTGACATCCACCTAATTTGAATGTTCTTCTTGCATTCTTAACTTGTTGATATAAAGTCAGCTATCTTGTCTATATCTCATGACTTTATGGATCATAACATGGGTTGCTCTTTTATGATTCTTTTGGCCAAAATTTACATAAGCAACTTAAACCTTAAAATAATCATATAAAATATTGGAAACCTAGAATGAATTGAAACTTAAACTACACCTCCAGATTGGACCCTAAATCAGTAAAAGGTTATCAAATGTGTAATTATACAACTTTAAGCCTAACTTGACCAAAACCCTAAAATAAAGCTATCTAGGGTTAGTGATGAGTCTTTTACATGCATGTGATCTTATCTTAATCAAGTTTTGTTTGTGACAAATTGATCAAGGATAAGTTAGATTAAAAACCTCTAAACTCAAGTATATGCTTCAATAATTATGTAATTATGGTTTTCTTGGTTGAATGTTTGATGTGTGTGTATGCTTGTTTACTTGCTCAAATATTCCATGTAGTATTTTAGTATTGTAGTATTGTAGTATTGTACTTGAAGTTTTGTCTCTTTGATTTTATAGATTGAACACATAAATATAGATATGTATTATACAAACCTTGAGTGCCTTCCTATATTTTTGGAGTAAGGACACAAGGTTGGACATCCTACTTGAGTTGTCAAGCTAGGGCAGATGATACACGGGGTTAGCTAATTGCTTTGATCCTTAAGCACCCTCATGGACCCTTTTTGGTGGGAAGTTTGTTAAAGGCCTTATGATAAATGATATTGTTGAATAATGCGATAAAATGACTAAAAATAATGAGATAAAATGACTAAAACATGGATTTATTTTATGCTAAGTATTGACTCTTATTGCTCTTGTTTGTTTATTTCAAGAAATATTTTCAAATTATGAAAACATTATATATATGTATGTTTCTTCCCTATACTCAGTACCTTGTGTTTTGATACGATTGTTTCTCGTATGTTTTAGATTCATTGATAGTTTGGGAATTGATGTCTTGTGAGTAAGTGTTTAGGTTTTACCTATTATAAGATCCTAGGTAGTGTACATGATCAGACCGGTATAATGTACTCTTAATTGTGTAACTAGAATAATGTAATCATCATGTTGTATAACAATACATGTTGAAAGGGAATTTTTGGTTCATACTTCTATTATTTGTTCATTTATGGTAAGCTTTTACACTTATGCATTTGTGCTTAGGTATAACCATGCTAGGGATGGATGCTCGGATTCATTCATCAACGACTTACTAGTCATTCAAAGTTTGGATTCGGGTAATAAATGGTTCTGTGATAGAGAAACCCACATATCTTGGAATGTCTTCAAAGAAGATGGCAATTCAGACTTACATACCTACCTCATCAAACTTAGTATGATGCCACCTAGAGATATTAAGGAGTGTCCAAAAGGAAAAAATCAATTAAATAATCATTATCCCTACACTCAAGTGGAATGTCCTTCGTATAGAACCAGACTTCTCTACATTTGCAACCAAACCCATAGCCAGGGCATAGATTGATATCTAACTCACTATCCTTGAACCTAGGAGGCATTGCATCATCCTTCTCATACATGGAGTGGAAGAAGATGATGGGTTTCTTAGAATCCATCCTTAAGACCTCCTTTGGCCTTGGCTATAAGGAGTACATATAGGATATCCTCTCCTTCAAAGAGCAATTTTATGACCAATTCACTTCTAGTGCAGAGGTGAGCTTCTTAGCAATGACTTTACTCCTTGGGCCCTCTACATCTAGCTGGATGAACAACCCCTTTGGCATGTGACACAGTGTCCCTCTTGCCGACCACCACGGATTTAATCCTCCAAGGGGTGGGAACTCATAGTGTTTTTGAGGTAAGGGTAACATTGATAGTGTCTGAGACGGATTGGCTATTCAAGTGACCCTCTCTACCACATTGATAATAGGTCTTGGGATGTTGGGATTGGGTCTACCAGTGCCCCTTTCCCAAGTAGAAAAAGAATTGATCCTTCTAGATGAAAAAGAAAACCCTCATGCTTCCTGTAGAAGTTAGTTTAGATGCAATCTTGGCGTGAGTAGATCCAGTGTGATCCCCATCATCGCCAACGGATTGAACAGAAGGGAGTTGGTCAAGTCACTCAGGTGACTAAGGCTCCTCTTGAACATTAGTTCAACAGCCGTGGTGTCCTTCAGACCTTGAGGAGGGTCTTCGTCATGAGAGAAGAGTGGTAGGCTCTAACATTGAACTTGTTGGCTCCCTTGTACGTACGAGCATGACTTGTTGTGTGGTCAAATTGGGGGTAACGGGGGGCTCTATTTCTCACTGCAAAGTAGAGGGGTAGGCTCTGGGTCGTCGCACCTCAATAGCAATATTAGAGGATGGACGGACAAAGGACGAGGTCAAAGAAGGAGGGGAGAAAAAGGGGGGAGTTGAGATATGAAGAGGAGGACGAGACGACCGTGTGCCCTAGTCGACCATGTTGCCAGTGATAGTGTAGACATACGACTTCATAGAGTCATTGTTGAGATGTGGCATCTACATGTATTATGGGTCTGCACACCATATTTTCTATATTAAATCAACTATCATCCTATATTCACTACATAGTGGAATGGATGTATATGTCACCATGTGCATTCCATTAGAAACCTCGTATCGTCTTATCAATCTTAGGATAACTATCTAACTACATATTTTGATTTATAATCATTTAACCTAGGCCTTTGGTACCGGGAGTATGATAACTTGTGTGTTGGATACAAATATGGCCGCTTCATTCTTCACCAAATGAAGTCAATTGGTGTTGCAAATCAAACTTCAATCTTGCGTGCATGATGGCGGGATTGTATGATCATCTTGGAATAGTGTTCACTCTTTTCCATGTTTGGCAATAGGATAAATTTAGTTTGAATGTTCCACTTTTCAATCTCGTCCTTAGTAGGCAAACATATATCATGTGTATCTTGATTTGGACTGAGTTGTGTGTAGTTGAAGCCACATCAAAAAGTGGTCCTGTAATTTTCAGCATTGTGAAGATGGGACACTATAATCGGGAGGATTTTTAGATGTCCTTGCAATCGAGCATACTATGTAAAACTCAATTCCTGGTTGGGCTTTTATAAATGGTACAGTTATAAATAGGTCTCTCTTCCCTGAAGAAGAAGCAAAAAAAGGTGAAAACTTTGAAGGTATTTACAGTGGACTCGACGGAACGTTGTTCACTCTTTTCCATGTTTAGAAGTAGGATAAATTTAGTTTGAATGTTCCACTTTTCAATCTCATCCTTAGTACGCAAACATATATCATGTGTATCTAGATTTGGACTGAGTTGTGTGTGGTTGAAGCCGCATAGCATTGTGGAGATGAGACACTATAATCGGGAGGATTTGAAGATGTCCTTGCAATCGAGCATGCTATGTCAAACTGAATTCCCAATTGGGCTTTATAAATGGTACAGTTACATTTAGGTCTCTCGAACAAGCAAAAAAAGGGTCAAAACTTTGAAGGTATTTACAGCGGACTCGCGGTCATCAACTACTAAAACAACAAAACCAAGATGTTCCACAAATCACAAGTCGATCAAGCAACGCCGATCCTCTTCGATCGTGTCTAGCGCCGGCCTCCACGCCCTCCAATTCGCCACCGGTTCCCATCCACGGCTATCGCCATCTTCATCAGCATCCTTGAATCCGCCCATCTCCTCGACGGCAACCGGGCTCACCTTCTCCGTCGCCAACCTTGCGTCGTCGACGTCAACGACCCGCCGGCACGCCCGCCTGCGCTGCCCCTCTGCTTTCTTCGCTGCGGCGGCGAGGACGGCCATCTCGTCTTGCGTGAGCACGGAGTGGAGCATGTCGAGTGGGAGTAGGAGGTACCGGAGCCGGGCGTCGAGCTCCTGGTTTGGCGGTAACCCCGGGACGCGTTGCCCCACGCGGAGATGGCCCGGGTGGCACACGAACTTCCCTGGATTGTCCCTGGCAACGTCGGAAGCCAGCACGGATCTCAGCCGCCGCCGACACCTGTACTCCTGCAGCTCCCCGTCGTCGGACATGAGCACCACAGCGCCTCGCCGGTTGGTCTGAGAGTTCCCCATGCACGCGAAGCAAAGACCACTGGTGGTTTGAAGCTTTGCCGGTTGCTTGGTAGGAATTTAGGAAAGAAGGAAAGGAAACAGGACTGGTTTTGAAGGTGGAAGGCGTGGGAGTGCGTGTATATGCATTGCCAGCTGGAATTGGGGTTGAGTTGTCAATCCATAATTATAATCTAAAAAACGATGGGGCTGCTCCACTCACAGTCGTCGTCCACCGCCTTTACAGCGAGGGAGAGAGAAATATAGAGCAAGGAGACAAGCCATAAATCCTCGTTTATATAAATGTATGTAGTTATGGTGAAGCTGGTACACACACATGAATTAACTAACAATCACGCATATCTCTGCGGGGGAAACGTTTTGAATACCGTCCACTGGCCTGGGCCTCTGTCGCAATCGACAGCCGGCGGGGTCGATCACTTGACTCCTCAAAGGAAAACGACAGGGGAAGAGAATCAATCAATTTCAATTCCTGTTCTTCTGAAAATCTGCGGAAGTTGGTCAGATCAGATGTGTGGTGCGGTGCCGGGCATCAGATTTTAAAAAGAATCTTCCTAGCACGGAAAGCGATAGGGCGGGACTAAACCACGGCAGATTTTGGTGGGTGGGGGTCGAGGGGGATTGAATGGTATCTAGCTAGCATTTGGGAGAAACTAGCCAAAGGGGTATGGGATGTACGAGACAGCTGGTCAGCTATAACTAAACGTATGCGAAGCGTTAGGACAGCTGTCGTGGTGTACCATTGTTTTCCTTCTGTCTGCAATCAGAAGATTCTTCTATAGTATGGCTGAACGCCTGAAACTGGTTGGTGGATCGAATGATTGGGGTTTGGCGCTAATTCTGGTTAATTTTCCATGCAACAACAGCTTCTTTGTCGTGATCATCATCAGCCTGAACTAGACCCATCGCAGACTAATTAAGAGTGACACTCAACGCCTCTTTCTCTGCCACTTGGATGTCCACAAGAATCTTTGCCTAAGTCACTTTTTGTTCAATATATCGTCAACCTCTCAACAAGATCTTTTAAAAGAACTGCATGGTTGTTAGCTCAAGATCAAATGATTAAGATTTAAGGAGGAACCGGCTCGTCTTTATTATCATTCTTTATTGTGAATTTCGTAATCAATGCACCATATCAGATATCGCAAGGACAGTGGCATGCAGCTGTAATCCGCGCCAACTGTGCCAGTGATGCATGCACACAGCTGATTCAGGGAGAAGGAGGATAGCGAGGACCAGTGCTTGGTTTGGATGATGTGGAGTCATGTGTTGCGGGTCTGGATATATTCTCTTATATATATCAAACATCGTATATTTACAAGCACGTTCACAGTCCACTTGGCGCGCTTCTTGTATATGTCAGAAGGCATCTCGTACTATAAATTCAGGATTTTAAAATTGATAACTATCCAGCAATCCACACAGAGAATACAAGGAAGTTGGGCACCCAAAGGTGTATGAAACCATACATTAACTGACATCATATATATAAAAAATATACTTATCATCTTACCCTATACATAGGATTTCACTTTAGTTATCGTTTGTTCGGTTTGGATGTATATTATATATAATGCGTGGTTTGCAAAGTATCATACTAAATAATTAAATGCCAGACTACCACTAGTCTTTTTTTTATCAAACAATTTTGGTCCTAATGCATTTTTCCTGTTTATGAAATGTCTAACTCGTGCTTGCACTCCATTTATTCATCATTAGTTGCATCTCATTCTCTAATTATGTAATTATACAATATATTCAGTTTAGCAGTTGTTTGTTTCTTCGTTTGACCTCCCATATCCATCCATGTGCACAACATGGTTCCCGAAAATTTTCCAATTAATAGGTCAATTTTCCTTACGTGCTGCCACAACTTAATTATGTGTGTTAAACGTTATTGCACGTATCAGAGTACTAAATAGACTCAAAGAGGCTTAAATATCAAACTCATGGAATTGGGACAGCTAAAGACTACTAGTAACTGAAACATATCAGCTAAGCCAAATAAAAGAGTAAATTTTGATAATTAAGAACGAGAATTCAATGTGCAGAAAGTAAATTTGGTGAAGGATCAGATGGATGGATTCTTTAGATCACCAATTTCACCACAATGTCAACCTATACATGCATTCTATCATATCAAAGAAACTCTATTTTTCTTCTTTAGAAATAGTATATGTAGCTTGTACTACTCGCATTTGCAGTGTAGCAGACTGTCTGGCCAAGTTACCAATATGGTTTCACAACATCAATATAAGAGACCAAAAGATAAGGACTATCTCTAGATATTTACTTCGTAGTGGTAAGTCCTACTTTCGCAACACGTTATTGACCATGATGATAATGACTTTTTCAACTTTTAGCTTTATTTCAAAGTAGTTGACAGTCAATTACAAAGTTAAGATGATCAATTATAAATATGAAATGGTTTTTATAATTGTTAGTCCCGCTTTTGCGGTAGTTAACAATCCATTATAAACTTATGATAATCAATCATAAATAAGATAGTCTAGCTTTTCTGTTACAAAATCTAAAGCAACCATTATATTGAATCAAGATATGGATATAGCATATTTGAAATCAGGCTACTCCCATGTCCTAAAGAATGGGGGCTTAGCCCCTCGTACTCAACAAATAATCAGAAGAAGGAAGGAAGATGCAGAAAATCATAGAAAATTCATGAAAGTTGGCTTAGACTCTTCGTCTCCTCCTTCTTGAACTCTGCTTCCTCCAAAGACAAATGGTGGCATAGCATCTAGATGAGATGTCTTACCACTAGGGTCGATAGTACCAAGATGTTTTTTGATGCTTCCCCACCTTGTTTCTCTATTCTTCATTTCTTCTTATTGTTTTACATCCTCTCCATGTCTATGCCACTAAGATAGGTCAGTGGCACCGACTTTGTTCTATTTCGACTCCACCAAATCTGCAATTTAAACAACATGATATAAGGAAAATAATATAAAGCAAATTAGACCTAAATATATGTAAAATGGATAATATTGATGCACAAGGATAATTTAGGTAATTTTGGAAGAATGTTCATAAAATACATGAATATGAGAAAACATCCTTAAGTCCTGCCTAAATTAAAACCAATTTTGGTAGAGGAATCATGTGCATCAAAAATCTCCCAACCTTGGATGTTGCTCGCCCTTGAGAAATACTACTTTGGATTTGTTTGAAAAATTAAAAAAATATACATATGTGAACCAAATCATTTTTATCATCCTTGAATCAATGCCTCATAATCGGTCATCTCCAACCATAGAGAAACCAACTAATATACAAGGGACCAATTATAAAAACTAAAATGTCAAAACTAGATTTCTTAGCACATTAGTAGGTCAAAGTAGAGAGATGTAACAGAAAGTCTAAGTTGTACTTCATGAGTCACAAGATCTCCCTATCTACATTGCTTTATTCAAAATTTCTACCATAGATGCAATTCCCCGAATATGATTGAAAGAAGGGAACAAATTTCTTTCGTGACCTACCATGTAGAGTAGTGAATTGGCTTGAAAATAGAAATTATACTTAATCCAAGACACTAATGTAAAAGAACAAAGATAATTTTCCTATAAAGAACAGAACGAAAATTGAATGTGTCCTACCATTGTCATGTTTGTTGGAATGATGAATGTTGAGTGAAGGTGGAAGGTAACTTGATAGAGATTTCCACAACCCTATTCCCTATACAAGAGGGATATGATTTTTTTCTTCATCTTTTTTCCTCCGCTCTCATTTTTCTTTCTTTTCTTTTCCTCTATAGTTTTTTTTGTTTTTTTTTCATACGCAAAATTAGCCATAAAGAATTGATGTATAGACTAGATCTTTGTACACACTTGGAGAAGAAGTTGGGATATCTTCAAAAAAAAATTCACTCTTTGTATATTAAAAAAGAAGCAAAAAATATACATTGCACCCATATGAATGAAATGATGAGATGAAGAATGTAACCACATGGAGGTTGGTATTGAAGCTAACCTATATGGTTTAAAAGATATATTTTTGTATTTTATGACACAAGATTAAATTACATGCTACCTATCATGATGAGATCAAATCAAGCAGAAAAAATGGCTTGAATCAGTATGAAATCTATGGTGGTGATGAAATGAAGTGAGATGGGGGTGTAAGAGATCAAGTGACTAAGAGATATACTCTTTCCCTAACCATGATATGTCTCTCTCCTGCTAACTTAATATATTAGGCTGATCCAAAATCTTATTCATAAATGGTCATGCTAATGTTTGGTTAGATTGGACTCAAATATCATCTTCAATCAAAAAGTTAAATGTAGAATTAGATTTTAAGTTTACCACTTATGTCTTTAATTTGATAATCTCCTCAATTCCTCATGTAGAGCACTCTTAAATAAGTGACATAAAATTTACATGATAGGAGTACACAGAGATTAAAACTTCAATTGATTCATATGAGCATTTTTTGAGATCCACGTTTTACACTAGATAGATGTGGATATAAGTAACAAAATAAAAATTTCAAAATAGAAAGAAAAAACTAGCTAAGATGCAACAAAGAATAAGAAAAATAAGATAGATAGATGCAAGATAAATGGGTGCAATATAAATCTCATTCCATGCCCCCAATCTTGAATTAAACAATGTCCTCTTTGTCAAAACCAACTCAGAGATGGAATGGGTGTACCAGATGATTCAGGATCCAAGGGATAGAATGGTCTTGCGGGTGGAATGTACCAGTGAATTAGGGTGGGTCAGAGAGCATGTCTGGTGGTTGTGGGTAGTCAGGGAAAAGCCCCTGGCTCTAGTAGTTATCATTAAGAGATTGTTGAGTGTACTCCATATTTTGTAGGTGTAGGTGGAAGTTCTCATGATTACTCAGGAGAAGGTGCTCGTTGTTCAACATAGCTTGTTTTTGTGTGAAGATCTATTGTTGGTTGGTGAAGATCCTCTCTTTCTAGGAGGTGAGTTTAGTCAGCACCTCCTACTTCTAATTACCTACTATCTTAATTATATTGAACAAGTTATGCATGCCCTCAAATGTATAGGGGTCAACCTGTGATGGGGTCAGGGTAGAGATGAGGCATGATGGTACTTGGCCTATGGTGTGACCTCCTTCGATAACTTGGAGGTAGAATTGTTGCCTCCTTGATTTTGTAATCGTCATCTTCACTGTCTTCCTCTTAGGTGTCCTCCTCTTGCTTTGTCTCTCTCACATTATCTCATAGATGATCAAGGTTGGTTATGTTGAAAATGGGGTATGGAAGCTCACTTATGCCCAATTTGGAGATTGCATGGATGCTACCTCCAATCCTGCCAAGAATCTTGGAATTTTGAAATTGCCTAGAGTCCAAATCCCCCTTTTAATCCATGGGTCGAAGATCAGAGAGAACGAGATTGTATTGGATGGAAAGTCTCATGATGAGACTACCAATGGATAGGAAGCTTTATCTTTTCTCTTTTGGCCACCAACTACGCATGCTCAAGGAACAATGCACCCAAGTTGGCCTTCTCTTTTCTCAGTGAGAGGAATCCCAAAAGTGTGAATAGGTCCATGTCTTAGACCTTGCCTTTACCTTGAGCAGACCTAGTGAATAGGGCGTTTGTTAGGAGTCAGTGAAGAATGTGGGTGAAGGGGTTCTCAATGTTGATGATAGAAGAGTTATGCCACATGATCTTGTCATGAGCTTAGCCATCTATGAGCTTACTCCATGCAAAGGTGTGACGAAATCTTTAGGTCATTCTCTCATCCCATGGTGCACCCACCCTAATATGGTGTTGATCACATGCAAAGTAAGGTGGAGGGAAACACTATAGAGCATGAACTTGACGTAAACATCCTCCTACTAGTTGCATTGGATGTGTCGAGTCAAGAAGCACACATATAGGGAGGCTAACAACTCCAATGCAATCTCCTTATACGTCATCCATCCCCCCTAAAAAGGGTCACTTGATTCCATCCTCTACCTTGTGTAAGTTGTTGGTGAAGTCGAGTTGTTTGATGATGGCCACATTGCCATAGCGGGTGGTCTCAAACGTGTGCTTCACAAGCTCAACATATCTCTTCTTATGGTCATTGGTTTCTAATGCCATTCATGGCTGCCGAGTAAGGAGGTGGGATGAAGTTGTTGTTGATGAGGATGCTTTTGTTCAAGGTTGCTTTCTCGCTATCATGAAAGAGAGAGAGAGAGAGAATGGGAGACCAATGAAGTAGTGTCTTAACATAAAAGCACTCGAGGAAGCTCTATAGAAGAGTTCTTGAATTGTTGGTTACTGAGTTGTGAGAAATCCAAGTGAAATCACCCTCCATATATAGGAGGAAAGGCAATCATAAGTAAGAAATTAGTGACATTGCCATAGTTTGGTGGTACTGACAAGAACTCCCATCTGTGTGCACTCTCGTACCAACCCTTGATATTGATGTTTGTGATCAAAGAGAGTACCGATTCGCATATCTGTCAAGTTGGTGGTACCAACTCCCAAGAATATGTGTCTTGATTTCTTAGTCATTGTTGGAGTCTTTTACAAGTGGAATTTAGATCTTGGTGTTACTGACTAGGTTCGATCTTGTTGAAAGATTTGCACACATCAATTGGTTTGAGTTGGCACCACCAACTGATTGGTCGATGGTATTGACATTTTACTATCAACTTGTGATTACCCAATTATTGATGAGTTGGTTCCACCAACAACTGTTAGTTGTACTAACTTTTCCTTGTTGTTGCACACTAAGTACATTCATCATGCACCATCATCTTACATCAAAATGTAATTAAACTACTAATTTAACAATGCAATAACTACTATATGAAAAATTAAATTGTGTGGGTTGCCTACCACAAAGTACCCTTGTTTAATGTCCTAGGCTTGACTTATTTACCTCCATCCTAGATTATAAAGAATTGGTGATGAATTGTGATTGGTATTAAGAATTCCACCCTATCATTTTTTATCTCCAGAGTCAAGTATCCAAGGCCCATGGAAATGACTACATCTATGGTAGATTGAAATAGCCGACACTAGGGTAACTCAAATCCTTTATTTTCTAGTATATCCATTACCACAAAGATGGATAAGTATATGAATTTATCAACCATGACCGATACGTCTTAACAAATCTCAAAAGGTCTGACTATAGACACATCTGTTATTTGTAACGTCATACTAATTTTGGTGGGTTCCCTAAGTACCAAATTTTAAAATGTGGCAAGGGGCATTATATTGATTCTTTTTGCAAAATCATTAAGTGCTTCTCTAAATTTTATACTCCTAATAGAACATGGGATGTTGAATGTTGTCTGGATTCTTACTCTTTGTAGGGAGGCATCTCTAGATTAACATGCTAACAACCTCATCAACTACAAAATTGTTTAAGCCTTTGGCATGCCTCTTATTGTTGATGATCTTCTTCAAGAATTTTTGATACTTACCAAGAACCTCCACCAATAGAAGGTTAATGTGGAGTTGGTGAAAAATATTCAAGAAGATTTTGAATTGCTCTTCTTTGTTCTTTGACTTTGGGTTGTCCGTAGAATTAACTTCATGACTATGGATTAGAGGTGGCAAGATGGAATGCATATGTGGAGGGATATATGATTGCTTGGGGCTTTTTTTCCCTACTCTAGAATTGGTTTCATCCATTAATTCAATAGGAATTGAGTCAAAATGAATTGTTATTTCCTTTTTAAACATGTATGCCTCCTCTTTTATTGTGATTGTTCTACTGTGCAGTATAACATTCACCTTCTTTTGAACTTGGGTTGTGATTGGTACTTCTTTGTTGCTCTTCATATGCTTCTAGGTAGGAAAATATCTCCCCTCTTCCTCTATGTCTTGCTACAATCCCTTCATCCAAGCATAAAAGTAGTGATTCAAATGACAGCATGCATCGTAAAAATATTGGGTCAAGAGTGTATTTGTTAGTGCTTGCCTTCTCAACATTCATCAGACATCCATTTTTTAGAGAAATATTCTTGGCGCGGTGATGCTCATGTACAGTCTCGGTGATATTTGGAAAACCTTATTGAGAAGAAGGTTTCTTTAATTGTACCACGTCTGATGTTACTTGTGATAATTGAGTTTTCAAATTCCTGAGTTAAGCTTCCATATTTTACTTCTCCCTATCAGATTTCTAAATATAGGCCCCATTTTTATTAATAAATTTTCCCAATATTTCCCTCAAGTCATCATAATGTGTTGAGCCCTTCTCCTGCTAGAATTATCCAGGGGCATGTTGTTAGGGTTGTTGTGCTTGTGATGGTTCATGTTGAAATTTGTTGAGATCTCTCTAGGAAAAATTCAGATTATTCCTCCAAGACTACTCATTTCTTCTATTAGAATGTTGTATATACATGGAATCTTCTTCCTCTCTAGATGAGAGTGTGTTTTTCCTTTCAAGTTTTTTTTGCCAATTTGGCCACTTGAGGTTTTAGTTCTAGAACTTCATGTGATTCTTTGGCACTTTTGGCAGAGATAGATCATTCACGCTCTTCACCCTGTGACTTGTTTCTAGCCATATTTCTCAGTATCTCATGGCACCTATTGAGTTTATTGTTTACAAAGAATCATGAACCAACACTATCAAATGTAGGTTAATCTCATGAGTATTAGCCATAATAAAAAGTTTTGGATTGTCAGTTAAATCAATTCCATGTTGCAATATTTGTTTAACATGTTTTGAAATCTTTCACATACCTCTAAATCAGATTTGTTAGCAAGTTGTTCAAATTGACAAATTTTGCTGGCCATATTATTTGTCTTTTGAGGGTGAGTATTTTTCAAAGGGTAAACTTAAAAAACATGTTTTAACCTTATCTGTTAAAGAGTATGGAAATAATATTAGAAAGATGATTGTGGTACGGATGTGGCCTATTTTAATCACATGTAGCTTTCCACAAAGCCATTTATGTGTTGCATGGGTTCCTCATTACTGTCTATGAGGAAATATTGTGACTTATTGGTGCAACAAGACCGAGATCAATCTTATAAATTCCCACATTAACTGCTTGTCGCTTAGTGGCACTCAATTGTATCATAACAGATGAGGCTTTGATCTTCTTACATATAATTTGCTCATTTTCTAAGACGTCCACATCCTCATTATTCTCCTCATTGTATGGCATGTTGTCTATTTCTATCACGTGCTCTTCAAGATCAATCTCCTAGACTTTCTAAATTTTGAATTGTCTTCTGGTGGTGGAGAAGAAGACTCCTTCTAGTCCTTAGTCCGTAAGTGGACCATGAACAAGTACCTAAAAAAGAAAATTGGATTATAAGAATCACAGAAAACTTTCCAAAAACACAAAGATTTTGCAATAGATTTTTATGTGCAAAGAAAAAGTAAGAAAAAACAAAAGTGGCCTAGAGTGTCCAGTTTCAACATTCATAGTGCTAATGTTTCTAATTCTTCGATTATGGCACTAAAATCTTGACACAACTTAAGTATGTGTGCTAAATGCAATTGTATGTGTTAGAGTGGTAAAGGGACTCAAAGAGACCTAGATATGAACTCAATGAATTAGGACAGATAAAGACTACTACTAACTGAAATAGATCAACTATGACAATTGTTAAAAGACTTTATTTGCTGACTAAAAATAAGAACAAGAATTAAACAACTTTTGTAGCGTGGAAAATTGTCTGGCCTAGTTACAAATATACTTTTGCAACATCAACATAAGAGACCAAACGATTAGGACTATCTCTAATATTTACTTTGCACTGATAAGCTTGCTTTCACATTGCATTATTGACTATAGTGATGACAGATTTTCCAATTGTAAACCCCACTTTTGCAGTAGTTTACAGTATGTTACAAACTTTAGGTGATCAATCATATATGTGAAACTATTTTTATAATTGTTAACCCCAATTAACAATAGTTAACAAACAATTACAAACTTATGGTCATCAATCATAAATTAGACAATTAAGCTTTTCCATTGTCAATATCCAAAGAAAAGATTATGTTGAATCAAGATATGAACATACACAGAGTTAACACTGGGATACTCCAAAGAAGAATTGGGGTTTAGGCGCTCATACTCAATAAAGAATCATAAGAAGGGATGAAGGTGAAGAAAGTCAAAGAAAACTCTTAAAAGGTGGATTTGGCTCTTCATCTTCTTCTTCTTGGACTCTGGTTCCTCCAAGGATGGTTGATGGGATAGCCTCCAGATGATATGTCTTTCCCACATCTAAGATGCCTCTAGGTGGTCTCAACCCCTTTGGTATATATTAGAAAAATTAGGGCACCACCCTTTGGTATATATTAGAAGTTGTTGTTGATGAGGATGCTTTTGTTCAAGGTTACTTTCTCGACATTGTGAAAGAGAGAGAGAAAGAGAATGGGAGCCCAATGAAGTAGTGACTTATCATAAAAGCGCTCAAGGAAGCTCTATAGAAGAGTGCTTGAATTGTTGGTTCCTGAGTTGTGAGAAATCCAAGTGAAATCACCCTAGGCAATCATAAGTAAGAAATCAATGACACTGCCATAGTTTGGTGGTACTGACAAGAACTCCCATCTGTGTGCACTCTCATACCAACCCTTGATATTGATGTTTGTGATCAAAGAGAGCACCGAATCACATATCCATCAAGTTGGTGGTACCAACTCCCAGTCTCCCAAGAATATGTGTCTTGATTTCTTAGTCATTGTTGGAGTCTTTTACAAGTGGCCTTTAAATCTTGGTGTTATCGACTAGGGTCGATGCTCCAACTTGTTGAAAGATTTGAACACATCAAATGGTCTGAGTTGGCACCACCAACTGATTGGTCAGTGGTATTGACATTTAGTGTCAACTTGTGATTCCCCAATTGTTGATGAGTTGGTTCCACCAACAATTGTTAGTTGTAATAACTTTTCCTTATTTCTGCACACTACGTATATGCTAAGTACATTCATCATGCACCATCACCTTACATCAAAATGTAATTAAACTACTAATTTAACAATGCAGAAACTACTGTATGAAAAATTAAAATGTGTGGGTTACCTTCCACAAAGTACCCTTATTTAATGTTCTAGGCTTGACTTATTTACCGCTATCCTATATTATAAAGAATTGGTGATGAATTGTGATTAGTATTAAGAATTCCACCCTATCATTTTTTATCTCCAGAGTCAAGTATCCAAGGCCCATGGTAATGACTACATCTATGGTAGATTGAAATAGCCGGCACTAGAGTAGCTCAGATCCTTTATTTTCTAGTATATCCATTACCACAAAGATAGCTAAGTATATGAATTTATCAACCATGACTGATACGTCTTAACAAATCTCAAAAGGTCTGACTATGGACTCATCTTCTATTCGTAACATCATACTAATTTTGGTGGCTTCCCTAAGTAGCAAATATTAAAATGTGGCAAGGGGCATTATGTTGATGCTTGCGCAAAATCATAAAGTGCTTCTCTAAATTTTATGCTCCTAATAGAACATGGGATGTTGAATGCAGTCTGGATTCTTTTTCTTTGTAGGAAGGCATCTCTAGATTAACATGCTAACAACCTCATCAACAACAAAATTGTTTGAGTCTTTGACATGCCTCTTATTGTTAATGATCTGCTTCAAGAATTTTTGATAAGATGGAATTTTACCAAGAACCTCCACCAATAGAAGGTTAATGTGGAGTTGGTGAAAAATATTCAAGGAGATTTTGAATTTCTCTTCATTGTTCTTTGACTTTGGGTTGTCCATAGAATTCACTTCATGAATATGGATTAGAGGTGGCAAGATGGGATGCTTATGTGGAGGGATATATGATTGCTTGGGGACTTTTTCCCTATGCTAGAATTGGTGTCATCCTTTAATTCAATAGGACTTGAGTCAAAAGGAATTGTTATTGCCTTATTAAACATGTATGCCTCCTTTTTTATTGTGATTGTTCCACTGTGTAGTATAACGTTCACCTTCTCTTGAACTTGGGTTGTGATTGGTACTTCTTTGTTGCTCTTCATAAGCTTCTAGGTAGGAAAAGCTCTCCCCTCTTCCTCTATGTCTTGCTACAATCCCTTCATCCAAGCATAAAAGTTGCAATTCAGATTAAGGCATGCATCGTAAAAAATTTGGGTCAAGAGTGTATTTGTTAGTGCCTGCCTTCTCAACATTCATGAGACATCCATTGTTTAGAGAAATTTTCTTGGTGTGATGATGCTCATGTACAGTCTGGGTGATATCTGGAAAGCCTTGTTGAGAAGGTTTCTTCAATTGTACCACATTTGATGCTACTTGTAACCATTGAGTTTTCAAATTCTTGAGTTAAGCTTCCATGTTTTGCTTCTCCCGATCAGATTTCTAAATATAGGCCCCATTTTTATTAATAAATTTTTGCAATATTTCCCTCAAGTCATCATAATGTGTTGATCCCTTCACCTGCTAGAATTATCTAGGGCCCTGTTGTTAGGGTTGTTGTGCTTGTGATGGTTCACATTGAAAGTTGTTGAGATTTCTCTAGGAAAACTTCGGATTATTCCTCCAAGACTAGTCATTTCTTCTAGTAGAATGTTGTATATACATGTAGTCTTCTTCCTCTCCAGATGAGAGTGTGTTTCTCCTTTCAATTTTTTTTTGCCAATTCGGCCAATCCTGCCAAGAATCTTGGAATTTTGAAATTGCCTAGAGTCCATATCCCCCTTTGAATCCATGGGTTGAAGATTAGAGAGAATGAGATTGTAACACCCAGATTTTCATAACACATGAGCGGAAGCAATAATTTTTTTTTTTTCATTTCATCTGGGAGTGTCACAACCATGATAACCATTGCAATAAAAGTAAATGAAACACTTTGCAAAACTAGTAAAACTGATTCATACATAGCTTTTTGTCAACATAAAACTACATCATGTTTATGCATAATTTCATAATAAAAAGATGTCAATACTCAGGATCGTCTAGGTAGATGGCACCCCACTAGGAAAGCTTGAAAGTCTCTTAAGCCTTTGTTGGTCCCTTTGTTCTTCAATTGCTCCAAAACATGCAGACATCACGTCCCCAGCCATGCATTGGGAAAAACAGTCGTTAGAGTAAGTGGCATGAGTATTCTAAAATGTACATTGCTAAAGAATTGAAATATTACAAAAGGTTATTGAAATCATAAATATGAAGCAAACATTTAACTCTGATTAAAATCCAGAAACATATTATCTCTCATTTCTTAAACTCTTATTTTCTATTCTATCTTTTCTGGAGACCTATAATCTAGGTCTCATGGCCTACACCAAAGTGTCTGGATCATAAATATATTATCTGGATTCCTCTCATCATACTCGTGATGTGATTATAGACATGCTTTAATCTTAAGTATCTTTTACTTATGATTTTATCTATTTGTGGCCACCATTATACAATAAGTCCTCCTCTGTGACACCGAAGTGTCCTCTATGGTGCAACACACCCTCTGTTGGTACAACGTGCCCTCTGTTGACACTGAATGTCCTCTATGGTGCAACGCACCCTCTGTTGGCACAACATGCCCTCTGAAATGGAGTAAACACTCCTCTGAATTGGCAACAGATGCCTCTGAATCGTCCTGGGACTCTCTGAATGAGGACTTATTATATAATGTATTATGTGAAGGTTTTGAATTAATTATCTTAAGTCTATCTTTACTAAACTATGAATCTGAACTTATCTGAAACTGAGTACTCAACACGTACTTAGTTTTGAATCTAAAATCTGAATCTGAATCTCTGCTCTTTAAAATCTGAACTGAATCTATTATAGAATTTGGATATGTATCTCAAATTACAACATAATTGAGATTGGGTCTATAACCCATATCATGTATCTTTATTCAAAATCTGGCTACTCACACAGTGAGTAGTCTAAGTATGAATCTAAATCTCTTATTATTAAGTTCTAAACTGAATTCATTGCTGGATTTGAACATGTATCTCATTATCTGGGTAAACTTTATTCTAAAACTCTTATTTGGTAAGATTACTTCATTATACCAATTATATCATAAATGAGTCTAATGTCTTATGAGAAAGGATCTGACATGAATATAGAAATACTAAGTATACAAAGTATCTTAAGTCAAGCTTATGAAAGTAGGTTAAGTATAAAGTATCTAAAAACATGAATTCTAACTAGATGATTTAACCTTTATAAGATCTTATTAAATCTGGTCTTATCCTAAATTTTAATATTTACATATGAGCCCACACCATACAACTTAAACCTTAAAATAGCAATCTTATATAACCTTATCTTGAAACTTAATGATAACTTAATGCATCATAATTCATATTATCATCATAAGTCAATTTACAATATATTCAGATCCCAAAAGTACATTTATTTAGCAAAAAGGGCAATGTCTTAATATTTCCAAACTCATATTCTTACATTGTACTTGACTCCTAGATATTATTCATTCTAAGGAATCTAGTTGTTATATCTATACATATGTATGAAATCTTAATGGCATGTTTCTACTTGAAATCGTAATACATAGTTATGCCTATAAATATGAGAAAACCTGATAACATATATGTACTTCAATTCTCAATGAAAAGCTATCCCAAATCACCAACTAAGTATGTATACATTACTTGCATATCTTATGTTACAATCTTATTCATTAATTTCAAACATTTCTAAGAAATCTTGTAGGAACATGATTCTTTAATTTTCTCATGGACTTGGTCCATAGGTCTCAACTATTTGGAGCAACATGTCTCTATTTGCGATTTTGGGTATCTGAACTTACATAATGATAAAGATATGAGAATATTCTTGTTTGCATTAAAATCTTAGAACATTGAACCATATAAATTATGAAAGTCTTATTAGGAGACATGTAAACATACTGAACTTAAAACATGAGTACTCATGGGCATGGACCACTTACCTGTCTCATAGAGAATAAAATCTTCATCCAAATTTCTCTAGTCAGGTCTAAATCCTTTTAAAGA
The DNA here is from genome assembly GCA_963693085.1 of Alisma plantago-aquatica. Taxonomy (NCBI): domain Eukaryota; kingdom Viridiplantae; phylum Streptophyta; class Magnoliopsida; order Alismatales; family Alismataceae; genus Alisma; species Alisma plantago-aquatica. The sequence goes on from OY856414.1 coordinate 611,346,238, forward strand.
TACTTCTTGTAAATCTCAACTATCCATCTACTTCCATCTTCATCTTTAAATCACATCCTACAAAATCTTATGGCATGCATGCATGCATACCCAATACATTATATAGTATCAACAAAACCTCTAAATCATGAGTGGTCATTTCATCATACCTATTAAGATTGTGGTGTAACACTTTCTTGAATTTCAATGATGAGGTCCACACCTATAACATTATTTTAACAAAGCACCATCATATATGCACTTAATCCACCTATCTAACATTTCTTAAATAAAATTACCTTATCCATGTATTTTCAGAGTCTGTAATCTCCTTCAAGATGTTCTTTGTTTCTCAGGGTTTCCAATGAGCCCTTATACACCATATTCCGATAATCGAATCAATATCTACGAATCCTTAAAGTTTAGAACCAATTAAAATTTGATCATTGATATTACCTTATTTTCCTATGCTTTCAGGTTAATTGGGCATGTTGGCTAGCGGCCCAACAAGGAGAATCGAGACCCCGTCCTCCTCCTCTAGCGGGGCGCAGCACGGGCGTGATGCCCCTGTACCTCTGTAAAAATAGAGGCAGCGCCGGCCTCCTTTCCGGCGCCAAGTCTGGCCGTCCAAGACCGAACCAGCGACCATGGTTGATCAAATTACCACTGAGCCTCTCCATAGAGCTGAAACGCGTAGAGAACTGGTCCCTAATCTCGACTCAACTAGGTTCCGACTGGGGATCTTGCCACCCCTGCCTCCTGCGCCGAAAACAGGGTATCCGCCTAAGTGGTTTGATGATTTGTCGATGCCTCGACGTTGTAGCTTGCTCGGAGGAAGTCTCATCACCTCGACGCATCCTCGTCCTCACCAGTCTTGGCCACTGAGCTTGCGCCAAGAGGTGCCCTAGGGGTTTCGGTCTCCCCTGGAAGCCACTGCGTCTGAATTATGGGCACCGCCATCCCCCTCATCTTGTTCGTGAACCTCCGTTTCTCTCTCAACTCGCTTCAAAAGCCCTAGTATAGGGTCCGGCCGCCACCAATAGTCAAGTATCCAGGGGTTTTATACTCCCCCTCTAATCCTATTCTGGGCGAGAACCTAGTTCTGGAAGCCCCCCCTTCAGACTCTATAAAACAGAGGGGCGTCCTCCAGTTCGGGTCGGACTAGAGTCGCCCTTTTTTATTTTATTTTTTCTTCTTTTGCATAAAAGTCCATTATTTAGAAATAATTATACATGCCCCAAAATGACCCCGTTTGACCTCAAATTTTGGGATCAACAAAATATTGTCATTTTCTTTTCATGGGCCATATGTTAAGTCAAAATTAATATAATACATGCTCCAAGTTTATTTTTTGGGTAAATATAAAGTAATTACAAATTCAATCACTAAGGCCCCTAAATAAGTCAAAATCATATGAAATTTCTCCACCATCTTATATTCTAATTATTATTCTACTAAAATATTTTGATAAATTATTATGAGCATGAGGGACTCCATTGTCAGTTTTATATATAATGGACCTATATGTAAACCTTAATCGATCCAAATCGACTTGAATTTGTTTCTAGGGACAACGACCCATTTTTTTTTGGTCTTACAAAGAGTCCATGAGCTTAATCATATCCTTGATTATGATCAAACCAGTAACTGAAGTCATCATATTATATATTCTTCACATTATTTTTCACATGAATTATTCATTTATACTCATTAGAAAGCGAACTTATAGACAACGGGATTTAAAAGCCCATTAAAGTTTCCCGCGACAAAAATTTGCTCGATTTTGGCTTCGCGCCTCGATCTATAGGGTCGGTTTTTCCAAATAACCGACCTTATATGTCTATAAAAAATGCGGGCACCATTTAAGACCTCTTGGGTCAGTTTTCTTAAAAAACTGACCTTGTAGGGCATCTTGGTCAAAAAAAAATTCGACCGAGTTGAATTTTGAATCCATTTTCCCTTCGTGCATGTATAAGTACCTCTATGGTCGGTTTTTTCCTTTTAACCGACCTTGTAGGTCACCTCGATCAACCAAATTGTCAACCAAGTTGAATTTTGGATCCAGTTTGCCTTCACGTGTGTATAAGTACCTCTAGGGTCAGTTTTTTCCTTTTAACCGACCTTGTAAGCCCCCTCGGTCGACCAAATTGTCGACCGAGTTGAATTTTAGATCCAGTTTGCCTTCGCGCATATATAACTACCTTTAGGGTCGGTTTTTCCCTTTTAACTGACCTTATAGGTCCTCTCAGTCGACGAAATTATCGACCGAGGTCACCTCGGTCGAAAAAATCATCGACCCAGTTAAATTTTGGATCCAGTTTGCATTCGCGCATGTATAAGTACCTCTAGCGTCGGTTTTTTCATTTTAGCCGACCTTGTAGGTCCCCTCGGTCAAAGAAATTCTTGACCGAGGTTCGCTCGGTCGACGAAATTCTCGACCGAGTTGAAGTTTGGGTGCTTTTGATTTACCCGACACGGGAACTGCTTATCTCTTCGGTCATTTTTTTTGTTTTAACCGACCCTGTAGGTTGGGCCCATGGCTTGAAGTGGCCGAGACCTACTTCTTTCTCTCCCACGAGACCTAGTTTTCTTTCTCTCCCGTGCCACAGAGACCTACTTCTTCTTTCTCTCTCACGCGGAGACCAACTTCTTTCTCTCCCACGAGACCTACTTCTTCTTTCTCTCCCACGCCGTTGAGACCTACTTCTTCTTTCTCTCCCGTGCCACCAAAGCTTTCTCTCCTGTTGCCATTGTCGTCGTCCGAGAGAAGAGGAGCTCGGAGTGGAGCTTGAATTGGCCGACACCGAAGTGGAGCTCAAAGTTTCCGCCGCCACGGTCGCAGAGGTAAGACTTTCCATTTATATAGGTCTATCTATGCCCGCCGTGGTACCGCCGCCACGACCACGGTAGCGTCCAGGTCCACTCTTAGTCAAGAATTCGTCGACCGAGAGTCCACCTGCGCGTGGCATCCAGGTCCACTCTCGGTCGAGAATTTTTCGACCGAGAGTGGACCTAGACGCCGTGCATAAGTGGACTCTCGGTTGACGAATTCTCAACCAAGAGTGGACCTATGCATCTTTAACTGGACAGTTATATTGTTTTTCCATTTTATATGATTGATAACCCAACCAATAATAAAAATATATATTTTTTCATATGTAATCATTATATAAATTCTAGAAATTAATATGAGATTAGACATGTGTACTCCCAGATTGACACTTTAGGGTTTATAGATGAGAATCATCGATGCATGATGTTTAACTTAATATATAAATATGAAAATTATACATTTATATATTAACTTAGAAACCCGTTCAAAATTTACTCATTAGGAGTAAACTTTGGATAGTTCCCAGTTTGTGACTGTTTTTGGATATTTAATCTCACTTAGGATGTACCTGTATAATGTATATTTAGTTTTGAAGAAAATTTCAGTAGGATTTCCTCATTTGTTCTCTGGGTACATATGTGAGTGGTTATTTTCCATTTACATCGGTGTACTTGGAGAACTTAGGGGAAATGCTACTGAAATTTTCTTCAAAATTAAATATACATTATACAATTACTAGTGAGATTAAATATTCAAAAATGGGATAGGTGGTATACTTTAGTATAAAAGTAATTAACTTCCTATTAATAAAAACTTACAACTTATAGTATCAATATAAAATGCTCAGTTTTATAATTAATTTTAATGTGATCTAGAAAATGGATCGAAGTTGGATGTCTATCAAGAATCATTGCAGTCCAGAGTTTGCCAAAGGCCTTGATGAATTTATCAGATTTGCTGATGAACACAGGAAACTACCTATAGATAGGTTCTATTGTCCATGTAGAAATTTTGGTAACAATTTGAAAGTTGATATTGTTGAGTAAGCATAAATTTAGTCAATGCTTCAACATGATATTTCTATTTAGAATTTCTATTTTACCAACTATCATTTAATTGATAGGGGTATAAAGGCTTTTCGTGAAGTTGGAGGACAAATACCCACAAAATTAAAGACATTGACTTTGAAAAATGTCAAGGTAGCTACTTTGACAACTGCTTAGTCTTATAGGTATTAATTTTCAACTCTTATAGTCTTATCTCAACTCTTATTTATAGTAGTTTATTAACATTAAGTATAATTCGTTATTTGTAGTGTCATATACAAAATAATGATTGGGCTTGTGGCTACTATGTAATGAAATATATGAAAGCTATTGTCAAACAAGCATCACATGACATTCAGACTATAGATCAGGTAATAAAGAATAACATCATAAATTTACAAGTGATTGTAGTCATTTTATAAAATATTAGCATGTGCATTTTCTATTACATATCTTTACAACTCAACCTTACACACGTGAGGACTTAAATGAATTCCGAGAAGAGTGGTCAGATGCTTTTCTAAATGAAGTCAATATAGCATTGGATTAAATATGTCAGCTCTATTTATGTATGTGATTTTCGTACTCTTTCATATTTACTTTTGTATCTAACATTTAATATCATCTCAGACTTGCAATCTATCACTTTGTAAATTATGATGTGATTATGTGTAACTCAACTGAATATATGAATCATTTTTGTTATGAATGTGTGGTTTGGAATGGTGACAGTTGAGCATCAATGCTCCCCTCTCCCAGAATATATGAATCTTCTTGTTCTTCTGTTCTCTTTTTATTTCTGCATAAATTTTAAAAAAAATTGTAACTTCTAGCGTCAGTTTTCTTAAATAACCGACCCTAGCGGTCTTATCCTTCTAGCATCAATTTTACTAAATAACCGACCTAATAGTTCCTCTATAAGGTCGGTTATTTATAAAAAAAATGACCCTAAAGATTGAATAACCACTTCAGTGTACACTCCTCGGTCGACAATTTTATTGACCAAAATCTTTTTGATTGACAATTTTTTCGACCGAAGGTCTATCGTTTGACAAATTTCTCGACCGAATAAATCTCTGATGGTTCAGAAATTACGTTCTTGGTCGACAATTTTCCCGACCAAAATATTCTTGGTCGAAATATTTCTCGAACGAGATAGTTTACAGGGTCAGCTTTTTTGGAATAACTGACCTTATAGGCTCTTCTTTCTCACTTGAAATAATCTCAGTCGAAATATTTCTCGACCGAGATAGTTTACAGGGTCGGCTTTTTTGGAATAACCAACCTTACAGGCTCTTCTTTCTCGCTTGAAATAATCTCGTTCAAAATATTTTTCGATCGAGATAGTTTGCAAGGTCGGATTTTTTGGAATAACCAACCTTACATGCTCTTCTTTCTTACTTGGGTCAGATTTTTTACAACCTCTTGCGTCGGTGTTTAGTCTGTAAGGTCGGTTTTCTTTGGTCAAGAAAACTGACGTTATAGAGAAAATTCTATAGCGACGGCCACTTAGGGGTCAGTTATAAAGTGATTCTACATGCTTAAAAAAACCAACACTATAGACCATTCCTATACCAGTACAACTCCAATGTAATCTTCTTATATATCGGCCATCCCCATAAAAAGGGTCAGTTGATGCCATTCTCTACCTTGTGCAAGGTGTTGGTGAAGTCGAGTTGTTTGATGATGGCCACATTGCCATAGCGAGTGGTCTCAAAGTTGTGCTTCACAAGCTCAACATATATCTTCTTATGGTCATTGGTTTCTAGTTCCATTAATGGCTTCCGAGTGAGGAGGTGGGAAGAAGTTGTTGTTGATTAGGATGCTTTTGTTCAAGTCTGCTTTCTCGCTATTGTGAAAGAGAGAGAGAGAGAGAATGGGAGCCCAATGAAGTAGTGTCTTAACATTAAAGTGCTCGAGGAAGCTCTATAGAAGAGTGCTTGAATTGTTGATTCCTGAGTTGTGAGAAATCCAAGTGAAATCACCCTCCATATATATGAGGAAAGGCAATCATAAGTAATAAATCGGTGACACTGACATAGTTTGGTGGTACTGACAAGAACTCCCATCTATGTGCACTCTCATACCAACCCTTGATGTTGATGTTTGTGATCAAAGAGAGTACCGATTCGCATATCCGTCAAGTTGGTGGTACCAACTCCTAAGAATATGTGTCTTGATTTCTTAGTCATTGTTGGAGTCTTTTACAAGTGGCATTTAGATCTTGGTGTTACTGACTAGGTTCGATCTTGTTGAAAGATTTTCACACATCAATTGGTATGAGTTGGCACCACCAACTGATTGGTCGGTGGTATTGACATTTTACTATCAACTTGTGATTACCCAATTATTGATGAGTTGGTTCCACCAACAACTATTAGTTGTACTAACTTTTCCTTGTTGTTTCACACTAAGTACATGCTAAGTACATTCATCATGCACCATCATCTTACATCAAAATGTAATTAAACTACTAATTTAACAATGCAATAACTACTATATGAAAAATTAAATTGTGTGGGTTGCCTACCACAAAGTACCCTTGTTTAATGTCCTAGGTTTGACTTATTTACCGCCATCCAAGATTATAAAGAATTGGTGATGAATTGTGATTGGTATTAAGAATTCCACCCTATCATTTTTTATCTCCAGAGTCAAGTATCCAAGGCCCACGGAAATGACTACATCTATGGTAGATTGAAATAGCTGGCACTAGAGTAACGCAAGTCCTTTATTTTCTAGTATATTCATTACCACAAAGACGAATAAGTATATGAATTTATCATCCATGACCGATACGTCATAACAAATCTCAAAAGGTCTGACTATAGACACATCGGCTATTTGTAACGTCATACTAATTGTTGTGGGTTCCCTAAGTACTAAATTTTAAAATGTGGCAAGGGGCATTATATTGATTCTTTCTGCAAAATCATAAAGTGCTACTCTAAATTTTATTCTCCTAATAGAACATGGGATGTTGAATGATGTCTGGACCCTTATTCTTTGTAGGGAGGCATCTCTAGATTAACATGCTAACAACCTCATCAACTACAAAATTGTTTAAGCCTTTGGCATGCCTCTTATTGTTGATGATCTGCTTCAAGAATTTTTGATACTTACCAAGAACCTCCACCAATATAAGGTTAATGTGGAGTAGGTGAAAAATATTCAAGAAGATTTTGAATTTCTCTTCTTTGTTCTTTGACTTTGGGTTGTCTGTAGAATTAACTTCATGAATATGGATTAGAGGTGGCAAGATGGTATGCTTATGTGGAGGGATATATGATTGCTTTGGGGCTTTTTCCCTACTCTAGAATTGGTTTCACCCCTTAATTCAATAAGAATTGAGTCAAAAGGAATTGTTATTGCCTTATTAAAAATGTATGCCTCCTCTTTTATTGTGATTGTTCTACTGTGTAGTATAACATTCACCTTCTCTTGAACTTGGGTTGTGATTGGTACTTCTTTGTTGCTCTTCATAAGATTCTAGGTAGGAAAATCTCTACCCTCTTCCTCTATGTCTTGCTACAATCCCTTCATCCAAGCATAAAAGTAGTGATTCAAATGACGGCATGCATCGTAAAAAAATTGGGTTAAGAGTGTATTTGTTAGTGCTTGCCTTCTCAACATTCATCAGACATCCATTTTTTAGAGAAATATTCTTGGCATGGTGATGCTGATGTATAGTCTCGGTGATATTTGGAAAGCCTTATTAAGAAGAAGGTTTCTTTAATTGTACCATGTCTGATGCTACTTGTGATAATTGAGTTTTCAAATTCCTGAGTTAAGCTTCCATGTTTTACTTCTCCCTATCAGATTTCTAAATATAGGCCCCATTTTTATTAATAAATTTTCCCAATATTTCCCTCAAGTCATCATAATGTGTTGAGCCCTTCTCCTGCTAGAATTATCCAGGGGCCTGTTGTTAGGGTTGTTCTGCTTGTGATGGTTCACGTTGAAAGTTGTTGAGATCTCTCTAGGAAAAATTCAGATTATTCCTCCAAGACTACTCATTTCTTCTATTAGAATGTTGTATATACATGGAATTTTCTTCCTCTCTAGATGAGAGTGTGTTTTTCCTTTCAAGTTTTTTTTTTGCCAATTCGGCCACTTGAGTTTTTAGTTCTAGAACTTCATGTGATTCTTTGGCACTTTTGGCAGAGATAGATCATTCACGCTCTTCACCCCGTGACTTGTTTCTAGCCATATTTCTCAGTATCTCATGGCACCTATTGAGTTTATTGTTTACAAAGATACATGAACCAACACTATCAAATGTAGGTTGATCTCATGAGTATTAGCCATAATAAAAAGTTTTGGATTGTCAGTTAAATCAATTCCATGTTGTAGTATTTGTTTAACATGTTTTGAAATCATTCACATACCTCTAAATATGATTTGTTAGCAAGTTGTTCAAATTGACAAATTTTGTTGGCCATATTATTTGTCTTTTGAGGGCGAGTATTTTTCAAAGGGTAAACTTAAAAAGCATGTTTAACCTTATCTGTTAAAGAATATGGAAATAATATTAGAAAGATGATTGTGGTATGGATGTGGCCTATTTTGATCACGTGTAGCTTTCCACAAAGCCATTTATGTGTTGCATGGGTTCCTCATTATTTTCTGTGAGGAAATCTTGTGACTTATTGGTGTAACAAGACCGAGTTCAATCTTATAACTTCCCACATTAACTGCTTGTCGCTTAGTGGCACTCAATTGTATCATAACAGATGACGCTTTGATATTCTTACATATAATTTTCTCATTTTCTAAGACGTCCACATCCTCATTATTCTCCTCATTGTATGAATGTTGTCTATTTCTATCACGTGCTCTTCAAGATCAATCTCCTAGACTTTCTAAATTTTGAATTGTCTTCTGGTGGTGGAGAAGAAGACTCCTTGTAGTCCTTAGTCTGTAAGTGGACCATGAACAAGTACCTAAAAAAGAAAATTGGATTATAAGAATCACAAAAAACTTTCCAAAAACACAAAGAATTTTCAATAGATTTTTATGTGCAAAGAAAAAACAAAAGTGTCCTAGAGTGTCCAGTTTCAACACTCATAGTGCTAATGTTTCTAATTCTTCGATTATGGCACTAAAATCTTGACACAACTTAAGTATGTGTGCTAAATGCAACTATATGTGTTAGAGTGGTAAAGGGACTCAAAGAGACCTAGATATGAACTCAATGTATTAGGACAGATAAAGACTACTACTAACTGAAATAGATCAACTATGACAATTGTTAAAAGACTTTATTTGGTGATGAAAATTAAGAACAAGAATTAAACAACTTTTGTAGCGTGGAAAATTGTCTGGCCTAGTTTCAAATATACTTTTGCAACATCAACATAAGAGACCAAATGATTAGGACTATCTCTAATATTTACTTTGCACTGATAAGCTTGCTTTCGCATTGCATTATTTACTATAGTGATGACAGATTTTCCAATTATAAACCCCACTTTTGCAGCAGTTTACAGTCTGTTACAAACTTTAGGTGATCAATCATATATGTGAAACTATTTTTATAATTGTTAACCCCAATTAACAATAGTTAACAAACAATTACAAACTTATGGTCATCAATCATAAATTGGACAATTAAGCTTTTCCATTGTCAATATCCAAAGAAAAGATTATGTTGAATCAAGATATGAACATACACAGAGTTAACACTGGGATACTCCAAAGAACAATTGGGGTTTAGGCCCTCCTACTCAATAAAGAATCATAAGAAGGGATGAAGGTGAAGAAAGTCAAAGAAAACTCTTAAAAGGTGGATTTGGCTCTTCATCTTCTTCTTCTTGGACTCTGGTTCCTCCAAGGATGGTTGATGGGATAGCCTCCAGATGCTATGTCTTTCCCACATCTAAGATGCCTCTAGGTGGTCGCCACCCCTTTGGTATATATTAGAAAAATTAGGGCACCACTTAGTTGAGAAGCATTGGATGTGGCTTGTGTTAATCAAGCCTGTTAGGTAAATGTCAGTGCCACCCATTGAATTTGGTTTCACTGACTTCTCCTCTTTACTGCATTTTAGGGTTTCAAATCTCAATTCCACCGACTTGGGTTGGTGGTACCAACATTCTTTTTGACGCTTCCCCTCCTTTCTTCTCAGTTCTTCCTTTCTTGTTGTCAGTCATGTCCTCTTCATGTCAATGCCACTGACATAGGTTGATGGCACCGACTTTGTTCTATTTTAACTTGGTCAAGACTATAATTTAAGCAATTGTACATTAGACAAATAATAATTCAAAGAAAATTCGGCCTAGATACATATAAAATAGATAATATTGATGCACAAGTGATATTTTAGGTAATTTTGGAAAAATATTCATAAAACATACAAATATGAGAGAATTTATGTCTAAATAAGCCCCAGTTTTGGTTGAGGTATCATGTGCATCAAAATTCCATAAAGTTGAATGTTCACCCTCAAGCAACAAAACCTTGGATTTGATTTGAAAAGTCAAAGGGAGACACATTGTGAAATGAATAATTCTAATCATCCTTGATTCAACGGCCCAAAATTGGACCTGTCCAACCAAAGAGTAAACAAATACTATACAAGTGACCAATTATGAAAAACAAAATGTCAAAATCAGGCCGCTTAACACATAAGTAGGTTGAGCAGATAAATATCCTGGAAAGTGTAAACTTTACTGAGTTACTAATACATTTGTGACATCTAGTGTCACTTTTCTTAACGTTAGTTTTAATAGAAAATCGACACTATAGGCCTATAGCATCGATTAGTAAAGCAAAAATGTCACTACATGTCAAGTCTTGCTGATTAAGAAAACAAATATGGATACTACTTTTATTATATCGTTAGTTTTTTGGTGTAGAACCGATGTCAAAGGAAGCTTGGGAAATTCAATTCTTTAGGAGGGAAGTTTGATGTAGGTGTTCAATGTCAATTTTATGAATACTTATGATGCACATCTTCTTGTGAAAAAAAATTGCTTCCAAAAATCTTTTTTGTCGGTTTTTCTCCAAATAAATCCACGTCGTAATTCACGTCGACCATGAAATTTTTTACTTTCAAAGAGCATGTGGTGTCAGTTCCTTCTTAAACAATTAACAAGAAAGGATTTCGCCACGTGCCCTGCAAAAAGGGATAATGACATGGTTGTCGGTTTTTTAGTGTCTAACCAAAGATAGAATTTAACCTATATCATCATTTTACTCAATTATTCATGAGGTTGGCCTTTTTATTAGAGAGTAAGGATATCTATATTTGGTTTCCAAGTGTCCAACGGATAATAGAGTGTGTAACCTTTGTCGTCAATTTTGGTGACCAAACTGAAGTAGAAGTCTTTAGTGAGGATGGCATTTTTATCAAGGATAAGGACATCTGTTATCAATTTCTAAGAAACTAACAATAGAGTTTAATCTCTATCATCAATCTTTGCAAATGAACATATAACTAAAGTCTTAGGCATTAGTTTTTTAGAACAACTGATGACCAAATTCTACTTAACATCACTCATGAAACTTTCTTTATCCCATTCTCTATTTCATTATGGAATCAGGTCAGTGCTCTAGCGATCATGTGCTCATCTATTGTCGTCGTTTCTACTACCTCATTGTTGTTGCTATTGTCATCGATGTCACCGTGTATGCTTGTATGACCGATGTTGCTATTGTTGTTGCTTGAGCTGTTGTTGGTGTTTCTTCTTGAGCCGCCAGCACAACCTCTACTATTGCCACTGCCACTTCTTCCATTGTTGCTGACGCCACCACCACCACTATTGTTGTTGCTTCTTGAGCTGTTGTTTCTACTTTTGAGCTTCCCTCTCCTCTCTACTTTGTGACTAAGGTGAATTGTTTTATTTTTTTATTTTTTAGCTATAATTGATGATTGTTTATTTTTTTTGGTTTGTTTAGCTTGTCTAATTGACGACCTTGGCTTATCTTTGTCTCTGCTTGAGTATTGAGCTATCCTCTAGTATTGGCTTATGATACCATTATATCTTGTCTATGAACATTGCTCTCTCTACAACATTACAGACCTCGACACCTTCGATGATCATGTTGTGCATTGTTGTACACGACTTGGATATAAGTTTTGTCATGATGTTGTTCGTGGTGTCCTTTTTACCTTATATCAACATGCTGGGATAAAGGCCTTGAAGGAAGCTCATATTTCTTTCCTTGGCACACGTTCAGGTGGTCTCCATTCTCAATGACCTACTGATATCTTATTATTTGATTGGACAGATGGAAGAAAGACATGTATTGATCTCATGGGTGTTTCCCCATTGACAGGAACCTTTTTAGACAAATTTAAAGCTAGCCAAGCAGCTTCTATCACTACTACATAGAAGGTTCATAAACATAGAGCTGCTTGTGAGAATAATCATCATCATTTTCTTCCTTTCATCTTTGATACTTTTGGCATTCTGAATGATGACTCAATTTCTATCCTTAAAAACTTCCAACATGTAACCAGTAGGAATCTTATGTTGCCTGTAGATACATTCAATAATTTTATTTATAGATCTATTAGCTTTGCCATCCAGAAGGGATTGGCAGCCTAATTTGTTGCATGTGCTTCTGAGAAGGCATTTCTGTAAATATATTGATTTTGAAATCTAGAAGCATTGACTTTGTTTAGATATTATTTTTAAAATGTATGTATGATTATTATTTTGGTTTGTTTCGAATTCTTCATGTAAACTTTGAATATTATGTTTGGTATCATACATATTTGGTATGAAAATTATGTCTAGAATTATTAATGAGACCAACCTCCAGCCTAATTAATGATTACATAAATTATGATAGATGGCTAATAAATGTGTGGCATAGATACCGACCCTAATATCTAGCCTTTAATTTCTAAATCATGGTGTAGGCCTAGAAACCCATTATAGGTTTACTCAATAGGAATAAATATTGGATAATCCCCGGTGTGGTATTGTTCTTAAAAACTTAATAGGATGTAAGTGTGTAATGTGTATTCAGTTTTTAGGATGTTTCGTCGAAACTTTCCTACTTGTTCCCTAAGTACATATATAGGTGGTTATTTTCCCATCTACACTAGTGTACTTGAAGAATTGTAGGGATGTGTTGCTAAAATATTCTTGAAAATTGAATACACATTATACACTTACTAATGAGATTAGGTGTTCAAGATTGAGATAGGTGGTACATATTCATTAGTCAACCCTCAGTCCTAATATGTAAACTCTAAACCCTAATCTATAAATCCTAAATCCTAAATGATAAACCCTAATCTATAAACATGTAATTTGATACTTATTTCCTCTATGGTCATAGAATGGATCGATCGTGGATGTCCATTCTAAATCACTACACTCTAGAGTGTATTACTGGTCTTGATCAATTTATAAGATTTGTAGAGGAACATAAGAAATGACTTGGAGATAGCTTATGTTGATCATGTAGGAATTGTAGTAATAACTTGAAAGCCAACATTGTTGACGAAATCAAAAGTCATGTTATGTGCAATTTGGGATTGTACAGGGCTATACAAAATGATACTAGCATGGAGAGATTCCTACTATGAGATCACTAGATGTCGATAGCAGGACTTGTTTTGAATAAGAAATGTGTGATGATGTTGATGTAATCGAACTAATTCTAATAGACATGGTTCATGCAATGCTAGATAGTTGTGGGATAAATCTTATAGATCCACCTTCCTTATTTAAAAACATTATGCATTATTTTGAGAGATTGTTATACTTAGATTGTACTAAGTTTATGAGGCTTAGCATAGTATTGATATTGTATACTCTGAAGGCTAACAATAGAAGAAGCGACAAAAGCTTCATGTCTTTGTTGTCTTTGTTGAAAAGAAACTCATCATGAAGGAAAGGATCTTCCAATATCAACATAGGAAACAAAGAAAACAATGAGCTTCCTAGAGGCTAAGAAGATACAAGCATGCCAGAATGACTATCCATTATTTCAAAAGGACTATATTAATTTGAAAGATTGTCCAAAATATGGGGCTTCACGGCACAAAATGACGATTTAGGGTAAGGCAAAAACTGACTCTCCTTCCAAGGTGATGTGCTACCTACCTATAATACCACGGTTTCAACTATTGTTTTCTAATACCATAGATGAAAAAAAATTATCTTGGCACGTAGAGGTAAAGAAAAATAGTGATTGAATCCTATGACATGCGCCTAATTTCCCCATAATGGAAGAAACTTTAATTATTGTATCCTGGATTTCATGAAGAAGTTAGGAATCTAAGACTTGGGGTTGTACTAATGGGATGAATCCATATGGCACATTAAGCAACCAACATAGCACTTACCATGTTATGATTATTATATACAATCTTCCTCTCTTGTTGTGTATAAAAATAAGTATGTCATGTCCTTGTAGATATCAAGCCCCAAACAACCTAGAAATGATATTGATGTTTTTCTTAAACCTTTGATTAATAATTTAAAGTTCAGGAGAAGGTGTGGTGACCTATGATGCTTCATGTAGAGAGACATTTTGTTTGCATGATATGTTATTTTGCACTATTACTGACTTTCCAACATATGGGAATTTTCTAGATACAACATAAAAGGTTCCAAAGTATTTCCCATATGTGAGAAGAACATGGCGGCAAGACTGCATATCTTAGTTTTTAAAGGTTTCTTCTAAAAGTGCATTTTTATCAAAAGTTGCGCAAAATATTAAATAGCTCAACTGAGAAATGGAGTGCCCCTAAACATGTATCAGGGGAGGATGTTTGTGAAAGAGTAAAAGACTTTGTCAATTCATTTAGTAAGAGATCACAATGTACTATTCCAAAACAGTGTGACAAATATTTATTCAAGAAGAGGTCAATATTTTAGGATCTTCCTTAATAAAGTTATTTGGTAGTTAGGCATTATATCGATGTCATGTATGAAAAAAAATGTTTGTGATAGCATTATTGGTACTCTGTTGAATAAACAAGGTAAGACTAAAGATAGCATAAAATTTAGAATGGACCTACATAAAATGGGTATAAGGACCAATTTCCATCTATTAGTATTAATGAAGGATCTGAAGATGATAGGTGTAACACCCAGGTCTACTGCCCAAGGCTCTAGTAGAGTTTCAGAAATGACAACTGGCCCCACAGACCACCACTAGCCTTAACAATGCACTTTTTTCTCACTCACACGCAAGCTGGGGTCAACTTCCCGACTGGTCACCCATCCTAATACTACTCCAAGATGAGCACGCTTAACTATGGAGTTCTTTAGTGATGGGCTCCCAAAAAAGGAGGTGCACCTTGGTGATATGGGTGGTCTAATCATTCCTTTTAAGATCATTATATCTAAGGCCTCAAATCCGGGGATGTTACAATCTCCCTCACTTAGACTCTTGACGTTCTCATCAAGGCTCAACTATATGGCCTCATAATATTTCCCCATTTTAGTGTAGACCCAGAATGGCCCATGGACACCCAGCTCCCGATCATGGAATATCAGCGCAAGGGTGGCTACATCATCATGGACAGCCCTTTCCAACATGCCTGGATCGTACGACTCAAGACTGGCCTGCCACATGCCCATGTGGGCCCCACCTACTGGAGGGGTCATGGCTCTGATACCATTTGTAACACACAGATGCACTTCCCAAGGCTCTAGTAGAGTTTTAGGAATGACGACTGGCCCCACAGACCACTACTAGCCTTAACAACGCATTTTTTCCTCACTCACGCGCAAGCCGGGGTCAACTTCCCGACTAGTCACCCATCCTAGTACTACTCCAAGATGAGCACGCTTAACTATGGAGTTCTTTAGTGATGGCCTCCCGGAAAAGGAGGTGCACCTTGGTGATATGGGTAGTCCAATCATTCCTTTTAAGATCATTATATCCGAGGCCTCAAATCCTGGGATTCTACAATAGGTCTTAAATCTCATGATTTTCATATTCTAATGTAGCAAATATTTTTTTTGGAGTATGAGAGAACCGCCCCTGTAAAAGTGCCACTTTTGTGACCCCCCAGACAACATAAACTCTCGGATCCCCGAGCACCCCGCCCACCCGGGAACCGATTAAAGTGCACAGTTGGCCGGCCTGCGCGATGGGTACCATTTTTTGGAGGCAGCCGCTAGGTATCGAACACGGGTCCCTTCATGAGGGGACACCGTACCGAACCACCTGAACCACTCCTCCCCAGCAATGTAGCAAATATTGTATGTGGCTATTCAGTCTATAATGTGGAAGCATGTAAGGTTAGTAATTACTCGGAGTCATTTTTTCTTTAATACTTTATGCATCAAAGTTATTGATCCTGAGAATCTTGATAAGTTACAAAGAGAAGTGGTTGTTACCCCGTGCCATCTTGAGATGTATTTTCATCCTTCATTCTTTGATATCATGGTACGTCTTGTTGTCTATTTGACTAGATAAGTGAAAATGTTGGCCTCCGATTTTCTTGTTGTAAGGAGGCGGGATCATCCCCTTACTAAAAAAAATTGAAGAATAAAACATCCATTCCAAACACACTCAAAGGTATGCTAGAATAGGTGCAAAATTTTCAAACTTCAATAAATGGTATTCAAAACAACCAAAGTATAGTAGCAGAATAAAAATAATGACTATATTCAATTTTAACAAAAGATTACAAAAGTACATCACAATATCCCATACGGGTTTACATGTATGGTATAACATAAGGATCTAAGTAGAGGGAAATCTAAACCATAACAACTTTGTCTCCAAGCTTTAACTCCTTAAGCTAGTCCAATACTTCATGCCTTATCATCCAAGTCCTTCACCTAGGGTTGTAAGCATACCCCAACAAGAAGAGAAAATAGATGACATCAACAAAGGCTGGTATGTGCATACTAAATAGGAAATTGAGCAATATATGAAATAAAGGACATCAAATATAAAAGGCTTCCCATAGAAAGGATAAGGACCACCCAAATGGGTATCAAGAGAAAAGGAATTGAAATCATATGAGAATAAAAGGATATTTTCCACTAATAAAACATAAATATTGTGCCACACAAGCACATGTAAAGAATTAGGGCACACACCCCATATCATCAATCTGCATGCATGTGAGGTAAACATAGCCCTAGAACAATATAAACACAAAGGTGGCAAAGTCTGATAAACTTGAAACCTGATAGAGAAAGAAATATTGCCAATCTCCCAAATATATAAAACATGGGCTAAGAATCACACATCTTGCCCTATGTATGAGGTTCCTTTCCATCCCAAAAGAGCAGGAAATATCACATATGCTCGGTAGGAAATAACACATATGCCATAAAAACCAATGCAATTACACTACTCTAGTGCTACTGAATCACATAGCATGTCAAATGTAGAGGAAATTAGAAAGTATAGTCAGAATATATAAACTAGTCACCACATAAGTGACCAACATATACATCCTCCTCATAAATGAACAAAAGACATCACATGTCATCTTTTAGAGTTCCATCATGAACAAATCATAAGATAAGAGTTCAAAAGAATATCCATGATCACATGATCAATATCAAATAAGGTAGTTCACATTTTTTTGATAAAGGGTGTCTGCCACTTTTAATTATTTAAATCAGAAAGTACAATAGCTACAATATTCTCATCAAAGTCCTCTAAAACAGTACGAGGATCTTATAAGCAACAGGCATGCAAGGCTAAAGCATGGGCTACCCCACTAACTTTCCTGCAAACAAAACAACAGTGGAAAGCGAGTAAATCTAAAGACAGGTGACATATATCTGAGATGATGCCATCCTCATATCCCCTTCCCCATCCGCCAGCCTTCACAACATGAACCAAAATAGTGTATCTATCTCAATGATCAGGTCCTTCAAGCCTAGGTTCAAGGCTACTTGAATACCTTGTTGGACTGCCATTCCCTCCACACTAAGCACTGAGAACGCATGGTCCAGATGGCATTGGTACGTAGTCTTGATGTTCCCTAGGTTGTCCCCGATGACCACTCCAATGCATGCGCAGCCACCGTTGTGGACACTAGCATCTGCATTTAGCTTATAACACCCCAGAGGTGGGGGGGTTCTAAGATGAAACACCCATATCGCCATCCTGAAGGTCCTTGTTGTAGATCACCGACGAATACATGTTGTAGTCCTCAATCAACGAAAGGAAATTGGATGCAAGGGTGGGGATGTACGGCTGTCTGGGGTCAAAAATATGCTTGTTTCTGGCTATCCATGTTGTCCATAGCAGTGTCGCCCCCTCATCTCTCCTCCTCAGATCATCATCACGTAGCAGCTCCCTCGTGAACTCCCTGACATCCATGCTGTGTGGATCTGCCAGTCTAGCTGTCCCACCGTCCATACTGGTCCCACTGAAGCATAGAGCAGAAGGGTGTGTGTAGTGTCCTCCCTGGCCAACCTGCATCTTAGGCATAAGTCTTCTTGGGTTGCGTGTCTCCTCAGTAATGTTTCCTTTGTCGGAATAATATCTCTAAGCACCCGCCATATGAAGTGTTTGAGCTTTGGGGGCCAGCGTTGCTTCCACACTCTCTTCCAGTCATCCTCCTCCAAGTCATCCAGAAGATCCTCCCCTATATGCATGAGTCTGTATGCACTGCATACTGTGAACTCCCCTCTACTTTCCCTATCCCAACAAAGAGTGTCCACGCCCCCACAGTCACACAATGGGATAGCCATAACCATAGAACGGATGTGAGGAGGGAACATGTCTGACAGGGCAGCCTCATCCAACCCCCATCTCCTCGTCCAACAATATGGCAACTGAGGTGTATGTAACTGGTCCCTAGACCAGGTAATGGTGCACCATCCTGCCCACCTGTGGGATCCATCTGTCTCTGTATATATCAATCTACCTCCCTAATTGTTATGACCGCATCTGAGCTTAATTGGTAAACTAGGGTTTACTTGGATGATTATATGCTTAATTGGATTGATCATTGCTTAAATATAATTAATGATGATAATTCAATTATGATGTTTTAAACCTAATAATAACGTTAAGTGTTCTATTGTTTGAGAAATTAGGGTTTGAGAAATATAAACCCTAGTTGGCTGAAATTAGGGTTTTGATGGTACATTAGTATGGAATTTGATCAGAATAGTAGTGTGGTAAATGATTTTTCATATTTTCTACAAATTTTTTATTTAATTGAATTTTGGATATGATATGTAAAATTCAATCATGCATATTGGAGAAAAATTTCAGAATATTTGAGTGTTTTTTGAATGTGGTTCTCGATCAAACTATACTTCAACCAAAATGTTGACAGAGTGCTTTTCAGAAGTGTAGTGTTTTATTTTTAATTATTTATTGGTAACTCCAAATGATCTTACATTTTCAATGGAGATCTGAAACTCAATCATAAACAACATGTAAAATTTTCATAATTTTTGGATGTGTTTAGACCTTATCAGTAGATGAATTACAGTAACTGACAAATCTGTAGAATTTTGGATAGCAACGCACTATTCGATTTTTAGTTATTTAATGGAAGCTTGGAATGATCTCAAATTTTAACTGAAGCTTTGCAACTCAATTATTACACAACATGCTAAATTCTCATAATTGTTGGAGAAGTTTTTATCTCGAAATACATGAATTCACAGAAACCTTTTTATGATAGAAAAATCTACTGAAATAAGAAAAAGTTTAGTGAGGGGTAAATGTGAAATTAACCCAAGCAGCTCAATTGATCTATATGATCAACCTAACACACAAGGAGCTCTCATAATTTGTGATTCAATCTATAGAAATGAAATCCTAGAGAGATAGAGAGAGTTAAGGCTTGAGAGGAGAAATTGATGGAGATGCTGACCTAGGGTTTTGCGGTCTGAGGAATGATGAAATCATGTAAGTTTAGCTTCTTTGGATATAGTTTCATGGTGAATCTTCTCTCACATGTCAAAATTCCGTCCCTCCTCTGATTTGATCCAAAATGGTATCAAAACTTCCCCTTTTCTCATCTTTCTTCATAATCCCTCATTTTTAGGGTTTTCGAATTGAAAGGAAGAACAATTGGGTGAATTGCTAGGGATTTGATATGGATTCAAGATTTTCAGATATGGGATACGTTTTTCAGGTGTTTTCACACCTTAGGGTGAGTGGGAACTTCCTTTAAACAGTATATTGCATGACAATTGGTTAAATCAACCATAATCTTTAATTGCTTAGTACGTGACTACAAACCCTGAATTGTCTATTTGTTCTATGTTATTGCAAAATGATATGAAATGGATTCTTCCTTTTTTGAATGAATTTCAGATGATAAAATCATATTAGAAATGTATACAATGCATTCTAATGAGAATTCCCTAAGTATTCGTAGAGGTTATAAGAGTAAACTGAAATATAGGGAATTTGTCTATGACTGAAATTTGCTGTATAAGTAAATAGAGAAAGTTGCTTATCTAGATCCCCTTGGGTTTTAATGATTTTTTATCTAAATTCATAGTACATATATGTCAGATACTATCTTGGATTTTGTTTAAAGTGAGTAGTGTTTGTTTGGTATCTCAGTGAAGAGGGTGAAACCCTAGAGGTGAGGAAAGTTGGGTATTTACAAATAGATATCGTGAAATCCATTTGAAGGGATTTTCTTGACATAATAGACTTTATTTATTCAATGTTATTATTGATGAATGATATCCCAGTGAATAGCATTGAAACCCAAATTCAGCTCAGTTCCAAGGTTTCATACATATATTGATTTTATATGATTTGTTGATAGTATTCTTTATTCTGTGAATGTTTATGTCGCATGAAATCTTTATGGGAGCCATGGGAATAAGTTGTTTCCTAGTGAGAGGTGACAAGATGTGTTATGGCCTTGTGAGCCATGAGAATACTTGTACAACCATTGAAATGAATACCTTGGTCTAAGGACCTAGAGGTAATGGTTACCTGTTACAGAGGTAACAATGCTATGTGATGATCTAAGGGTTTGAATACCTAGATCCAGTAATTATGATAATGATGTCAAGGGATGAGAATTCCCAGTAATGTGATAAGGGATTGAGATCCCAGGTATCATGTGTTGTAAAGATTTGAAAAGTACGTGATAGATGTATTACACCTTTCTTTGTAGCATTTGTTGTGATTAAATAAAACCCTAAGGGTAGGGTGTTCAATGAATCAAGTATTGTGATATCAATGTTCTCAGTTATTATTAATAATTCTTGTCATGATAAGTAATTAACTCTTAATTGAGTTATGAGATACACAACTCAAGATTTGGGTTGATATGCACATTCTTTGAGAAATTACAGATAAGTTGTAGGTGCTATTGATGATTACTCATATGTCAAGTAATTAACTCTTATCAGTGTAATAAGATGATAAATTGCACGATTCTAGTGTGTATGTGCCAAGTGGACATGTAATCTTTTTATTTAAGAATTTTAGTCTGCATGCATGTATAGTATGTTGATTACTCAGTATATTACAGTGTTTTGAATATACTGCTCTGCCAAGTTTAGAATGATATACATGTTGTATTATAACTTCAAATAAGTAGATGCAACACCATAGAGATACCTGATTCAAGTATAATTAAGAGAAAGGTACAATGTAGAAAGAGCTTTCTAGGAATAATAAAATAATACACTTAGGAGCCCTGAACACCATAAAATCCCTATGTGAGGTCTTCACCTTAGGGGTGAAATGACCTAACCCTGGCAGCATCCAGTATACAGGGGTCGGAACGTGCTATCAGGTGGCACGGGGGATGAAGCCCTAGTGGAAGTCTCCTTAAATTATAGTTTGCAGTGTCCAACATCAACCAGAAGTCCTAGTGGCACTAGAGTACAGAAGAGCTAAGAGGTGGCTTGACTCTCCGCCTATGTGCTCAGGTTAGAGGAGGAGTCCAGTTTAGGCCAGAGAGCCATTTCCCTATTGTAGACCAGGAGAGTAGTTAGACTTAGCATTTCCCGGGTGTGTCCACTAAGTCTTGTACGGTGTGATTGTAGTGCACTATGAGTCTTCATATGTAGAGTACACTACATATGATCAGTGCATAATAAAATGAATGAGAGGTCAAACAAGTGTGCACAGTTGTTCAATTATTCTTTGTATGTTTCTGAATTATTAGTTCTCTTTATGATCAATCAAGCATTTCATATATTGATTCACTCTTATAGATATTTTGAGTATCCTTCCATATTTATGATTGTCAATTATTAGACTCTTTAAAGCTTACTGCTGTTATAATTGATATCAATTGCTCAAAAGTATATCTGTAATTATATCAGTGCTTTAGACTATTTCTTTGAAGTACCCATTCACTGAGCGAGTAGGCTCACCCATCTACTCACAATTTTTAGGGAAATCACATGGACTTGAAGAAGATATCATTGCATCAAAGTAGATATGCCACAAGAGTTAAGTATGAGTATAGTTAAGTTCATTCGGTCCTTGTCACTCTAGGTCCTTGTAAAGAAATAAGAGAGAGTTGTAAATGATGATGTATAATATTATTCCTCTTTTAGCAATATGTGCGAATCAGCAAGTCTTATGTGCTTAAAAGTATGAGGAACATAATGAATGTTCATAGATAAATTTTTACTATTGAAATCAGATTAGAGAAATCAATGTTTAGATTCCCTTGTAAAGTTGGTTTATGTGGTTCAATGCAAGAAAACAAAGAGTTTTGAAATAGAAGAAAAAGTTAAGGGTGATCTTTGTATTACGTTAAATCCTCAATTTATGCCCTAATCTCATTATTAGTGGAAATTGTGAGATCAGGGTGTAACAACTTGGTATCAGAGCTTAGTCTGAGTTGTCAGGGACTATTAAGTTAGTAAGTTAGAGTCATAAGTGTGGCAGATTGGAGATGTTATGATGTTAGCTCTAGGGATTTGAGTATTTGGATATCCTGGCCCGGTATCTGAGTACTTGGATCAACCAGTATCAAGCTACTCTGTCTATTCTTTCATGTATACCCTGGCCAGGTTTACAATGGAAGGATGGGCTAGAGAGGAACCCTAGAAATATTAGGGTTAGAAACAAGATAAGTAACATGAATTAAGAGAATAAATATAAAATGAGATAGAACTTTCATTTCATATTGTTGTTTTATTGGAGATGAATAGAAATGCTCTTATATGTTTGAATTCAGATATTCAGTATTTTGAAATATATATGGGTCTTTAAGATTTGTTGTACACTATGCAGTTGCAGCATTTATTGATTACATTCTTTGTATCAAGTAGACTAGAAATGCTCTTTGAATGAACTTTCCTAAGTGGATATTCTTTCCACATGTTTGAGATTAATAGGAGTTGGTTAATCTTAAGTAGCTCTTGGCTTCAGGACTGTAGGTTCATCCTGGTCTGGCTGGCAGGATGCATTACTGGGATCTAATCACTCCTATTAACAATATGATAAGAGTAGACTCTGGATAAATTAGACCCACATCATAGTGAGAATGTACATACACTAAGATGTTGAAACATATGGGAAAGATTAGAATAGCTAAGAATCAGTTGGAACTGATATCTGAGACCCAACTTTGGGGCCTCATATGAGAAATCCTTGATTGAGAATAAAGGAACATGACGTAAGGTTCAGATTAAGTTTAATGATTAATATTATATGAACTCTAAATATGAAACTTGGAAAAGATATGAGAAAAGTATGTAAGGGCCAAGGTAGTAAGAATCAATCATGAGGAATGGATTATATAACTGAGTACAATGTTTTTATGTACTCCAAAGCAAAGGAAAAAATAGAAGAAAAGAGTTAAGTATACGATAAGTAAATATAAGTGAAGAGTGTTCAGAAGAGTTAAAGTAAAGAGAATTAGATAAATATGTAAATCATAAGACTAGGATAAGAAACTAAGTTAAAACAAAGATAAATGTTGGAAATTATGAGCTTGATTAAGGAATGAGGGTTATGATATAATTGAGAGCATGGAATGTATACCTTTATTAATAAGTTTAATACATTCATCCTTACTATCTTTGGATTACAAGTCTCTATAGAACAACAAACTAGTTTCTAAAAAAAAAGAACAAAAGTGTAGCTTAAAAAAATGAATAAGTTATACAAAGGTAGACTATACTCAGGAAGGAAAAACTTGAATAAGAGAAATTATGTTTCACTCATGCATGAGCCGTTTGATTTAAAATGAAGGATAATTAATGTATTAAACATGAGTTGAAACTAGTAGAGAGATTATTGATTTAGAATTTCAACTTCACGTTAGTAGAAGGATAAAAAGAAATATGTGCAACATGGTATACATGATCATACACATGAATAAGCAACATGATCATAAGAGAAAAGAAGTTAAAGATAACAGGTGGAAGAGTAGTATATGGTAAGAGGATTATGGAAAGTAAGGAAGGGTTTGAAACATGGAGTAATATAGATTATAAAAGAAAGAGGTTAGGAGATTCAATCAAGTGATAGTTAGTCAAGTATCCTTGTTGATAACTAATTAAACCTACATATGACAAATGTATTAATGGGATGTTTGAAGACAAGAATTCCAAGTCTCAGAACTGTCTTCTCTTCCATATATTATTTAATGAGAGAAATGTGGGAATGAAGTGATAAGAAAATGAATCATATCTGATGCATAACCACCATGGTAGAGGCATCTAGTGAATGTAATAATGACACACAATATGATGATGAAACCCTACAAGGGTAAATTGAGAATGTAATCTATCTGAATTGCCAATTAAGATGAAGGAAATTCAATTGATAAGATAAGGAAGACTTTAGTAAAAACTTGTGAGATCCAAAGTTTGAATTTCAAATTAAGGGAGCAAAGTCACACCACAATAACGTCATGCTACTGATAAAGGTCAAACCCTAGAATGTTTAGAGTTGTAGTAGTTCAAGGGTTGTCACTAGTGATTTAACCTTGATACTAGCATCTCTATAAAACAAGATCGTGAAATTTGCACTATGAGAAGTAAACTAGCACTGATAGTAATCCTAGCTAATCTGAAAGGTAGATAAATAATATGGAAATGATTTAGAGCAAAGGATAAGAAATAGATTTAAAATATAAGAGGTGTGTTTTGAACAAAAGGAGAAATACAATATGAGTGAAGTGTGATATGAAATAAATTCTTGCAGTAATAGCAAGAATGATGAATAATCTATTCATACCTTGTATGTTTCAATTTTATGGATGTTTAATCTACATGATTAAAATGAGAAGGATAAGTAGAAAAATGTAAGTAGTAATGAATGAGGAGAGAGAGAAGAGAATTTAATGGCTTTTATTAATATGTGAATTTGTTTTTAGAAGTATAATTTGTTGAAGGTATATTAAGGGATGTAAATTGGTTCTACGTATGATTTCAGTGTACATGTGCAAGCAATATGTTAATTAAAGGTGTCTGATAGTTTAAGTCATTAATAATAGTAATCCACCTTAGTATTGGACAATTATGGTATGGTGATATAGGTTGAATGATGATGGAACAAATGGAGGGTTACCCTGAATAAGGTAGTCTTACCTATTCACTCATATGAATAGAAGGGATGATAACCATTTTGTATTGATATGTAACCCTAATCAGGTGTAGCTTGTTATACCTAGCTTTAATATAACTAAGTGATGGTAATTGGGTATGAATAGTCCTTGAATGACTAATACAATTATGGAGTACTTTGTTACTGTTGTTGAAACCCTAGTATGCTATAACCCGATGGTTACACCTTGAATTATGTGTGGGTTCATACTTGAGAATAGTATGGAATGTGATGGTAATGCTTCACCTTATGCATCCATGATCCAATGGGGATGTCGTGAGTAGTAATGTACAATTGTTGTTGAATCTAGTCTTTTAACTCAAGATTGTTTTTCTATTTGAGTAGCACAATAGTAAAATTCAAAAGAACATGGTGAACTCTCTTTCGTGATTTAAAGGTAATACATAACAATAGTACATATTTAGCAGTATGAATTGAGATAGTTGGATCAGATTATCGATGTTGAGGTAACACCTTAAGAGTATGAAAATATTAAAATGGTTGTTTCTCTCTCTATCCTATGATTGATTGTGGCGTAGAGAATTTGTTTGTTATCATTGAGAACTATTTCAAAAATGTTGTGATTTAGTAAAGGAATAAAGGACTTAATGTTGAAAACTGCATTCAAGTATGAAATACAAGAATATAATGACATGTAAGATTTCATAATCTTAAAATAAACATTGAATGTACTTTACTTGCATATTTATGTTTTGGGGACAAAACCTTTTTAAAGGGGGAAGAATTGTTATGACCGCATTTGAGCTTAATTGGTAAACTAGGGTTTACCTGGATGATTATATGCTTAATTAGATTGATCATTGCTTAAATATAATTAATGATGATAATTCAATTATGATGTTTTAAACCTAATAAGAATGTTAAGTGTTCTATTGTTTGAGAAATTAGGGTTTGACAAATATAAACCCTAGTTGGCTGAAATTAGGGTTTTGATGGTACATGAGTATGGAATTTGATCAGGATAGCAGTGTGGTAAATGATTTTTCATATTTTCTACAAATTTTTATTTAATTGAATTTTTTATATGATATGGATAACTCAATCATTCATATTGGAGAAACATTTCAGAATATTTGAGTGTTCTTTGAATATGGTACTCGGTCGAACTATACTTTGACCAAAATGTTGACAGAGTACTTTTTAGCAGTGTAGTGTTTTATTTTTAATTATTTATTGTTAACTCTAAATGATCTTAAATTTTAACTAGATATCTTAATATCAATCGTAAACTACATGTAAAATTTTCATAATTTTTGGATGTGTTTAGACCTTATCATTAGACGAATTATAGTAACTGACATTTCTACATAATTCTAGATAGTAGTGCGCTATTCAATTTTTAATTATTTAATAGAAGCTTGAAATGATAACAAATTTTAAGTTAATCTTTGTAACTCAATTATACACAACATGATAAATTATCATAATTTTTGGAGAAGTTTGATCTCTTAAATACACAAATTATCTGAAACCTTTTTATGATGGAAAAATCTACTGAAATAAGAAAAAGTTTAGTGAGGGTCAATGTGCAATTAACCCAAGCAGCTCAATTCCTCTATATGGTCAACCTAACACACAAGGAGCTCTCATAATTCGTGATTCAATCTAGAGAAATGAAATCCTATAGAGAGAGAGTTAGGGTTTGAGAGGAGAAATTGATGGGGATGCTGACCTAGGGTTTTGTGGTCTGAGGAATGATGAAATCATGTAAGTTTAGCTTCTTTGGATATAGTTTCATGGTGAATCTTCTATCACATGTCAAAATTCCGTTCCTCCTCTGATTTGATCCAAAATGGTATCAAAACTTCCCCTTCTCTCACTCTTTCTTCATAATCCCTCATTTTTAGGATTTCTGAGTTGAAAGGAAGAAGAATTGGGTGAATTGCTAGGGATTTGATATGGATTCGAGATTTTCATATATGGGATATGTTTTTAAGGTCTTTTCACACCTTAGGGTGAGTGGGAACTTCCTTTAAACAATACATTGCATGAAAATTGGTTAAATCAACCATAATCTTTAATTGCTTAGTATGCGACTACAAACCCTGAATTGTCTATTTGTTCTAAGTTGTTGCAAAATGATATGAAATGGATTCTTCCTTTGTTTGAATGAATTTCAGATGATAAAATCATATTAGAAATGTATACAATGCATTCTAATGAGAATTCCCTAAGTATTTGTAGAGGTTATAAGAGTAAACTGAAATATAGGGAATTTGTCTATGACTGAAATTTATTGTATAAGTAAATAGAGAAAGTTGCTTATCTAGATCCCCTTGGTTTTGAATGATTGTTTATCTAAATTCATAGTACATATATGTCAGATACTATCTTGGATTTCATTTAAAGTGAGTAGTATTTGTTTGGTATCTCAGTGAAGAGGGTGAAACCCTAGATGCGAGGAAAGTTGGATATTTGTGAATAGATATCGTGAAATCCATTTGAAGGGATTTTCTTAACATGAAAGACTTCATTTATTCAATGTTATTATTGATGCATGATATCCCTATGAATGGCATGGAAACCCAAATTCAGCTCAGTTCCAAGGTTTCATACATATATTGATTTTATATGATTTGTTGATAGTAGTCTTTATTCAGTGAATGTTTATGTCGCATGAAATCTTTATAAGAGCCATAGGAATAAGTTGTTGCCTAGTGAGACGTGACAAGATATGTGATGGCCTTGTGAGCCATGAGAATACTTGTACAACCAGTGAAATGAATACCTTGGTCTAAGGACCTAGAGGTAATGGTTACCCGTTACAGAGGTAACAATGCTATGTGATGATCTAAGGGTTTGAATAGCTAGATCCAGTAATTATGATAATGATGTGAAGGGATGAGAATTCCCAGCAATGTGATAAGGGATTGAGATCCTAGGTATCATGTGTTGTAAAGATTTGAAAAGTACGTGATAGATGTATTACACCTTTCTTTGTAGCATTTGTTGTGATTAAATGAAACCCTAAGGGTAGGGTGTTCAATGAATCAAGTATTGTGATATCAATGTTCTCAGTTATTATTAATAATTCTTGTCATGATAAGTAATTAACTCTTAATTGAGTTATGAGATGCACAACTCAAGATTTGGGTTGATATGCACTTTCTTTGAGAAATTACCGATAAGTTGTAGGTGCTATTGACGATTACTCATATGTCAAGTAATTAACTCTTATCAGTGTAATAAGATGATAAATTGCACAATTCTAGTGTGTATGTGCCAAGTGGACATGTAATCTGTTTATTTAAGAATTCTAGTCTGCCTGCATGTATAGTATGTTGATTACTCAGTATATTACAGTGTTTTGAATATACTGCTCTGCCAAGTTTAGAATGATATACATGTTGTACTATAACTTCAAATAAGTAGACGCGACACCATAGAGATACCAGAGTCAAGTATAAGTTAGAGAAGGGTACAATGTAGAAAGAGCTTTCTAGGAATAATAAAATAATAGACTTAGGAGCCCTAAACACCGTAGAACCCTTATGTGAGGTCTGCGCCTTAGGGGTGAAATGACCTAACCCTGGAAGCGTCTAGTATATGGGGTTCAGAACGTGATATCATGTGGAACGGGGGACGAAGCCCTAGTGGAAGTCTCCTTAAATTATAGTTTGCAGTGTCCAACATCAACCAGAAGTCCTGATGGCACTAGAGTACAGAAAAACCAAGAAGTGGCTTGACTCTCCACCTGTGTGCTCAGGTTAGAGGAGGAGTCCAGTTTAGGCCAGAGAGCCATTTCCCTGTTGCAAACCAGGAGAGTAGTCAGACTTAGCATTTCTCGGGTGTGTCCGCTAAGTCTTGTATGGTGTGAGCATATTGCACTACGAGTCTTCATATGTAGAGTACAACGCATATGATCAGGGCATAATAAAATGAATGAGAGGTCAAACAAGTGTGTACATTTCAATTATTCTTTGTATGTTTCTGAATTATTAGTTCTCTTTATGATCAATCAAGCATTTCATATATTGATTCACTCTTATAGATATTTAGAGTATCCTGCCATATTTATGATTGTCAATTATTAGACTCTTTAAAGCTTACTGCTATTATAATTGATATCAATTGCTGAAAAGTATATTTGTAATTATATCAGTACTTTAGACTATTTCTTTGAAGTACCCATTCACTGAGTGAGTAGGCTCACCCCTCTACTTACAACTTTTAGAGAAATCACATGGGCTTGAAGAAGATATCATTGCATCAGAGTAGATCTGCCACAAGATTTAAGTCTGAGTATAGTTAAGTTTAGTCAGTGCTTGTCACTCTAGGTCCTTGTAAAGAAATAAGAGAGAGTTGTAAATGATGATGTATAACATTATTCCTCTTTTAGCAATATGTGCAAATCAGCAAGTCTTATGTGCTTAAAAGTATGAGGAACATAATGAATGTTCATACATGCATTTTTACTGTTGAAATCAGATTAGAGAAATCAACGTTTAGATCCCCTTGTAAAGTTGGTTTATGTGGTTCAATGTGAGAAAACAAAGAGTTTTGAAAGAGAAGAAAAAGTTAAGGGTGATCTTTATATTACGTTAAATCCTCAATTTATGCCCCGATCTCATGATTAGTGGAAATTGTGAGATTGCGGTGTAACACTGATCCCACCCTCCACAGAAAACCTGGCTTGGCCAATTGCAACGCCCTCTATATGCTCCTCCATGTGTAGTTCGGTGCGCCTCCCATCACCGCATGAATGACCGTGGTGTGCCTGTAGTATTTCTCCTTCAGTATCCGTCTGATCAAAGACCCCTCTTTCATAGCCAGGCGTCATCCTTGCTTTGCCAGAAGAGCATTATTGAAAGCCGCCAGGTCCCTGAATCCCATCCCCCATACTCCTTCAGTCTGCACAATCTTTCCCAGCTGAGCCAATGAATCTTTCTTTCCCCTTCCTTCGCTCCCCACCAAAAGCGTGCTATCATGGAATGTATCTCGTCAATGAGTCCCTCCGGGAGCTTGAAGATGCTCATGATATACATAGGAATGGCCTGTGTGAAATATTTAATAAGAACCTCTTTCCTCGGCTTGGATAGCAACTGTTCCTTCCATCCCTGCAATTTTTTCCATACTCTCTCTTTTATAGCAGCAAAGATCACCTTCTTTGATCGGCCCACAGCTGTAGGTAGACCCAAACATTTCTCATGTCGGTCTACCTCTCTGACCCCCAGCATGTTTTTTATGGTATCCCTTCTTTCCGCCTCCATGTTTCCACTAAAAGAAACCTCTGTCTTATCGTAGTTAATTTTCTGCCCAGATGCCCTCTCATATTGGCTGAAAATCTCAACTAAAATGGAGCACTCTTCTGAGGTAGCTCTAGTGAAAACAATGCTATCATCGGTGAAGAAAAGGTGGGAGACATGTGGTGCTGTCCTACATGCCTTTATACCATGGATCCTCTTTGCCTGGGCTGCTTTAATGAGAGATAAAGAAAGAGCTTCAGCATAAAAAAAGAAAAAGATAGGGAGAGATTAGATCACCTTGGCACAGTCCTCTAGCCGGTCTTGTAGATCCCCTCCTTTTTCCATTAATGACGAACATGTGTGAAACGCTAGATATGAACTCGTAGACTTTAGACCTCTACCTATTCGGAAAACCCATCTTCTCCATCACCCTCCCCATAAAAGACCACTCCACTCTGTCATAGGCCTTGCTCATGTCAAGCTTGAGTGCCAACAGCCCCTCCTTTCCCTTCTTCCTGTGCTTCATGGTGTAGAAAATCTCATACGCCACCAAATCATTCTCAGTAATCAACCTTCCTCCTATAAAGGCGCTCTCGTTCTCAGAAATAATATTATTCAGCAATGGTTTGATTCTATTGGCCAGAACTTTTGTGATGATTTTGTAGGAGACGTTGCACAGGCTAATAGGGCGGTATTCTGAAATGCGAACTGGGAACTCCATCTTCGGTATGAGCACAATGTCTGTTTCATTAATTTCCGTCAACCTGCGTTCTCCTTCCCACCATCTAGCAATGAAGTCAACCAAGCTTTTCTTAATTGTTCCCCAAAATTTTTGGTAAAAGATAGCTTTCATGCCGTCAGGACCAGGACCTTTATTGGGATGCATCTATTGAATAGCCTGCCAAATTTCACTTTCTGTAGGGACCTGCTCCATACGTGCCATATCCTCCTCCTGAAAAACCCCTTGCATACCCTCCAGAAATTCCTCCATGCCCGCCGGGTGTGATGTCGTGAAGAGAGTAGAAAATAAGGAAGTGATCACACCCTCAATCTCCTCAGGATTTGTCTGCCAGCAACCATCCTCCTTGAAGATGTCCTCAATGGTGTTCCTTCTTTTCCTTTGGCTCGCCTTGTGGTGGAAGTATCTCGTGTTCTTGTCTCCATCACTCATCTCATTGGTGCGTGCTCTAGCATGCCAGAAACTCTCCTCCCACCGCTGTAATTCCTCCAAATCTTTTGCCAGTTGAGTGCATTCCTGAACCATGTCATGCGACGGCGCCCTGTTCTGTGCTCGTACCAGTTCTTTCTCATTCCTGCGGATCCTCTTCTTGATGTTCCCAAATTTTTTTCTCACCCAACAGCTCAGACTTTTTGCACACTCCCTTGTCTGAGCCAGGAGACCCCCATCCGGGTTCCCCAGCCACGCTTGTTCCACCACCACCCTGCACTCAGGAGAGGATAGCCATAAAGTCTCAAATCTGAAGCTTTTCCCTCTTTCCTCTACCCAGTGTGATTTCTCTACCCACAGGAGAATCTGACCATGATCTGAATCTCCAATAGGAAAAAAATTTACTTTCCGCACGTTGAAGATATCACACCACTCCCTTTCTGCCACGAACCGGTCCAGCCTTTCCCTAATCAGATTATCTTCGTATAAGCCCCTCCGCCATGTGAACTTGCATCCTGTGAAGCCCAAATCAATGATCTGATAGCTGTCAATAGCTTCCCAAAAATTCCTCATTTGCCATTCATTGCGTGTCTGGCCCCCTTGCTTTTCCTACAAAGATATGATCTCATCAAAGTCACCCCCAAACACCATAGGTCTGTGAGAGGCCCTGCTCAGTTCCCCCATGAGTGCCCATGTCTGTGTCCTGACATGCACTACCGCCCAGCCATAGATCCTAGCAAAACAGTAGTTGTGCTCCGGATTGACCTCATCAACGTCAAGTCAGATATGATGATTAGAAAAAGATTTGATAGTTACTCTATCCCCTCTCCACCAGAGACCCAGACTCTGGATCTACCTCTGTTGTCCACCCCAAAACCACTGTCAAATCCACAAGATCTCCTCACTCGATCTTGCTCCGAACTCCTACACATAGTTTCCATAACGAAAACTATGTCGGGCAACTCTCTCCAACATCTCCTCGTGAGAGAGTTCACCGTCCCAGGGCTGCCCAGACCCTAGACGTTCCATGCCAGTATTTTCATTGTTGTTCACGGGTCTGGGCCTCCCCAATACTCACTACTTGCTTGCCATATGCAGCTGCCATGCTATCAATTGTGTGAGACCTCTTGCCATTGTTCTTCCCCAACCTCTCCTCCTCCACTATTTCAAGATCATCCTCCCCTACACACCCTCTCTTTAGAATGGGAGGTTCCTCAGGTATGCGCATTTTGGATTTAGGTCCCCTTTTCCTATCTCCCCTCTTTGTGAATCTCCTCCCTCTCACTATTGCTCCTTGCTCAGCATTATGAGTACCCTTCCTGCCTCCCTCAACCTGTTTCCTCAAGACAGGTCCTTCCTCACCACAATCAACCTCCACAGACTTGCCCAGATCGCCCATCGTGCCCCCTGACTAGACCCTCCCCTCTCTTCTTAGACCTTCACCTCCTGAGTTCCCAGGAACGAGCAGCTTCTCTCTGATCAGACACCCCACCGTCCCAGTAGTCATGTCTATACTCCCACCCAAAGCATCAACCCTAACCACCCTTGCCGACGCACTGCCATCCTTGCCCACCTGCATGCGTGACGCTGAGGACCCGCCATGATGTCCTTCCTCATGCTCATCCCCCCCATCGTCGACACCAGACCTTCCGTAGATTCATCAGCTTCTTCACCTCTCCGTCCCCCACCATAGGTAGAGCCCACCTTGCCTTCTTTCCCATATGCACCCTCGTTCTCTGTCATCGGGAAGACCTTCTCCAGGTCACCTTGAGATGGATTAAATCATGACGCCGCCTCCTCATCCTCCTCCGACCACTGATGATCCTTCCTACTACTGTTCTCCCTGCACGAGCCGTTGATAATGTTGTGTCTGCCTACTCCTTCCCCCCTCATCCCCTTTGACTTTGTCTTCGTGGTAAAGTCAAGGGTTCTCTTCTCTCTATCTCTGTCAAACAATTCTTCTTTGATCGGAATTGCCCATCTTTTAACTGGTGATGCCTTCATCCATGGGCCCCATAGACGCTGCATTTCTTCATCTTCATCATCCTCCGCGTCGCTGCAGTCCTTCATTAGGTGACCGATGGTGACACAACGGTAGCAGAAGTTTGGTAAGCACACGTATCGGATCTCCACCATCACCACACTCCCCCTCGCATCTCGTATCTTCTGCTTCTGCCTTAGAGGTTGGGTGATGTCGAGATCAACCCTAACTCGACATGAGGTGTCCCACCCTAGGTCTTTACAATCCACCACCAGGACGTTGTCGATCTTCCCCGCCACCACCCGTATTGCCTCCTCCATTCGATACCCTAACGGCATGTTGTATAATCGGATCCAGAAGGCGTAGTGCTTGAGTTCGATATCCTCTGGTGTGTCCTCTTCCCTGATGCTCCTCGTCACCAATAGGAAATTGTCTAAGTTCCATGGTCCCTCATTTAGGACCTTCTCTTTGTTGCGCCAGTGAAGGAATTGGATCACGAACAAGTTGCTCACAATCTGCCTGAAGCTAGCCTCTTTCTTCAATGCCCATGCATTCTTGAGCATGCATTTGAGGGCTGGGAAATTGTATGGACGATGCATCGCCAGCCTGCCTAACACCACGAGCTCGAGATGCTCTCCTCCCGTTTTGATCTCCACCACCCTAAAATCAAGGACGTCTGTTTCTTCTTCCTCCCAAACCTTGAGTGCCGCGTAATGTTTCACCAGTTCGTCCTCCATGGCGGAGGAGGGTACCTACAAAAGAGATAGAGACGACGCCTCAGTGGGCTGAGGGGAGGGGGTCTTGGATCGCCAATCGCCTAGAGCTAACCCTAGGGGACGAGCGGCCAGAGAAAGACACACTTAATGAAGAGGGAGTCAAGGTAGTTCACATGAACCATGATTTTCAAAAGAAAAGACATTGGGTATAGGCTATTGTCCATAGGACAAAGAGAATAAATAAGCATAGGTGAATTGTTCAACATAGAAGAATAGGAAATACATCATACCTCAACTTCAAAGTCTAAATAGTCCAAGTAAGTCCTAGATCCAAGCCTAAGCCTCCAAAGAACCTCTAGGGAAGGTGGACAGGTCCAATAAGTAAGGTTCCCAAGCTTAGAGAGGTTGTTTTCTCCAACAAAGCTCCTATCTCGAGCAAGAAGCACCTTCTCCACTTTAGAGGTGAAAAACCCTAACAAAAGAACAGGGAGATGGGGTGTTTAAGGGCTCTAGGTGGGGTTTCACCATGGAAGACCAGGGTTACGACCTAGAGGAAGGTGGAAGGAAGACTAACAACATGAAAATATGGAAGGAAAGGAGAAAACTTACTAGTTTTGGTCAAAATCACCAAGGAGGAGCTTAAGAAATCCTAAATAGAGAAATTTGGAACCCTAGGAGCCTTCTTCACCAAGGTAGGAACCTCCTTTTACCTTGGGACAGTACCTTCTTGGAAAAATAGAGTAGGAATGATGCTCTAAGGTAGAGGAAATAAAGGAGAGCAAGAGTTTTTGAATTGGGAGTTGGGAAGGGGTAGATATGGCTATATAAAGAAAGAGGTTAAGTATGAGGTGTCTATGAGACTTTCCATGTGTCATGTATAAGGGTGTCCATGGACATACAAGCCTTTATGGATAAGGAAGAAGTCAAGCATGAGGTTTCAAGTTACGTTCCATGTGTCCAACGCTAAGGGTGCATATGGACATGCAAACCTTTATGGATAAGGAAGAAGTCAAGCATGAGGTGTCCATGGAGCTTTCCATGTGTCCTTAGCCTAGGGATTTCATGGCCATGCAAGAGGACAACTCATAGAGGCTTCTTGAATATCAAATGCTGGTTTATGGACACATATAGGCCATCCCAAACGACCTCCAATCAAATAAATAACCCCATTGGTTGATAGCTTCTAAAGATAAGCTCATTTATAAAGAGAGTAATCCCTAAAATGCCCTTGGAAAGAAACACCTTCAAACCAAGGTGAAACTAGGCACCCTATGGTTCAAAAACTCAATAATGATAAGGTAATATATAAGGATTGTAATGCATGTGACAATTTGCAAAAAAAAACTCCCAATTGGGTAAATTGCAGAAAAGTCTAGAATGTACCTAAAATTGCATAACTTGCACAAACAACATCCAAATTGGACCAAACTTCATCCACAAGTTATCTTTGATGTTTTGAATAAGAATTTTCCATTATTTCCATATTTTGAAGTTATATAATCACATTATTCATTACTTATGCCTTTTACTCATTTTCTCTCTCCTAAACTTGTCCTAATATTTCAAGGTGGTCCAAATTAGATGAAATTTGACATGTATGCTAATTTTGATATGTAGATTTCGAATTTGAAGTTTGTTTCCACTTTTGAGACTTTTTTATGAGATATGTCATATGGCCCATTGATGGCCCATTATCTAAATTATTCATCCAATTAAGTTCCTTATCTTCATATTACCACCAAAATGAGTTATGTGTATTTTATGTATCCATTATAAACCTAAGATTAATGTTAGAACATTAGGTTATATTAAGGTGATCTATACATGCATCAGCTCATTGGGGTTATACTAAACATCTATTTAGGTCTAAACTTCAACCTTGTTTGGCTAAGTCCAAAATGTCAACTTCCAGGGTAGGGTTCGAGATCTAGTATGTGACACTTGCATTGGATGTATCTGTGACGACCGCTATCAAACCGACAACCAAATTGCACAGTTATTATGTAGAATAACCATTAGCAGTGGATTAACAAAAATCACTAAAAATTAAAATCATTTTGCAAACAGATCCATTGCTAGGAAACTCTTAAGGAAAGAACCAAACCAATATATACATCATGGTTCACATTTTACATACATTGTATCATCTCATCTCGAGGATATCATATACCAGTTTCTTTGCCCAAACATATACATAAGCAACATAAAACCTCGAGGCATACAAGCCAAAATCTTAGATCATTTATAAAACCATTATGTACTAACTCCTAAGGACCTGAGAGTACAGAGATGACACATAGGACTTCTATCTACAAGACACGACAAACAGCACACTCAACCTGAGGTGTTACTGTGTCCCTATTGCTGTTGTTCTCCCTCTATAGTACAGTTTCTACCTCCTCGTTCGTGTCCACCTAAAAATGTTGGGACCAACGGGGTGAGACAAAAGTCCCAGCGAGAGATATAACTCTCCACCAACAATATTATTACCATAGGTTAACAGTATAAAACTGATCAAAGGATCGTTTATATTAATAATCAAGATTAATCATTGTTTATAAGCAGAACAGAGCAATATCATCTTTTAAAGAAATGCAACTATCTATGATAGAGCAATAAATCATCTATTCACTTTATAAGGAATACGAAGAACGAATATAACATCTAGCCATTTAAGATGTATAAAAGTAGTGTAACATCAACCAATGTTTCCATATTCAATCCTTAATAAAATATGTTACATGGCTGATTACATATTTACAATCACACTTATGCCCTGAGGAGATGAGGTATACCTCTCATGCTCCAATTGACCACAACTACGTAAAGCATCGGTACCATACAAGGTCAAAGTAAGAGTCAGCTTCCAAGACCTCACCTGTCTCGGTCAGTACGAGACCACTGGCATTAACATCACGTGTCAAACTGTAATTAGCTTGCTAGGGTATCGTGGCATCTTTGCTATAGAGTTACAGCCGTAACATGCACTCTCTCCAGGGATACCACACAGCAATCCCCGATATATTAATATTGAGTCATGGCATATAGCCATACTCTTATGATGATGAGGGAGACCACACAGCAATCCCTATTTGTACGTAAGGGTATTTTCACCCATTACCCCCACATATTCAAAAATATGCTCTCCGAGTTAAACTCATTTCACCATTCAGCAAATTTTGACACTCAATGGATCTATGGCCAGGGCAACTACATGATAAGGTTCCACTTGATTAATTAGGTGCATTACAGTATCTTTTAGCATCAACTAAGTTACAAGCATGAATTTTAACAGATGCTACAAAGAAAGGTGTAATACATTTATCAAGTACCTTCATAATATTTGGAACACATTGAATGCATAACACTCGGGATCTCAATCCCTTATCACATTACTGAGGATTCTCATCCCTTAACATTATCATCATATTGATTGCTAGATCTGGGCATTCAAACCCTTAGTTTGTCACTGGACATTGTCACCTCTTATCAAGTAACTATTACCTCTAGGTCCTCAGACCCAGGTATACATTATACTTGTTGCACAAGTGTTTCACATGGCTCACAAGGCCCATTTAATATGTATCATATGAAACATCATAGCTCATACCTGGCTATGCTCATCATCTAATGATACCTGCATGGTTAGTATTTCATGATAAAAACAATATCAAGTACATATAATCACCATGAAATACAAGAGAAATACAACCTTCCCATTATTAGGGTTAGGGTTTCCCTTTTTAGCCGATTAGGGTTTCAAGTTCATATTATCAAGAATCAAAACCCTAATTCATAACTCCACACATATTAGGAGTATACATTGATATCATAAGTATTCAATCATACTTGTTTATTCTCATCATTTATCATTAAATGATTATCACACAAAGTATGAGTTTCTCTCTCATCCTCACTAGGATATTGATTACATCATACTTTATTAAGTTGGCTCAACCCTTTTCTCAAGGTACATTGGCCTACACTTATCAAAATGCATTAAACTCTTTACATCTTAATTTATCATTTGACATAACACACTTCATGAGTTACTCAATCAAGTATATCGGATTTTTTGTGCTTACCTCCATATCGGTTTTGAGGTGCCTCCACCATATCGGGCTAGAGGTGTATGCTTACTACCATATCATCCAAGAGGTATGTGCTTACCACCTTATCATCCAAGAGGTGTGTGCTTATCACCATATCGTCCAAGAGGTGTGTGCTTATCACCATATTGTCCAAGAGGTGTGTACTTACCACCACATCATCCAAGAGGTGTGTACTTATTACCATAGCATCCAGGAGGTGTGTGCTTATCACCATATCATCCAAGAGGTGTGTGTTTATCACTATATCGTCCAAGAGGTGTGTACTTACCACCATATCGTCCAAGAGGTGTGTGCTTGTCACCATATCGTCCAAGAGGTGTGTGCTTATCGTCCAACAGGTGTGTGCTTATCACCATATCATCCAAGAGGTGTGTGTTTATCACCATATCGTCCAAGAGGTGTGTCACTTATATCGGATTATTCAAGTGTAGGGTTTTTCATATCGAGTTAGACCCTTATGCAATACCTTTTCAAACCTTCAAAGTATCAACCTACCATGTGCTGAGTGATAGCCTAGACTTCTAGTTAGTCCTTTTTCAACCAACCCAAATGTAAAAAATGATAGGGGTGTGGGGTTCCAAGGTATAACGGATTTCATATCACCATATTGGGTTTCATTACCATATTGGGTTAGAGGTGCTTCAACCTGATATCGATTTGTGCCATGATGATGTCATCATCATCAAGCTCTAGACTTTAGTCCCTTATTGTTCTAGTTCATAGACAACAGTCCTATGCAACTATTAGAACTCATAGAATCATCAATCATTCAAGAATAACCAAAATTCAAAGTAGATCAACAAGTATAGCAAGATTGAAGGTGGATAATAACATGATTGGGTTCAAGTTATATAACCCACCTGAGAAAAACTTCAAAGCTCCAAGCTCCAAAGCTTCAAATTCCCAAGATTGAAGATGAACTTATCAAAGATCCAAGACTTGTTCACAACTCCTCTATATACAAAGAATCACCATAGATAAGAACTTGGTGAAGAAGAAAATAAAGGAAGAATCACAACCCGAGATTCATGCTTCAACCAAGGTTGTAGATGACCATGGCTTCACCTTAAGCTTAATACTCAAGCTCCTCCTTGCTCCTCAACTACTATGCATGATATATAAGAGAAAGAGAGTTGTAGGATTCGAAAAGTTTCACTAGTAGGTGAAAGGAGTGGTATATATAATTGAGGCTCATGAGAGAAAGAGTATAAGAGGTGTAATCACCTTATACTACTAGGTGACACATGTACATGCATGGGTTGACACGTGTCCATGCATACACACATGTTTATATTGACATGAAAAACACTTGGGGATAATCTAGGGATAAGAGTTTGGCCATTAGTTATCTTGTTGAATAAGATATTTCAACCCAACATCACTTTATTCACAAACCGATAAAATTTTCCAAGGAAAGTTGTAAACTGATATCTATTACACTCTTGAGGTGCTTAACACGTCATGGCCTTTTCCAGAGTTAACAAAACGATATGGGACCTCCTATATGGCTTGTTAGCCGATAGGCACTCCCATATAAGCTCTACAACTCAATACAGCTCATTTTAGGGTTTCAACTATACAATTCTTCTTGGTCTTTTCATCACCAAGAATACCATCACTCAAATATGATTCAAACATGGTAACTCTTTCTTTATCTCTCCTCTAGATGATTCTAAGAGATATTATGGATACTCTAGAGGTGGTAACTTTCATATCAACCCTACATTTTGGGTAAATTGCAATTTGCACCAAAATTGGTACACAAGGCACAAGCATTATTCAAACAAGCTCCAACTTGGAACTAAGGATTTCCACAAGCCACCCCTTAGCATAATTCTATCTCTTATGATACTAAAGAACTTGAGGCACGTTAAAAATGTGACATTTTACAATATAACCCCTCATCTTGGGAAAATTGCAATTTACACCCAAACTATCATATAATGCACAAACAGTTTTTAAATAAACTCAAACTTGAAAATCAAACTCTCCTTGAGTCTTAATTACTTTTCAAAGGATTAAAACAAGGTTATAAATAACTTACTTAAGAAAAACTTCCAGGGTTATGGCATAACCCAGGCCAGGGATGTTACAGTATCCTTTTGAATTCTATTATAATGTTTTTAAAAGGTGATGTTTGAAACTATTATCGACCTGAAGGGGGTATTATTGAGGGTTATGTGGTTACAGAGGTTATGAACTTTTGCAATGACTTTCTGAGTTGTAATGAAGCTCCTTCCAATGAAAAGAATATTGATGCTTATTCTGGAAAGGGGACTTTAGGAGTACGAGTGAAAGTAATTAGTCGTGAGTTGTGGATACTAGCACACTTGTGTGTTTTACACAACATCGATGAAGTGAGTATTTATATCACTGAACATACCAATTTATCAATACAAAATATCCTCAAGTCATCTCAATGTGGCTTTCTAGAGAGCATAATAGGATATTTATTATATGGTTTGAAGATAAAGTCTTTTGTCAACTATCTCAAACATCCAATAAGTTTTCTAAAAATATCAAATGACCCGCCATTAAAATTAAAATTGAATTTTATGTCTAACGAAGGGCTTGACATAAATGGATTTTCATATTACACAAAATACCAAGATGATAAGAGTGTTGTCCAAAATAGTGGGCTCAGCCTTCAAGCATTTTCATTGTATTTTTATGGTGAGAAGGATACGAGTCCATGTGAAGCTAAAATGTCTTATTACGATATCATGAAGACATATGGGAATTTGACTACACTGATTTTAGAATTCCCATCCTTAGGTGTATTTGGGTTGCTAACAACAAAGGAGCTGTAGTGGATGAATTGAGTTTCACACTAGTGAATTTTGAAAATATTGGTGAGAAGGGTGAACCATTCATAATGGCATCACAAACTAAGAAAATATTAAATATCGATGATCTCACAAATGAAAAATGGTCTGTCATTTTTAAGGGAAAAAGCAATTCATTGCAGATCCTATAGATGAAGAAGAGTAATATGACAAGTATGATAACAACAGTCCATTCTCAGTTGTCTTACCAAGTATAAATGTTGAAGCTAACACTAACATATATACGCGTGGAGATAACACATAAGAAATATTAATTGATCAATGATCCAACCAATACTACAGGCATGCATTTTACTTTTTATATGGCAGATGTGCATTTTACATTCTTCATTACAGTTATATATGTTTCATATGTTACATGTGCATTTTACACACTTTATCACTTATATTTTATTATTTTAATATGACATATGTTAAAAAACTGACACAAAAGTTTCCCTTATCAATTAAAATTTTAAATGAGAAGGATGTATAATGTCAGGTATTTTAGACAAACTGATGATTATGATTCGATCTTTAGCGTTGGTTTCTTTTCTTAAAAATGAATACACGGAATTATAGTGTCGATTTCTTTTTGTTGAATGGACGACTATAATCCTAGAACAATCTTTTAATTGTTGTTAATACTGCTATGTGTCATTGGTTTCTAATTCCATAGTAACCAATATTGGCTCTGTGACGTTGGTTTTAACTTGCCATATAAATTGACGCGGAAGGTCCTTAGCTATAGTGTCATGGTCAAGGAACTATTTTACCCAAATATACACTCCTAATGGAGAGAAAGTCAAAGACGTGACCAACCCGAGCATCCATCCATAGGATGAAACACATAACATATGCAAGAATAAAGCCACAAACAACAACTCAGGTAAGAGACAACATATTTTAAAATAATGCTAAATTAATACCTAAAATGATCTTAGGTCCCATGTATCAATCGTGTGTATTGCATTTATATGTCATTATATATCATAAGAGTAATGAAGATGATAAGTGTGGATGTATTGATCATCATTAGAGATTCATATAGTACCTATTTCCTAAAATCATAAAATGGATACAACGTCAGCACAATTGTGCTGAGTAGGCTGTGAAATATATAAAATCACAGGTTTAAGATAACATATATTTTTTTGGCAAAAGCATAACGTATTAATAAGGAAGGAAGCATCAGCATCTAAAGACTTTCTTATTAACATGAAAGTGTATTTTAAGTTCATTTACATTATAGCAATAATATCATAAGGCCTTTGACTAGCTTCGCAAAGAAAGGGGTCCGTGAGGGTGATCAAGATTAGATATCTAGTTTCAACATGAGGGACTACAAGACTAAATGTCAAATTTTAACCTTATTTGTAAGAAACCTTGAAGCCATCACCAAGAGATAGCCCTTG
This sequence comes from Alisma plantago-aquatica, assembly GCA_963693085.1. Classification (NCBI taxonomy): domain Eukaryota; kingdom Viridiplantae; phylum Streptophyta; class Magnoliopsida; order Alismatales; family Alismataceae; genus Alisma; species Alisma plantago-aquatica. The sequence continues at coordinate 611,388,973 of OY856414.1, forward strand.
TATCAACATGGTTTGCCTTATCTTGACAACTCAAGTAGGAAACTCAGCTTGTGTTCATGCCTCGAGAATACAAGTAGGTGCACCAGGTTGTATAATGGACATCTATCATTATGTTTTCAAGTTTGTTCAAGATATCATATTCTAAATGAAACATAAATTCATAGGGAACATGTAGCTCAAACAAGTATATAAACCCAATCGTTTATACTACATACATACATGTAATTTTCAATACCACTTGTATGGCCAATAAGAGGATAAAGCGTACAATGACAATGAGCATTGATTACATAACTTGATTAGATATAGACGAGTTAGATCTTTAAAAAGATTCCATCAAAGAGATCCTAACATTATAAGAAAGTGTCATCTGATTAACATCACAAGAGTTAGGTCATCTTAAAAATATTAATCAAGGGTGGATGTTTCACCTAATCTAAGTTCCATATTTCTCAATCATTAGTTTCATCATCTCCAATGTTCATGTATTGTTCATCATCAAGCTACATACTACATCATTTATCATTTTTGGGGTAAACCATCGTACCAAGACCATTGATTTCAAACTTAAGTTTCATGGACCTTAATAGGGAAATATAAGATTTGAATAAGCATAGAGCCTTATTCAACATAACAGTAATTTAAGTCATATTGAGTCATTTTCATGCAAGATAGTGAACATTAGAGTACATATGAGATCAAGCTTGATTTAGTGTCAAAAATATCATCAAGTTACTGATTTGAAGTCATAAAATAGCATGGGTGACTATTAGGGTGAGATTTGTACACAATATTAGATATCCAATTTAGCAACATGAACATTAGGTCACATTTCATGTCATACTTAAAAGTGAATAAGAGTGTATCACATGAAATTTTCGTGTCACAAGTCATCATATATTGATATAAGGGCCAAGATATAATTTTGAACATATTTTAACCATTATCACAAGGTTTAAAGATCATTATGAAAAGGGTTTATCAATTTCACATTTTAGCCACATGACACATCATGGAGTCATTAATAGGGCATGGCACAAGCAAGTTTGATTCAATTATCGTAAGTAGCATAAGTTACTTATTATGGACAAATTAATAAAGAGGAGTCATGACATGATCATGGTTGAGCATAAGTATCTTTAACTGTAATTAAAGAGATTGATTGATGCCATTTTCAACATAACATGATCTATGAATAGAAACTAGGTACATTGGATAGATCTCATTTAGTAGATCATTTTGACTTACAAATGCTTTTCTATTAATTTTAAAAGATTTAGGATATTCAAGAATAAAAGAGAGGGAGAGAGAGACTAATACCCTTGAGAGGCAATGTGGCACTCTCGGATTGGTCACTCAAGTGGGGTGTGGGTCCAAGGATTGGGTTTGATCGGTCAAGGCATGACAGAGAGAGGGAGGCTCGCCTACGATTTGGTAATCCATTCACAATCCATCGGATGGGAAAAATATCCTTGTTGCTCGTGCGAGTTTGCTCTTAGCCCGCCAGCCTGGGCATGGAACCTCCTCTTCAAGGTCTCTGGAGTGTGGTTGGAAAAGGTGCACCGATGGTGGGCAGCAACTTGTTGGTATGGTATGCCCAGAGAGCCAATCATATGATGATTATGATGGCATATTACATAAAGTAAAGGCAAGCTTCCAATTCATTCTGTTTCACTTAGTTTTGAGATAATGAGGAAACATAATTCATGTCTAAATAATTATACCACTCAATGATGTATGTCTTCAAGTACGTGACTTGAACAGTGAGATCATACAGATGTTAAGAGTATGTACATTCTTATTATGTCCTTGGTCAGATGTTACTATGGAAGGAAGATAGACAGCAGTAACACATACGACTGGAGTGTGTTTTGGTTGATGACAGAATCTCACCAGACATGATATGTGATATCAAACCAAAAACATAGATACTTGTTAAAGAATAGTGTATCGTATAGACCCACCTTCAGAGTGACACACAGAAATCATAATTGGTGGTATAGTCATCTCTCATAGTGAAGGTGGTGATAGTGGTTCTTAGACCTGAAGTCACTACACTCATCACATGTCGTTCAGTGTTCTTTACCATCATCCACTGTGATCCTGAATAAGGGTTGCCATAACGGTGATGGTCAAATGGACTTTGACACATGAGGATGACTATGAGTGATGTAGATGGGATTTGTCCCTCCTACTGGAGTTTGCTATTTTGGTCACCTGATAAGCGAGACTAAGAAATTCATGTGTATGCACATGTGAATCAATACATGATATTGAGGTCACATATATCTCAGACGGTCTACTTTGGCTAAAGAAACATGGATTGAATATTGAGAGGATGATGATTCCATGCCTCGAGTTCATTCTGAATATCAGAGACAAATGAATTATACAATCATGATAACACCTTACACAGATTATAGGTTGAAGTGGATTTCTCCAACTTTCCATTCACTTGGGTAGCAATGATGTGCGTCTAGGCACCACGCCTTACTTGTGATGTCATAAATCAGTTATGGACATTCACTACCAATCTGACATGGGACCTATTGGGTCACACACATAGGAATTCACATAGAAGAGGATTTTAATCATAAATGATTATTGAATTTATTATCAAAGTGTTTGGGTATTCAACTAGTGCAAAAAATCAACTAACTAGACTCCCAATCGATTAGTTCATGTGATGAAATGACCAGTTGGAGTGTCATGTTGATCAGAAACTTATTTGGCTGAGTTCTGCCATATTGGAGAGTAAACCAACTGGTTTACTTAATGAACTGATCGGCTCAGCTCATCAACTGACCGGTTGGGGTCGTGAGATGATCGGATCGCATGGTTGAAACACCCAGTCTGTGGAGAAATTCGATTTCATCAAGGATTAGTGTTGATGTCATGTTGTGCATTAATTGGATTCGAATTTCTAATTTATATGTGATTGGGAAACATAGCGAAATGACTGGTTTGTAGAGTGAACCGATTGGCCTGAATGTGAACCGACCATTTCAGTGCTTGTAGGTTGTGAAAAATTAAGATATTCCGGTCCCTTCCATTCCCACATAGATTGGGAACCCAAACCCTAACACCTCATATAAATAGAGTGGTATTTGGGGCTTCCCAGAACACAACTCAATTTCCTCTGACAATTGTTGTCCTCTCTGGTTGTGGTAACCAATAGAGAGCCCGAGCAAGTCCTACCCGCTAAAGGGAGGGATAGCAAGGGAGAAACAATTGTGGGAGAACAAGTTGGTGACTAGTACACCAACGGGAGGGACAACTCCTTCTTGTCTATTCTAGTTGAACGACAGGAGTTCTAGGTGGTCCATGCGGACTACCATAGAGGTGTGGATACTTTTCTCACTAGGAGGATAACGTCAAGTTACTATCTATGGTGAAGACCAGGAGCTGTATAGATGAGTATCGGTGCAACTAGGAGTGTTGCACTACTGCAATGAGTTGTAGTCGATGAACTTTCTCCAGAACCAGGTATAAACACATAAAACCATCATTCTCATTACATAGTTGTTGACACGATCTTTCTATACATGGGAATACAATAGTAATTTTTTTGTTTATGTTGCCTACTCTTTGCTTGTATTTCCCTACACAACCAATCACCCTCGCTTGACTTGTCCCTATGAATTTGTTGGGAGCCTCAGCTACTGTTGGGTAGAGAGAGGCTCAAATCCCTAAATCTTCTCACCACAACAATGTCAGTAAGCTCTAAGGAAGAAGATGGAACCTAGAGCAAGGTATAGGAAGTGAGAGTGTGGTAGAATATGGGAAAAACAAAGGGCAAGGTTTTTCAAACCAAAACAACTTAAAAAGGAGATGAGAGGACAGGTGGAGGACCCCATCCGTCATGGTCACAGACCTGGTGGCCAACCATGGTGGGAGGGTGTCCCATACCCCTTCCATATCTTAAAAGGCCTATGAAAACTTAGGGAAATGATCGAAAGGCCAAACAGAGAAGTTTCATGATGACTTCAGATGAGAATAAGGTCAAAAGCCAAAAACTATGGGGTCATGAACATAGCTAGCATCTTTTCGACTTTGGTGCAAGGTTAGGGATGCTCCCAAAATATCTGATCATCCCCTACCATGGGTGCCCGATCGAGTGACTGGGAGCCTCCCAGCCTTGGCCACAGGTTGGGTCTGCGTGAGGTACATGGCTTGGACCAGGCCCAGATGAGGGGAAAAGGTTGAGGCCCACCAAAAATGAGGATGAGAAAAAGAAATAAAAAGAGTTGAAAAAGGCTAGAAAAAGGATCAAATCGTAAAAGTCATATATTTCTCCTCAATTATTAGAATTTAGTGCAATCGTCACCATCAGATCACAAGTTTCATCCTCTTTCCAATAGATGTGGATTGAGATCATCATAAAGAAGTTCAATTGTCTCAAAAATTCAAATCCATACTCAAAGTTAATAAGGAACTTAACATTATATGATCCATTTCAAAATTACAATATACCAATCATAACTCATCGATCGAGTAATATGTGATTTCAAAACAAACAATGATGATGAGTGTGGTCATTGAATGAAACTTAGTGCATTATTTGTCATTATGTGTAGTTGTAAGAGAGAGAAAAACTAGGTTGTTATAGTCTCCCACTTAGGCGTCAGTACAAAAACTGGCATTATAGGTCTAGTATAGCGACACTATAATTTGTATATGTACTAGTGAGTGTGTCACAATATCTCCCTGTCTACACTTCTCTATTCATGAACTTCTACCATGGATGCAGTTCCCTGGATATGATTGAAAGAAGTCAATGAATTTGATGGCCTACCATGTATAGAATTGGGTGGATGGAATTGGTGGATTTAAAATAGGAATCACAAGTAATCCATGTCATTAATGCAAAAGAACAAATAGGATCTAACTATAAGAAGTATCAAATGAAAATTGAATGTGACCTACTACTACTATGTTTTTTAGAATGATGAATGTCGGGTGATGATGGAAGGTGACTTAGTAGAGAATTCCACAACCCTTTTCCTTATACAAGAGAGATATGATTTTTATTCTTCATCCTATTTTCTCTACTCTTTTTTTCTTTCTTCTCATTTCATTTGCATCTTTTTGCTTTTTCAATCTGTAAGAAAAACTAGTCATATAGAATTGATGTATAGACTACATATTTTCACAAACATGGAATTCTCTCTATATATATATTCAAAAGAAGAAGAAGTGAAAAACATACATTTCACTCATATGAATGAAGTGATGATATGAAGAATGCAACTAGATGGAGGTTGGTATGCAAACTAACCTATATGGTTGAACAATTCTTTTTTTTTCTTATGCAAGACTAAATTGTATGATACCTATGAAGAGATGAAATAAAGTAGAAACAAAATTGAATTTAAATAAGTATGAAATATGTGGTAGTGATGAAATGAAGTGAGATGAGGGTGGATGAGATCAAGTGACTAAGAGCTACACATGTTTCCTAACCATGATATGTCTCTCTGCTATTAACTTAATATTTCAGGGTGATCCAATATCTTATTTTTGAATTAACATAATAGGTCATGCTAATGCTTGGTTAGATCATACTCAAACATCATCTTCAACTAAAAAGCTAGGGGTATACTTATATTTAGTTGACCACTTATGTATCTAATTTGACTAATCCTTTGAAATCCTCATGTAAAATAATATTAAAGAAGCAAGATCAATAAAAGATAAGAGTATATAGAGATCAAAACTTCAAATGATTCATATGAGCATTTTTCTAAATACACATTTTACCCTAGATAGATGTGATACACGCAAGAAAATAGAATTGCAAAACAAAAGCAAAAACTAGCTAAGATGCAAAATCAAACTAAGATGCAACAAAAAATAAGAAAAACAAGATAGATAGATGAAAGATAAATGAATGCAAGATAAATCTACAATGACCTCACTTTTCAGCGTCTCCCAATTAAGAAATGACCTAAAAGTTGAGAACCATTGCCTTAAATTCCTAAGATCCAGATTTATCAAATAACAATTAATATCAAATAATTTCCATTATTTCTCGAATGTGGTTTACAAGATGTATAATGATGCTCCTCTAAGGAGTTACATGAATCTCCAACATGGAACTATTACATATGAGAAGAAGTATCTAACTATCTGAGTTCATTTGATTCATTATGTCCTGATATCTTCATATATTGCATTTACCTAAAATGACATGAAACAAAAAGCAGATAAGTATATTGCTATAATATGTACAAGGGGTGCATGAAAGATTGTGTAAGTAAGATAAAAACATATAATCAATCAATTACTTGCAAATAAGAACTGGAAATTTCATCACATATTCTAACCAACACTTCATATGCTATCTAGGGCATGATCATTTTCCTATCCTGGCTTGTAAGCGTCACCCCTTGATACATATCATCTTAGGGTTCACAATGTGATATCTTATCTTATGTGATACTCATAGTGGTATTATAGTTGAGAAAAATTTAAATAAGAACCCATTAGTTTATCTCAACAATCTTTGAGAAATCCTTGGGAAACACCGAAAATTGGTATTGCGAGTATTCATAGTCATAACAATGTACCTTGATGGAGAACCATGAAAATCATGTGATCATACTTCATGTACTTTAAGCATATCATCCAATCAAGCAAATAAAGATGAATCCAAGAAATCATCAATTAATATTCATGTATGTATATATTTGAGTGTCAAATCATATGAATCAGATTAAACCCTACTCGAGCCCTAATCTAAATCATATTTAACCCTACTCGAGCCCTAATCTAAGGTCTAGGGTGGTCTCAGGTTTGGATAGGTAATAACGATGCAAGCTCCAATTCCATCTCATACTGAACATTAGGTGAAACCCTAATTATCATCATCATTATCATGGTTATGTTACATTTCCATTGTATTCAACAATATCATATTATGTATCAAAGAAACTTATTTAACATGATTAACAATCCATTCATCATACTAGGGTTTATATGATCGAATCACCACTTAATCATGTATTATCACTACTTTTGGAATTTGGGATCAGAATTAGACATTGAATTCATCTTATTTGTGTTCCTTTCATTTTTCTAATCATTTTGATATATAATTTTCTCTATAATCTGATTTAACATTCATATACTATAATTATCACAAATTGAGAATATATAGGCCAATTGGGGTGTTGACACGTAATCAAAAGAGCTATTTTTAACTGTAGCTAGTGCTTGACTAGGATTAGGGTGAACTACTCTTTTGCCCCCATACTGTATATGCTCACCCAGGGGTCTCAGGGTCATTTGACCCCGATTCTTCTCCTACTTCATGAGGAGGCTCGACTCATGCCCTGGGGAGGTTAGTGGCATGGATGGTTACCCCTTTCCTGGCCTTTGAATACTAAGAAAAGGTCCTTGCCCATTTGTCAGTCTCGACTGGACCTAGTCAGGCACTGAGCACCGGAGATGGGGAGCCATCTTGACTCCCCCCTATTAGCTAGCTACATGGACGTACCAAGGTTGCAAGACTAAGATAGGTACCTGCATATCTCATAGAAGATGGAGGATCACCCAAAATTCTTGCTTTCCATCTAGGGATCCGTCCACAACTTGCATTTATCAATGATCAACCTAGCCGCTCGTAAGCACTGGTCTGCGTGAACTAAAAATATAAGAGAAGGTTGGTTGCTATGGAGATGGTCTCAAGTTCCAAATATATGGTTGTTCGTTCCCTCACCGTTGTAGAGCACCCTGCTAAGTCTCATATAGGTGATGACTGATGGCTCTGCAAATCTCTGTAGACTCTCATGGGATCTAGGTTTTGGTTGTGTCCCAGGTTGGAGGAAAGGGAGGAACCTCCTCTTCAAAAAATTGCATTTCCTTTTAGATAAAAACCCAAATTAGGAAAAATAATTATATCCTTCTCATTGTAACCCCTTTTCATACCAAATTTTAGGAGGATTCTAATCATGTTGTTATCCTCCACTAGGAAAAGAATAATTACTTAATTGATTCTTTCTCTATCCAAAACTTGATTTTCAAGTCAGCAGTAGGTAATTACTAAATAAATTACTTAGGCCACAAGATATCCTAGAATCATCTAGAATTTCTTTCATAATCCTATGTGGGGATTATATATCACCTAAAATTATCTTGGGTATTTATCGCAGGCACAAAATACCCCCTTTCCTATTTTGCATAGGGACCAATATGTAGACCTTGATTACAGAAAACTCAAGGAAATCATATCTCTCATATTTACTCCAATTGGTCCCAAAATTGTATATGTTTCTTCATAATCCCATATTCTCGTAATGTGCTCACTTTTTCTCCCTTTTCACACAAAAAGGGAACAATGTTAATTAATACAAGCAAGTCCCTCATCCTTCACGATTTCCTATAGGATTCTAAGAACCACATTTTGACATGAAACTTGGAGGGTAACTCATCAATGCCTTTCTCAACTTACATCTAATTTTTGAAATTTACTAGGCTAACTTTTATGCATAAACTTACTCTTTTAGTATATCCTCAAATCAATTACTCACTCCCCATCAGAAGTCTTTTTTTTATCAAATCATAGAGTCATCTTATTCTTGTTATTATCTTCAAGTATATCAAGAGCCAAATTGATATATTCTTATTTGATGCCTCAAATCATGTGTTGTCATTCATGGTTTGATAATTACTCCATTGATTATCTAAAACATCACATATCTTATTTTCTTTTGGAAACTTTTCCATCATCTCATATTTCAATTATCTTACAATTCACAAAGCCATTATTACTTATTTGTGCATGAAATTTCCTATTTCTTAAACTTAATCCATAAGGACCTATATTGCAAATCAAATAGTCTTATGTGCCTCACTTGGGACATGGGTTGCACCCATGTGACACAGTGAATGGCTTTATCATTCTATCAATTACAATTCAGCAAATTTTCTTATCTCGTCAAGCCTTATATTTGTATGTATTTTAAATTCACCAAATTTGAGGATATTACGTTCACCCCTCCTTAAAAGGAACTTCATACCCAAAATTCACACCTAGTAAGGATAAAGTGAATGATAACTCTTTCAACCTTAGGGTTAGCAACCCTTCCTGGATAACTTTTATTGATATGCAATTCCTCTTTAATGACTAAGTTTGGTACCCGATTTTAAATCAGGGTATTTCCCCATCCTCATTCATTATATAACATTATCACTTAGTGATTTTATTTTCACTTGAATTTCTTTTTTCATTTGGTGATTACCTTTTCACCTAGGTTTTTAACCTATTGTTCATTTATTTTCACATAAGGGTGAGGTAACACCTCAAACCCTAGATCATGTCATTAAAATCAAATTAGGGTATTCATTCTCATATGTCAACTTCAAGCATAACTTGTGCCTACCCAATCTCTCTCTCATAATAAGAAAAAATAATCGTTTGGCTACATCCCAAAAAAGCAAAGTTCCTCCCATTCTAAGAGTGGAGATTGTGTATCCACAAATATCTAAAAATTTCAAATTTTAGTTTGAATCATTTGAGCAATGACTCTAAAACATAATTACTTTTAATCCCTCAATATTCTTCTATTTTATGGAATCAAATGCCTTTTTAACTCTTGAGTTTGTGCACAATTCTATTATTACATGATTTATGTATCTTTTATTTTTTACACTTCATGTCTCATTAGCCTAAGTCATTTTCTTAAGGCCTCAAAGAGTAAATGTACTTTTGGAGTGATCTCCTCTTGGCCTCATGGTATTTAAGCATTTATGGAGTGCCTCTCACATTTATCCCTTGGGCCTCATGGACTCATGAATGTGGTCAATCTCGTGACCCATGGACCTCGAGCAACATGGTTGTCTATCTGCTAACCCCAAGGTGTTATGCAATTAGGACATGGTAACATCCCAACCTCATAGGTCTTAAGTACCTTTAATCATCCCTACTTGATCTTAGGATCGATTTAGGATTCTACTATGTCTAGGGTTTGTCAAGAGCACATTAATTTTTTTTTCATATGTAATTCTTTTAACCCAGATTTCCTTCATCTCTTAGGGAAATTATTTACTTTATGTCCGTGCATTGGTTTCTTGGCGATCTTCCCTTCTGGCTTGATCTTATACTGTCAACCACTTCCTCAGTGACTTTTCCTTATGTCCCTCAGAGATAGCATTCTTTGGTTCATAGAATGTATGTGCATTCGTGTTTTGTATATATATTTAATTTTCCAAGCTTTAGGTGACATTCAATACTACCACAATTCTCAAATCGATTGGTCAACTCACCCTTGGAGGGAAGGTCCTAACCTAGGGTGTCTTCTTGACTTACGGGAGGAGATTAGGCTCTATAGCCATAACTTGGCCCCATGGGTTTAGGGTTTCTCCTCCCCCATATGTCCTTTTCCCACTCTTGGTTGACCCACCTCAGGTCGGGACACCAACCCTAACAGTTTAATTGAGGGTTTCATATTTTCAAACATGCATCAACCCTTATTACTCAATCTCTGAGGTCTACTGGAAGACCCTTGACTTGTCTTTATGCTTGGACATGCTTGATTTATTTATTTGGGTGATTGGTTTCTTATTCAAACTCAAATTTATGCTTTGATATCAGGTTTTAAAGTTATGTTTCAAATTTGGTTCAGTTTGGACTTTGTTTGTTTAAGTTTGGCAATTTATGTGCTTAAGTGAGCCTTTATGGAATTTTCCCTTTTATAGGGTTCTATCTATAATTTTCACACATGCATGTTGTTCTTCATATTACTATTCATAATTGTTGACATAGTTTCACTTTTGGATGCATTAGATGCACCATCAGATGTTTACTCCTTTCCCTTGCTGGTTGAGAATTGACGGATTTTCACCTAAGTGATAGAACCGATGGTTTTTTTATGTATGGTGAGAATCTGATGGTTTCACCATGTGGGTGAAAGATCTGATGGTTTCTCATTGTAGTTGAGGAACCAATGGTTTTCCCTTGAGACTCTAGAACTGATTGTTTTCCTTGTTGTGTGCACAATCGGTTGGTAGATCGGGGTTTGCAAAAATGGCTAAGTATAGTGCATACTCGGATGGCTTTTATGATAATGTAACTTGATGGTTTTATCAAGGCACAAACTGATGGATATCCTTGGAAAACAAAATGATGGGAGTTTTGACAAGCATGTATAACACATATTTTGCGTTTTGACACAAGGAAAGTCAACTTTTTCACCCTTGACCACCTTTCTTTCTCTTCTTGGATATATATGCCCCTCACCTCTCTCCCAAACGAACTTTTTCTTTGTCCTTCTTAGAGGACACAAACCATCATTTTGTGAAGTGATGACTCCTTGAGCATGAAGCTTGTATGGACCTTGCATGCATGTTTCTCTAGGGTTTGGATCAAGCATCTCTAGGGTTGTTTGGAGCTTTCAAACCTAGTTTCTTTCCTCATACATGTAAGATCTTCTTCTCTAACTAGTTTCCTTGATGTTCTTTCTTCTCTCTTCATCCATGGGCAGAACCCTAGTGTTCTTGATGAGAACTAGTGCATGTGGTTGAAAAATCCCTTTTATTTTCTCTTTTTCCCTAGATCTCCCTTGTTCTTGAAGATAGGACCTACCTTGGAGCTTTGGAAGTGCAAATTTGAGGTTTGATCTTCTCTCCTTGAGACACCTTTCTATTTGGACGTTCTTCTTCATCCTTGAGGTGAGTTATATAATGTTTAACCCATTTCTTGCTTACTTTTAACTTATTTTGGATAAACCTTACCCTCAAACTTGGTATTATGAAGAAAGATGATGCTTTGTACACTATATTGCATATATGTGTGAGAGTGGTGTGTTGTTACACTATATTCCATATATGTGTGAGAGTGGTGTGTTGTTAAACTATACTTAGTTATTATGAACGTTCCTTCTTCTATAATGGACTACCTTGGTTTTGAAGGTATGGAACGACGGTTTTACTTAATTATAAAGAAATGGTTTAACAAGTGCAGAAAATGATGGTTTCACTTAGTACTAAAGTCGATGGATGTACTCAGTCTATAAACTAATAGATTTACTTCGTTTATGGACATATGATTCAATTAAGTCTAAGAATTGATGGTTTTACATAGTACATGAATCAATGGATTCACTTAGTAAAGGAATTGATGGAATTACTTAGTGTTTAAATCTATAGTTGTACTTGGTACATTAACCGATGGTTTTGGTTTTTGTCTAAGTCTCTAAATGAACTGATGACTTCACTAAGTTAATGAACTGATGGTTATGTTAAGTCAATGAATCGATGGTTTTCTTAATTCCATGAAAGAATTGATGATTTTGACTATCCATCAATGCACTGATGGTTATGATAAAGTCAATGAAATTGATATTTTTACCAAGTCCATCAATGAAACAATGGTTTGTCTATGTGTGCTAAACAAACTGATGGTTTAACTATGTATGCTGATTTGGTGATACAAATCCAATCCACGCCTTTGAACTTTTCTTGTAATGATCAATTGATGATGGTAAAATATTTGTACCATCTATTGATGATGAAATGATGAATGAATACATTAATAGTGTTAAAGGTAACTATGTTATGTTACTCTTCAAAATGTCATAACCCTTATGATTGATGAATCCTTATGTTAAATCTAGAAGTACCAAGTCCATTTATGGCATGTTGAACCTTCTACAAAGTATTTAATGGTGATGATGTTCCTATAAGAAGTATTGTTATATGATCTAAATGGCCTTTGGGCATGTTTTAAGCCCTAGTGGAGGCTTAGTCCTCTTCATGAATGACAATGGACTAGTACCCTGGATGTTGTGATAAGGAATATGTTTCATAAATTTTATATCTTTTGCAGTTGTTATGTACCAAAAATTGGATACAAAAAAAAAGTTGTTTGTATGTAACTTGGTTGTTGCAGTCTGAAAATACTCAATTGGCTTAATTAACCAAGTGAAACCCTAATCATGTAGTGCCCTAAACCATAGAACTATTCATGTGTCAGGACTTGATGGATATTGAAAAGAGTATTCCTAAAGGGAAACTCAGAGTCATGTATTGTTGAGTATATGTGGGTGCAGGGAGGGTATATCCTTGTTATCTTGATCCTAAGGTTTTAGAGAGTGATCAAGGTCGTGTCTTAGATGTGTGTGTGTAACGACCTCACTTTCCAGTAACCCCCAATTAAGAAAGACCAAGAATTCAAAGCCGCTATCCCAAAATAGGATCAATGGTTTTGCAAATAATCAAAAATAATTAATAAATTCTATCAAAGACTAAGCTTAAAACAAGATAAAATTTAATTTTCAGATACCTTTCAAAATAGGAATTTGGAACTTCTACCCATTGTAGAGTTCTATCTAACTAAATCCTCTTTTATGATTTAACTTTTTTCTTCACAAGTTCCACTATACTATTTTTCCAATTTCAGATATTCCTAAAACGTTGAGAAACAAAGTGTTGATCTGTATAAATGAATATACCGGTATGTGGTGACAACCAAAACATTGCACATATGTTCTAACAACTTAATCACATTAAATAGTTGTTAACAATGCAAGATTGCATTTTTCAATATGACTTCCCAGCTACTTCTACTCATACTCTGGGATACCCTCTCTTAGGGTTTAGTCCTTGCAAGGGACTTTAAGGCTACCTTCTCCATCATGAGCTTGGTACATGGGGTCACCTCTCTGGGTGCCCAATGGTCTTCCCTCTGGGGCTTGACCACCTGTGACCTTCCCTCCGGGGCTTGGTCTCTTATCATACATCCAGAGATGGTATGTACGTTCGGGCAAGTCATATATATACTTAAATTGTGATAATCATATTCACTTTAAGCACAATCCAATCCAATCAGGGAATCCAAACAAGCAAGCAAGCCAATCATACAAAAGAACGGAATCCTGAAAAGCATGCACAACCTATTTACTACATACTCATCAAGAACTTGCTTTATTGACTTGGAACTACATCCTAGGGTCTATAATCTGAATTAGGGTTTCATTAGGGTTCTTTTAGATCTACTTTCCACTTACCTCCTTTATGTCCAAAAAACCCTAAACAACATTCATATGTTCAAAACCCTAATTATCCAACTATTCATATTAAAGCCTCTTTATCATCAATTTGGATTAGGATCAACCTAATATCATCTTATACAAAGCATCTCAAAATATAACTCATTAAAAGTCATTAACACCTAGATTAGGGTTTCTAAACCCATTAATGCACATTATTCATATGAAACCCTAAATTAGCCAATTAAGCACAAAAATCCTCTTTTTAGACCTTAATCGTCTTTTTTATCAACAATATGATAAAATCATCTTAAATCATCCATATCATTTTACTACATCTCTTTAATATCAAAATTACAGTCTCTTTATTCACAAATGCATCAAAGGTGACAACTTTAAGTACTTTCAAACTACAAGAATTTTTAGGCCTCAATTATATTTTTATTGGATTCCATAGATTTTTCTGATCAATTTTCATATATAACATGTCTTAATCTGAGCTACTGATTTATTTCTAGAATTATTCTAAATTACTCACCTCCCAACCAATGGGGTGTTGCCACGTCAGCAACTCGTCTCCTATTTCTCTTTTCCATGCGGGCCAAGCCAGCCAAGGAAGACGCGCCACCTGAGCAAGGGGCCCTAGTGAGGACCCGAGTTTATTCTTGACAAAGGATGATTTCACCCTCCCTTTGCAGCGATGGAACCAGGGGTAAGTTTGACTTCTCACACTGGGTCATCTTCTACCCTGTTCCCCCTTCTCACGAGGCCACGCCATGGCCAAGTCAATAGCAGAGTTGACTTCCACCTCTGATTCTCCAAACCTGTAGGTGAGGGCTCCATGAGCTTCACCCTCTCTGCCCGGACTGATCTAGCTACTCGCCGCCATCCTTAGCGATCAGGGTTGGCGGCCCCAGCAATGACCGATGTCTTGTAGGAAGGTCCACTGTAGACGCACGGATGAAGCAGGTCGAGTCCCTTCTCTCCTCGAGAAGAACCATAACTCATCCGCAGACTCACCCCTCCCTCCTAACCCAAGAAATTGGCCTCCATTGTCCCGAATTGCTCAAAGGGAAGCCAAGCCCGCCAGAACAGGAAGTGACGATCTGAGGGGATACAATGATGCTCTCGTGAAATTAAGGTCTCCATTGCATAGGGTACGACATGGAGATTCTATAGCAGCCCTTTTATAGGCGTGGGCAATGGTCTAGAGGGTCATCCCACTTTGCCCTCTCTTCCCATACAAAATGGGATTTGGGAACTTCCCATACATGGAGAGACAAGGGTTGTATAATGGCTTGTTGTACTTGTCTCTCACTCCCAAATCTATAGCCTTTTATTTTGTGGAAAACCATCAAGGGAGTAGAGAGAAAGAAGTCTAGAAAGGTTCAGACTCATGTACCTTGTTTTCCTGATCTGATCCTGAGGTGGGTGACAATCTGACCACCATTGATCATGGATCCTACGACCATTAGGCCAAGCAAATGATTAAGGGAACTGGGTCCCTGATTTCCAAATTTTAATCATATCGTGACATCAAAGCATATTCTTTATTCCTCCAAACTTTAGGAAATATTATAAAAATCATATCTCCTAAACTGCTTATCCGTTGGATCCCAAATTTTTAAGGAAAGTCCATAATGACTTAATATACTTGTATACCAAGTTTGGGACTAAAATTCAAAAGTATGAGAGAATTTTATTCATATGCAAGTTATCACTTAAAAAGGCATATTTTATACATATTTTCTCTCTCTTACTCTTTTATTCTCTTTACTTGGATTCCTTTTACCATCAGAAACCTTGTGGGTTCGAAATATCATCCATGATGATTCAATCATACATCTTTCCACATATTTCTCATGTTTTCATTATTATCTCAATTTCTTTTCTTATTTATGCATTATTTGATTTCCTCTTTTTCTTTTAAACATATTGGACTCATTAACATATTATGATCCATGAAATAACATGCACAAGGAAATATTGCAAAGGAAATCCATTCAATACACCTAAATCACACAATTTCCATAATCATACATATATTGGAGAAATTACATTTCAAACCATTCAAGCCCAAAATTGGGGTTGTAACATCCTTCCCCTCTTATAGGAATTTTTCCCTCAAAATTCCACCAAACATACAAACAAATCAGGATAAGACTTTTCCATGTCCATCATCAGCTCCCATTTGACCTCATCCTCTCCATGGTGCTTCCAAAGAACCTTTATCATCTTATATTCTTACATCTGAGATCTCTCTCACCTTGGTATCTTGTACCCTCAGAGGTGACTCTGGGTATATCAGCCTCTCTTGAAGATCAATAGGTTGATTGCTCAGCACATGGCTCGGGTACATCACATAGTGCTCTAGATTGGACACATGGAACACATCATACATCATATTATCCTGAGGGGTAAGGCTAAACATAAGCAACTCCACCAATCCATCTCAAATGGACCCATTTATCGGGGACTTAGCTTCCTTAGCTATAGCTCAGAGGGGTCAGATTTTCATAACACATGTTCATCCACAGTGAACTGCATGTCAATCTGCTTTGCATCAACACGTGACTCCTATCGATCCTGGGCTCTCAGCCAATGCTCGATCAAAACGACTTCATCTACATACACTTTTTGTTTCTCTGACCTTGACAAGGTCCTCTCACCGACATCATCCTAATGAAGCGACGACCGACACAGCCTCCCTTACAGAGCTTCTTACATCCTGATACTGACTATGGTGGCTATCATGACAAGCAAACTCTACTAAGGGTAGGAACTGCTCCCATGTATCACCCTGAACAAGCACACATGCTCTCATCTGAACCTCTAAAGTCTGGATCATACTCTCCTGAGTATCCATCAGTCAGGGGTGATATGCTGCACTAAACTCCAATCTAGCATTGAGTTCTTCTTGTACCTACTCCCACCACATTGAAGCAAACTTAAGGTCACACTCAAGAACATTTGAACTCGTATCACTATGTAGTTGAGATATCTCTTCAATCCCTATAGCTCAACAAGATCTGTCACACTGACAACTCTCTCTCAAATAAGGGAAATGTATCAACTTGGTAAGGCGATCGGCCATAACCCATATCGTATCTTGACCTCTCTCTTAGTCCAGGGGAGACCTACCACAATATCCATGGTGATCTGCTCTCATTCCCTCTCTGGGACTCCTCATTATCTGTAACAACTCACTGGGTTACAGGTGCTCAACTTTCACCCTCTGGTATATATGGCAACTGGCCACATTCACCTCTATATCCTTCTTCATTCCAAGCCTTCAAGGTATCACTACACATCTCACCCATCTTGGCAGTACCAGGGTGTATGGTGTACTTAAAATCATGAGCTTCTTGCATGACATGATTCCTCAAGGGTGACTCCTCAGAAACCCTAAAACGCTCTAGTTGTGGGTCTCACCACCTTCTTTTCCTGGGGGTTGTATCTGAGGTTATTATAACAATCCTTCTATCTCATCAAGCTCTGGGCCGACTAACTGGGCAACCACTAACTCGATCAATAGGTCTGATTGTATCTGGATGTTATCCATATAGGTCTCATCTTCTAACAATCATATGGTTCACCTAGCAACTCTTCCAGCCTCTCTATTGGCCAAATAAGATAGTTGTATACCTGAGTTGTGTCTCGGCTAAGAGTATATGTGACCACATTAGTTCCCTTATATGCTATTTGATGGTGAAAACATAAACCTTCATATACTCCACTCATCATCCTTGTCTCGGGTTTAGGTCTATCTGCATCAAGAGAACTTCGAGTTGTTACTACCATCATCTCGGTTATCAAACCCAAACTGGTAACTCAAAGATTCCAAACTACTCTGGATAGATAGATTCTCATATTACCCTTGTTCTTCTTATGCTCTCAAATAACCTATCCAATATATTCTCCAAAGGATGTGGTACTTCCTTCAATCCTCAAACATCATAGAAGGGTTTCAACTCATATCACATCTATCTTTAGTGAATGGCATGTGTTGTGTCCTGTCTCTGACACCCATAACAAGATGAAATAAGCATTTGGCTGCAGTCTAAATACAGAGTTCATCATGTTCTAAGAGTAGAGATGGTGCACCACACATCGCCATTACACTTTCCAATCTAAGTTGAAACTTACTTCTCCTCACTCCACACCATGAACTTCTCAACTCTGTGTCTACACCCATGGGAAGACTTTTCCCATCACTTTTGGGTCTCATCATCACTATTAAGTTGAATCCTTAGTCATTTCCTCAAGGTCTCTAGGGTGTCGGCACTTTCGGGGTGATCTTACCCTTAGGCATCTAGGGAGTGCCTCTGACATTTATTCCTTAGGCCCCATGAACTCATGAAGGTGGCCAACCTTCTAACCCATGGGCCTCAGGAAAAGGTAGTTGTTACCTCCCGACCCTATGGTCTTGTGCATTCAGGGAACAAACAACTCCTACTCCCATCGGTCTTACCCCTACTTAACCTTGGTATTGACTTAGGAATCTTCGGTAGCTTGTGGTTCCTTTGTTGATACTCAAGCACATTTCATCCTTGAATCCTCACCCGAAAGTCCATCCTCTCTCTGGGCATTCATGGTTAACTTTGCATCCCTCATAGGAATCATGGTGACCTACCTAACTCAGTTTGGCCCCATACAAGCTACCTCCATGGCAACATATCCTCATGCCCCTGAGAGGTGGTCACACATGGGTCTATAGATTCATGATCATACTACGTGCTCTTACACTAAACTCATCAAGCTCTTATAAGTGACCTCTTCAGGTTACCTCAAACCTAATCAAAAGTTGGTGCTCACCCTAACATGAAGGGTCCCTCCCCAAGACGGGAGAAAACTATCACTTGATAGTAACAAAAGTCACAAAACATTCTTACCTCCAAGGTTTACATCGTCATGTATATGCTTAGATCCTAACATGATACTTATGCATGTAACTAGAAAGAAAACAACCTACTCAACCATGCTAAGTTCCTTGGTATGTCATATGTATTCATCATTCCTCAAGGTTGGACCAATATCATATATACACATGTCACCAACTTGTGTGAGTGGTTCATCAAACATATATCTCAATTCGAGTGGGATTTCCTTTTTCCACAAGGAATCTCTACCACCTAGGTCTACATCTCATACAAGAATATGTTTTTGGTGTATATCTATGCTTGAACCAATCTAGGTTGATCGGTTCAACCTTTTAAATGGTCGGCTAGCCTCTTTGTCAGTCGGTTGGTCTGTTAGACCAGTCAGTTGATCTCTGGTCCAACATCTTTTGGACATCAGTTGGGCCACCAACTGACCGGTTCAGCTCTTGTGGCTATATAGCCATTGCAGAGTGGGATCATTATCCTTCTTGGATCTAAAGACATAGTCTATTGTGATGATTTTTCACCAATCTCTACGTCTTCTCCTGACGAGATGCATATTATTCTTGCAATGCAACTCTTCATCAAGCTCATATCGGCCAACTTTTCATCAACCTCATACCGGCCTTAAAAAGGTTCAACATTCACTACTTTTTAGTAATGTGAAAAGAAAGAATAGGAAAAGATTATAAAATGTAAATGCATATATCTCACCTCTAACTGCCTCCATATGATGTCTTTGGTGGCCTTCCTTACTAGTCTCCAATCATCAACAGGAAGAGGCACTTTGCTTCGATCAAGGACCCCACAGTATCTTATGAACTATTTAGAAATCGGCATGCCTACATCATTAAATTCAATGACACCCTTCTTTCTTTGTTCCTAGTTGAGGAATTTTTTATCAAATTTATCCATCTCTTACATGTAGATTTAGCAGCACCGTCATCACTCTGTTCAGGATGCCCAGTAGGATTCTCATGCTCAGGCTCCTCACGCTCTAGATCATTGTGCCCCTAGTCAGATGTTATCTATAAAATAAAAAGTACAAATGAAAAATTCCAATCACATATAAAAAGACATATCACATATAAAAAAAAGTCAATTCACATATGAAAAAGTCAAATCACATGTTATATAATGCAAACATAACATATGAAATATAACACATAGTATACATTAAACTAATGTTCCTTCTGTGTGATCTTCATGTGTATAGTCATCAGTGTTAGATTCAAATTTTACACTTGGTAAGCCAGTTGAGAATGAACTAGATACATCATACTTGTCATAATACTCTTCTTCATCAATAGGATCTGAAATGAATAATATTTTCCCATGAAGAACAACAGACCAATTTTCTTTTATAGGATCGTCAATATGGAATACCTATTTTGTCCATGATGCCATGATGAATGGTTCATCCTTCTCACATGTCCACTCAAAATTCACTATTGTGAAATTGATTTCATCCACTACAACTCCTTTTTTGTTACCAATCCATTTACACCTAATTAATGGAACTCTAAACTTTGTATATTCAATTTTCTATATGTCTTCAATGAAATTGTAATAAGGCATCTTTCCTTCACATGGAATCTTATCCTTAGCACTAGAAAAATTCAATGAAGATGCTTGAAGGGTGACCCCACTATTTTGGATGACACGTTTATCATCTAGATGTTTTGTGTAGTATGAAAATTCATTTATGTCAAACACTTCGTAAGTATGTAATGTGTGTCTTTGGCTTATAAGTGAGCCATTTGATAGTTTCTGTAACATTATTTGTTGTTTGAGATAGTTTTTTGAATACGTTCTCTTTCAACCACCTAATAAATGTCTGATTATGCTCTATAGAAAGCCACATTCAACTGGCTCAGGGATATTTTGTCTTGTTCTCATTAGTGTGTCCAGTGATATAAATACCCACATCGTCATTGTTGTGTAAAGCATACAAGTGTGCATGTTACCACTTCTTGCGACTGATATCTATCTGACGTGCTCCCAAAGTACCTTTCCCAAAATAAATGTCAGGATTCATAATATTAGTAGGAGTTTTGTTGCAATTCAAAAAGTCATTGCAAAAGTCCATAACCTCACTAGAAACATAGCCCTCAATGATACTCCATTCGGGCCGACAACAGTTCCGAACATCACCTTTAAAAACACTCATGTACCACTCAAAGGATACATCAAATGTAAGAAAACTGGACCCAACATTTTCACTTTCCTAGTCAAATGGACAACCAAATGTACCATGATTTCAAAGAATGAAGGGGGAAATATTGTTCAAGTTGGCATAGGCTAACGACCACTTCTCTTTGCAACTTATCTAGAGTCTCAGAATCAATTACTTTGTTGCATAGAGTGTTGAAGAAAAAGCAAAGCCTAGTGATTGCAAACCTTACATGCTTATGAAGGATATATCGAATAGCCATAGGCAATATATGTTGCATTAGAGTGTAACAATTATGAGATTTAGGACCTATCAGCTTCATATCCTTCATTGATACCAATCTATAGGGTTGTCAAATTTTTTCTGAACCGTGAGCCCAATCTCGCCCGACCCGAAAAAATTCAATTTTGGTTTTGGATTTTATCAGTCCGAGTTGATTTCAGGTTTGGATATTGATGTCTAAATTGAAATTGAGTTGGTTTTGGGTTGACATTTATTCAACTCGGGTTGACAAATTTAGAGATAAATAGGTTCTTATCATGTACAAATTAGTACATATCATTCATAATTAACAAAATTATATGACAAGAATTGTTTCCGGGTTTCACATTATGAAATCTAGTCTGGGTCTGGACATGCCACCCTATAAAGAAATCGGTTCCAATTTGGTTCTGGGTTGAGCTATTATGTATCAACCCAGTTGTTGTCTGATCCAGAATCGGCCCAATATAGGTTTTTTGACACCTCTATCCTTCCATGTGCTATCTTAATATTAACCAAGCACTCACAAAAAGTTCTCTTCTCCTATCTAGATAGGGTGTAATAGGTAGGAGGAAAATATGTGTAGCGACCCTTGGTAATTTCTTTGGTCAATTATTTCCTTATACCCATTTCATGTAGGTCCATTCTGGATTTATGTCATCTTTAGTCTTGCCTTTTATATTCAATAAGGTACCAATGATACTATCATAAACACTTTTCTCAACATGCATGACATTGATACACTATCTAATTGTCAAAGAACTCCAATAAGAAAGATCCCATAATATCGACCTCTTTTTGAATAAAGACTTTTCACCTATGGGAGTAGTACATGGTCTCTTACAAAAATGATTTACAATGTTGTTTACTCTTACATCCCCTAACATAGGTCTTGGGGCACTCTGTTCCTCATTTGATCCATTTAATGTTTTATGCAACTTTCGCTAAGGATGCACCTTTGGCAGAAACCTTCAATGACCGAAATATATATTCGTACCACCATGGTTTAGCCGGACCGAAACAACATTTTCCTCACATACATGACATGACTTGCTTCCTTTGATATTGTAGCCAAAAAATTCACATAAGATGTAAAATTATTAATAGTGCAAAACAATGTAGAACGTAAATTATACATCTCTTCATGAAAAGCATCATATGTCATCTTGGTGCAATAGAGTTTCTTTAGGCCATCAATCATATGTTAGAGGTAAACATCAATAGCATTGCCAGGTTGTTTTGGGGGCCGATATTACCAAGGATAGCATGACATATTTATTCTTCATATACATCCATAGAGGAAGATTATATTTAACAATCATGATAGACCAAGTGCTATGTTGGTTTCTTAATGTTCCATATGGATTCATCTTGTATGTACAAAGTCTGGTTCTTAAATTCATGGTTTCTTCACCAAATTCATGTTACAATAAATCAATCTTCTTCCATTACAGGGAATTAAATGCATGTCATAGCATACCATCATCATTTTTCTTTACCTCTGCATGCCAATATATATTTTTTGCATCTACGGTATTAGCAAACAAGCGTTGAAACTGTAGTATTATAGGCAGATACCACATCACCTTGGTAGGAGACTCGGTTATGGTCTTACTTGATGTTGTCCTTTTGTATCTAGATGCTCGACATTTCAAACATTCTTCCATATAGATATAGTCCTTTTGAAACAACACACAGTCATTCAGGCATGCATGCATCTTTTTACACTCCGCTCCCATTGGGCACAACATCTTTCTTGCTTCGTATGTTGATATTGGAAGCTTGTTGCCTTCATGGAGAATTTCTTTCAACAAAGAAGTGAATCTTTTGTCGCTCCATATATTATTAGCCTTCACAGTATACAATCTCAACACAGCGCTCAACTTCATAAACTTAGTACAACTTAAGTATAACGATTTGTCAGCATCATGCACAATGTTTCTAACAAGGGAGGTGGATATGTAACATTTACCACATATCTATCTAGCATTGCATCAACCATGTTTTTTGGATTTGGTTTGTTTACACCAACACCGACAACAATTTCTTCTTCGACACAACTACCACTACCGACATATGTTGATCTCATACTCAGAATCTCTCCATGCTCCATGCCAGTACCATTCTGTATAGCCGTGTACAATCCCATTGAACATGACATGATCTTTGATCATGTTAACAGTGTCAACTTTCAAGTTGTTACTACAACTCCTATAGGGGAAATAGAACCTATCTCTAGGCTGTTTGTTATGCTCCTTTGTAAATCTTACAAACTCATCTAGAACGTTAATAAACTATAGAGTGTAGCAATTTGGATTAGACATCCACGATCGATCCATTCTATGATTAGATGGAGACGACTAGCTCATCAGGTGTTCTCTAATAAGTTAATTTCAAATTAAAATCTATTTGAATTGATCCCTAATCATCTATTAGAATTTGCATTGATGAATGTGTACCACCTATCCCATTCTTGATCACTTCATTTCATTAGTAAGTGTATAATGTGTGTTCATTTTCAATAAATTTCAGCAGCATTTCCCCACAGTTATCCAAGTGCACTGATGTAGATGGGCAAACACCCACCTACATGTATACCCAGAGAACAAAAGAGGAAATGTTTTTTATATTTATTGAAATCGAACACGCATTACACACTTACATCCTAAGAGAGATGAAGTGCTCAAGAACTGTCCCAAATTGGGGAATATCCATGGTATACTCCTAATGAGTAAATCTCGAACGGATTTCTAGGAAAACAACATGGCCCAAAAATTAGGGTTTAGATGAAGAAATAAGTCATATATGTCATCGGTTTATTTTAGAATAAAATATATTTGAATTGAGCCTTGATAATCTATTAGCATAAACATCGATGAATGTGTACCACCTATCTCATTCTTGAACACTTCATCTCACTAGTAAGTGCATAATGCATGTTTGATTTCAATAAATTTTGATAACATTTCCCCATAGTTCTCCAAGTACATCGATGTATATGGGCAAATACCCACCAAAATATGTACCCAGAGAACAAAAGGGGAAATAATGTCGAAATTTATTGAAATCAAACATGCATTATACACTTACATCCTAAGTGAGATGAAGTGCTCAAGAGAAGTCCCAAATCGGGGACTATCCAAGGTTCACTCCTAATGGGTAAATTTTGGATGGTTTTCTATGCCAACAATATGGTTCAGATTTTAGGGTTTACAATCTAGGATTTATACTAGATTAGAGAGCATAGATTGGCATTTACATATTAAGGTTTAGAAATCATGGTTTACATATTAGAATTCACAAACTAGGGTTTATATATTAGGTCTTACATATTATTTAAACATAATATTCAAAAAAACCAAATAATAAATTTAAAACACATATCACACTAAGAACACCCTATTTATTTCTTAGGTCTTACATATTATTCAAACAATGACTATGGTGCCAACATAATAGAATTTTATCAAAAAATCATCCAGCATAACAATTTTATACAACCATCACATTCATGGATCATAATAGTTATTGTAATACATAATACAAGAGTTCTTATCAAACATAATTAGAAGTGTACATACGTCTCGCGTCTCGCGTCTGGAGACAGAAGGAGCGGCTAGGGCCGGCACTCCTGTGCACAGTGGCTGGCTTGGGGGAGGGGTTCCGGCTGCCGGTGTACACCGACCTGCTCCCCCCGGGCTCTCTCTTTGCTTGGGTAGGGCGGATCCAGATCCTGGTGGTCAGCTGTGGCGGGATCGGCTTCCTCCTCTTCTGCTCCGAGCGGCGCCGGCTTCTGGACCCTAGGGCCTGGTTCTCAACGGTACTCACGGTGGGGGTGGTGGCTGCGGCACAAGGGGTGCTGAGGCACACCTCGACTCCCCTCTTTGATGTTGCGATCGCGTTCTGCCACAGCTTGCCGGCTTTCTGGGACCGCGTAACCCAAGTTTCCCGTTCTTTGTGCGTTTTTCAGTCTACGTTGTTTCCCTTTTTTCGTTCTGTCTTGGCTTGTTTAGCCAGTGGTTTTTGGCAGTTGATCTTCCTGTTTTGTCACCGCTAGTCGGCATTTATCTGTCACGCTTTGCTGCGACCTCTCTTCAGGAGAGCGATGAGATATCTTGCTACGGCTAGATCTCATCTTTGCTTTGGATTGATCTTATTACTCAGTTGTATGGCTTCATTTGAGTTGATATACGAGTAGAATATCATCTTGTTCCAGCCCCTCTACCACTACTCAACGCTCAGGTTGAAGGAATTCTTCATGAAAAGCTACTTAGACAGCCTCAAGGAAGAAGAATCAATGCAGAAGTGTCTTTCTCTTGTTCCAATATGAGTTGTAGTGCCCTTGGGTTACTGAATGTGATATTTGTATGTTCTGTCTGTATGTTTCTTCCCAATTGTATATGTCGTATGGCTAACAAATAATGAATTGATCCATTTGCTCTAAAAAAACATAATTAGAAGACACAAAGCACATCAATCAATAGGGAACAATGACTATGGAGCCAACAATATAAGAAAATGCTTAAAATAATAAAATCGATCACTAAAATAGTAGGAAATAGAAGGGATGCATACACATGGTACATTCACTAAAAAATGGGATCAGTTAGTACCTCACACTGGTCAGGAGTCAGTGTGGATTTGGAGCAGTAGAAGGAGTAATAAAAGGGTGTCCAGCTGAGGAGAAGGATAGGGAAGATGGCTATGGAGAATAGGGTAGTTGAGGAGGAGTCCGTGTCAGTGTGGATTTAGAGCAGCAGATGGAGTAGCAGAAGGGAGGCATGTGGAGGAGAAGGGAAGGACAGTCGATGGAGGAGAACAAGATGACTACATAGAAGAAGGGATGTGGCAGCTGATGAAGGAGAAGGGAGCAGTAGCAGTAGTGATGGATGAAGGAGGAGTTGGAGGCATTGGTGGGAGCTGTTGAGCAACAAAACTGTGGCTGGGAGCATCAAAGGAGGTGGAGGCGACGGTAGAAGAAAAATCATCAGAGCAGTTGTGGTCTAGAGAAACACTGGGAGGGGAAAGAAGAGTTTCTTGTGGGGTTTTAAGACATACCTTGTTGGTTATTTTAGAAATATCATTGACGTAACCTATATCGTCGGTGAAAATGGACAAACTACCAACAAAACTTGTGTTCGTGCAAACCTATGTCGTCTGTTAACTATGACAAAATCAATGACTAACAATGCATCCCAGCAACACCTACCTTGTCGGTTTAGATCATGACAACTTGTGAGACAATCCAATTTTGGGGGGAAATTGTGGGACGTTTGGCATGTACCCCTTCCTTGTTAGTTTGTGTAGGCAAAATGACAAGATAGACAGTAAGGATTATGCTTTTTCTATCATCAGTTAGTGTACAAGAAACCAAAGAAATAAGGTTTTCGAAGGCAAATGAAATGCCTCCCAAAATTTTGCATGAAATTGTATTTTCGCGGGTGTCTTTCTCATCAGTTTCTGTGTAAAACAACTAAAAAGATAAATAAAGTGCATCTCATATTCTCTCAGTTGATCAATCGTGTCAGTTTTCTTTGGAGAACCGATGAGATATATTACATCATTAGTTTCTCTTGAACAAAATGATGACATAAGTCATTTCTGTACTAGTGAGCCGAGGTTGTTGTGTGCTTACTCCATCTAGAAGAGTGTCTAAAATCACCAGGGTATTCTCTCATCGCATGTTGAGCCCACCCAAATATGGTGTTGAACGCCTATAAGGTAAGGTGGTGGGTGGCATTGTAGAGCCTAACTTGAAACCTTCATCTTCCCACTTGTTGCCTCAAGTGTACTGTGTCAAGAAGCACACCTCTAGGTATGCTAAGGACTCCAACATAATCTTGTTATATATCAGCCGTCCCCCTAGGAAGGGGTTAGTTGATGTCATCCCCTACCTTGTGCACACCTTGTGTAAGTTTATGATGAAGTTGAGTTGTTCTATGAAGGTTGCATCATCATAGCGGGTGGCCTTGAAGTTGTGCTTCATAAGCTTGGCCTATATCTTCTTCTGGTTATTGGTTTCCACTTCCATTTGTGGAAGCCTAGGAAAGAGGTAGGAAGAAGCTACTGAGGAGGAGGATGTTTCTGTTTGGGATTGTTTGCTCGCCATTAGAGAGCAAATTGGAGTTCAATGAAATGAAGGGAAGCTCTAAGGAAGAGTTCTTAGAGAGTGGATATCTGAGTTGTGAGAAATCCAAATGGAATCACCCTCCTTATATCAGAGGATAGGCTATTGTTAGTAAGAAGTAGGTGGTACCGACAAGCACTTCAATCCATGTTTTGTCTTAGTAATGTTGGTTAATACTGACAATTTTAATTGAAGAGAGTACCAACGTGTGGGTGGTACCAACATGAGTAGGTGGAACCGCCTCTCAAGAATCCGCGTCTAGGTTGCTTAGTCATTGTTATATTCTTGTACATGTGATCATCGGATTAAGGTCGCATATCACATCCTTTCTTCATATCGGTGGTACCGACTGGGGTCGGTGCCACATACGTCCTTCTATTGAAATATATGTGTGTGTTGTTTGGTTGGATTAGGTGTCATCGACTGATTGGTCGGTAGTACTAGCATTTTATTGCCAACTTACAATTACCCAATTGTTGATGAGTTAGTGCCACCAACAACTGTTGGTGGTAGAGACTTCTCCCTGTTGCTGCACACTAAATACACTCATCATGCACCATCGTATTACATGAAAATTTAACTAAAATATTAATGTAATAATTCATTACCTACGAAATGAAAAATGAAAATGTGTGGGTTTCCTCCTACAAACCCTTTTTTAATGTCCTGGCTCAACATTGCTTTACTTTTATCTCGGTTATCATGAATTGGTGGTGAATTGTGAATTGGTAATCAGAATTCCACCCTATAATTTTAAATCCCTAGAGTCAAATACTGAATACCCATCCCAATGATTACATTTTCCATAGCTTGAAATGGTTGGCCCAAGAGTAACTCTGATCCTTTCCTTTTATATATATCCTTTACCATGAAGTCAACTAGGTATATCAAATCATTAACCTTGACCAATACATATTCAAAAATTCTAAGGGGTATGAGTATGATGTCATCTGCCAGTTGTAATGTCATAGTGGTGGGTTCCCTATAGCTTTTAATTGTGGCAGGGGCATTAAAGTGATGCTTTCCGTAGAATCAGCGAGTGCTTCTCTGAATTTATACTCCCAATAGAAGATGGGATATTGAAGTCGCTTGGGTCCTTCTTTGTAGGGAGTTGTCTCTGTATTAACACGCTAACAGCCTCATCAATAATGAAATGGTTTGAGTCTTTGACATGCCTATTCTTGTTGATGATATGCTTTAAGAATTTTCCATAAGATGGAATCTTCTCAACAACCTCCACCAATGGAAGGTTGATGGGGAATTTGTGAATAACATTCAAGAAGTCTTTGAATTTCTCTTCTATGCACTTTGACTTCGGGTTGTCCATAGAGTTAACTTCATGAAATGGGATTGGAAGTGGAAACATGGGACACTTATGTGGAGGGATTTATGATTTCTTGGTGCTTTTCCCCCTAAGATTGAATTTGTGTCATACCTCAATTCAATAGAAATCTGCTCAAAAGGAATTGTTCTCGCCTTATTAAACATGAATGCCACCTTGTTATTGTGAATGTTCCACTACGCAGTAGAAATTTTACCTTATCTTATACTTGGGGAGTAGTTGGTACTTCTTTTTTCTCTTCATGAGCTCCTCGGTGGGTGAAGCCCTCCCCTCTTCCTATATGTTTTCCCAAATCCCTTCCATACAAGCACAAAGTCCAAGGGTTGCGGTTCAAATGACTGCATGCTTCATAAAAGATTTGGGTCAAGAGTGCATTTTATAGTGCATGCCTTCTCAACATTAATGACACATCCATTTTTGATAGAAATCTTCCTGGCATGGTGATTTTGGTGTGTCTGAAAGAAAAGAGAGGAAGGAGCATAGGTATGTTTGTCTCGGAGTACCTCGCCATTGTGAAACTTTGGACTTGTCATCTCAGTGTTACCTGAAAAACCTATTTG